>VDFB02270651.1:762699290-762821162 GCA_007258455.2 Sequoia sempervirens
TTTGAAATGTTAATTGCACTTGTATTATCATAGAAGATAGAAATGGGATCATCATAGAATATTTTGATATCTTTCAACATTTTTTTCATCTATAAATATTTTGTTCAACAAGATGTAGTAGTAGATAAGGAAACTGAATCTTTCTTTTTACTCAACCAAGCCACCAATCTACAACCCACAAAGAATGCACCACCACTTGTACTTTTCCTATCATCTACACAACCAGCCCAATCTACATCTATGTAAGCACTCAGTGTAAAATCAGTATCCCTAGGATACCACAAGCCATAATCCGAAGTGCCATTCAAATATTTGAATATTTTTTTAATAGCAGCAACATGTGTTTCTCTAGGATCTTCTTGAAATCTAGCCACAAGAAAAACTACATGCACGATATTTGGTCTAGTAGTAGTTAAATACAGCAAACCTCCAATCATAGATTTGTATTTTCTCTTATCAACCTTATGTGAATCATCATCTTTAGTCAATTTACAACCAATCACCATAGGAGTGCATACCAGTTTGGAACCATCCATCCCAAACTTCTTCAACATCTCTCTTACATATTTTTACTATGAAATAAAAGTCCCTTTCTTTGTTTGATTAATTTGCAGCCCAAGAAAGAAATTCATCTCACCAAATAGACATATCAAATTCTTTTTGCATTTCTTCAACAAACATTTTGCACATAGTTTCATTTCCTCCAAAAATAATGTCATCGACATATACAAGCACTATCAAGATCTTGTTATTTTGAATTTTGAAATACATATTACTATATGTCGTACCTTTTTGAAACCTTGCTAAATAAAATATATGTCTAACATTGCATACCAAGCTCTAGGAGCTTGCTTCAATCTGTATAAAGCCTTCTTCAATCTACAAACCATATCTGGTTGTTCTAATAACTGAAATCCTTTTGGTTGTTCCATTTAGACCTCTTCCTCTGGCTCACCATTCAAGAATGCAGGCTTAACATCCATCTGATAGACCTTGAAATGTTTATGAGCAAAAAATGCTAAAAACATTCTGATAGCTTCCATTCTTTCCACTAGAGCAAAAGTATCCTAAAAATCTATGCCTTCTACTTGTGATTAACTCTTACAAACAAGCCTTGCTTTGTTTCTAACTACTCCATTCTCATTCAACTTGTTTCTGAACACCCACTCCGATCCAATTATGTTTTTATTTGTCGGTCTAGGGACTAATTCCCAAGTTTATTCTTCTCAATATGCATAATTTCTTCTTTCATAGCTTCCATCCAATGCTCATCTTTACATGCTTCACTTATGGTCTTTGGTTTAATCTCAAAAGTAAACATGGATTTATCTCACCAGTAGTAGCAACTCTGCTTCTTTTCAATACTCCTTTCCTTTTGTCTCCAATGATTTGATTTTTTGAATAATTTTTATGCACATATTTAGGTTTCTTAGGGGACACCACCAGACTTCTTCCTCATCTTCATTTTGCTTCTCATGTTTTTCCACAACTTCTTCAATTCTTACACAATCAAGCTCATTAGATATATACCCATCAACTTCAATTGAATTTTTCATTGCTTCATCAACCTTGAAATTTTTGCTTTCCACAATATTTATTAGTCTCCTGTTGAAACATCTGTAAGCTTTTCTCTTAGGAGAATATCCAAGGAAATTACCTTCATCACTTCTAGCATCAAACTTCCCTAAATTTTCTTCATCCTTTCTAATATAACATTTGCTTCCAAATACCTTAAAATACTTAACAGTAGGAATTCTTCCGCACCATAGCTCATAGGGGGTCTTAGTACTATTTTCTCTTGCTTGAACTCTATTGAGCACATAAATAGTAGTGTGAATAGCTTCTCCCAAATAATCTTCCAATAGACCAACTTCAGTAATCATTAATCTAGTTGCTTCTTGAATTGTTATGTTCTTTCTTTCAACAACTCCATTCTACTGAGGAGTTCTAGGAGCAGATAATTATCTATTTATTCCATGAACTTCAAAAAACATATTAAGCTCATGGGAGGTGAATTCACCACCTTTGTCATACCTTAAGCATTTTATTCTCAAATTCACTTCATTCTCTACCATAGCTTTGAATGTTTTGAATCTATCTAATGCATTAGATTTATCTCTAAGAAAAGTAACCCATGTATATCTAGAGCAATCATCAATCAAAATAATAAAGTACCTTTCACCTTGTAGACTTCTCACTCTTGTAGGACCATAGAGATTTGTATGAATTAAATCTAGTAGTCCAATAGTAGATTGTTCCTTTGACCTGAAGTTGTTGCTTGCTTGCTTTCCAAACTGACAATTCTTGTAAATAGCATTAGCAAGCTTTGTAATCCTCGGTAGATTTCTTACAGCTTGTAGTACACTAGTCCTCACCAAGTTATCAAAATTCATATGACACATTCTCTTATGCCATAACCAACTATCATTAATCTAAGTCTTAAAGCAATGTCCATCAACACCCTTAAGCTGATATATATTTCCTTCAAATTTCTTTCCTACAACAATCACTATTATGAATCCTTTCCTTATTTCACATCCCTCATCTTCAAATACAATATTATATCCTTTACTACACATTTATCCAACACTCAAGAGATTATTCTTTAAACCCTTAACATAGTAGACATCATCGGTATTATGCTTGCCGTCAAAACTTTCTAAACCTATCCCACAAATTTTAGCACCAGTATCATCTCCAAACATAACTAAGCCTCCATCATATTTTTCAAGTTTAACAAGCTTACTCATATCACCAGTCATGTGATGTGAACAGCCACTATCAACCACCCAGTAGTTATTTTCTTGTTTAGCATGTAGGGTAGATATTGTAGTATCTCCATCTTTCTCTTTCTTTGGAGGGCATTCCTTCACATGTTTTTTAGATTTAGCAGAAATAGGTTCATCTTTTATAGCCAAGAACAAGCATTTACTATCATCAATGTCTCCATAATCAGATTCTTCATCAAAAATACTAGCATCCTCATTCACATAATATGCTATGTTGAGCTTCTTTCCTTTGATTCTTTGTTAAATATCTCTTTGTTCTTCTTATCTCTTTCCAAACATCTTGAAGCATAATGACCTATTCCTCCACAACTAAATCATTTAAAGAGTATCTTATCCTCATATTTGTCAGAGCCTTTCTTCATCCTTCTGACAAAGTTATTTTCTACTTCATCAAGATTCTCTTCATCTGGATCTTCAGCTCTTGTAGCTTTGAAAGAGTTTCTAATTTGGATACATTTCTAAAATTTGGCTTTCTCATCTCATAATATGTTAGAGTTCCCAATAATTCATCTTTAGTATAAGTCTTGTAGTCTGCATACTCTTCAATAGCAAATGCCTTTTCACTATATGCATCAAGGAGAGTTCTAAGAATCTTCTTCACAATCCTGGATTCATCTACTTTAGTGCAAAGTCCTTGCATACTACCTACCAGCTCATTCACTCTTTGCACATAGGATTTAATGTTCTCATCATCGAACATATGCAGGATCTCAAATTGTGCCTCCAAATTTTGAAACTTTGCTTCTTTGACCTTTTCATCTCCTTCATGCATCTTTTCTAAAGCATCCCAGACTTCTTTAGCTGTCTTTACATTTTGAAATTTAATCAACTTAGAATGTACAAGACTATTCTTCAAAATAATCTTCGTCTTATTGTTTGCTTCATACACCTTGATCTCATCAGCTATACTTGGACCATTAGCCAAAGGAGTGTAAGTAGTCTTATAATCTTTTTCAACATCATATCCACAATACTCCGGATATCCTTCTAGATAGCATAATTTGTTCCATCGAACCTAGGTCATTCAAAAGTGATCTTGATCAGCATCCTAGACCTTCCTTAAGCAGTTAAGCTTCTCTCCAAGGAACCAAGCTCTAATACCAATTGTTGAACAAGACAATTGAGAGGGGGGTGAATTAGTTGTAGCAAACTTTAATCTTTTCCATCAAAAACTAAACCAATCACAAATTCTTTACTCTGGTAATATGATTAATCATTAAGAGCAAGAGCAGAAACTAAAAAGCATCACACAAACACAATAACACCAGATTTATGTGGAAAACCCAATAAGGGAAAAACCATGGTGAGGATTATCTCACAATATAGAGAATATCAAAATAAATTACAAAGGAAAATTACTAGAGAAGGCTCACTACCAAAATAGGACTCACTATCCAGGAGTGGCTGTCTAATAAGGGTTAACCACCTAGAGGGCTCACTGCCACAAAATTACAAAGAAGATAGATGATATTTGTTACACAGAGAAATAAAATCTCAATGCAATAGATATTTCCACCACAATTTGTTCAATCTTCACCAATATCTCATCTTGTATTTATACCTTCTTCAACTTTGAAACATATCCAAAGTCAACCATACATCATTTATATTTACAAATTAAATTGGGTTGGTACCAAAACATTCTAGGGTGTAATTAGAATGAGGGAAACCCAAACACACACTAAATGAGGACCCAAATAGATTCCAACATGCTTCATAAATTTTGCAAGCAGTGTTTAACGTAAGGTCGGCCAAACCAGTGTAAAACACATAAACAATTAAGAACACGCAACCTTAACATGATTCAATCCTTCCAAATAACAAAATTAACTTCAACACAATCATATCAGCTTAACTCCATAACCAAAAGTCATAAGACTCAAACAAGAAGAAATCTGGAGCAACTACATTTCTCCTGGACCTTAGCTAGATACATAGAAAACCATAGTTCACAACTGGTGAAAATAAATTGCACTGTACAAAAAACCAGAAGCCCAAAATATAGATATAGCAGCTTCCAATAACCATGATCAACATATCTAAAACACACAAACATAGGAGAAAATCCTAGAGAAAAACCAGAGCAACCACTGAACACCTGCAACCTTTTTCCTTTACAATTTTCTCAATATCCTCACATATACAACTAATAACCTTCATCCATGACAACAAAAACCAATTGAAAACTAGTTAACCAGTTGACATCAATGACAACACCTTCATACTCACTTCAATATCTTCATTCTTGCAACATTAGTTATCTCAAAACGTAGAATTAAGACACATGTCACAATATTATTTAATCCTATCTCTCACCTTTCCTTTATAATAAAGGCCTCTCATGTACATTTTCATATTCAATCTTGTAATCTTGCATCCATTACCATAGCAAGCTATTCTTTCCATTTTTCTCTCTTGTGGAGTATATTTTGGTCTAGTAGTTGATCCTGCGATGTGTGTTCACCATTAACTCCTACATGGTATCAGAGCTCTAGTGTTGCAGATTCCTTCCCAAATTTGAGGGATTAACCTTGGATTGAATATTTTTTGGGTGTATTTTGGGTTTTTAAGGACCTCTCAATTGAATCCAAGACATTAGATAAAGTCAAGTTTGTCTTTTGCTTTGTCAAATTTTGTTATATTTTGTTTGATCTACAAGGGTTTCAAGTAGGGTTAAAGTTGTCAGATCTAGGAGGTAGCTAAATTATTGGATCACTTTGGGCCAAATATAACCTTGACATCACATCTAGAAGGCATGAAAACCTAAATGTTGACTTTCAAATTGTTGAAAATAGACATTTTATAGAGTTTTTTATATTTTTGTTGTTATTTGTCCATACAATCGCATGATGTCTATGTTGTATGGTGTCATACAACATCTCAATGTCAGTGGCATATTCTAAAAGCATCAACATATTCCTAGGTGATTATTCTCCTTTCTATAGTTCTTTCAAAAGTGTGTGGTATGGTTTGTGCATTGTCACCTCATTGGTACAAATTGGTTTAAATTGTAAGTTTTTTTCATATAAAATTTTGATTTAATAAATGTGGTTTAAATGCCAACTATTTGGGTTTGAATTAAGTGGTTGGTTGCAATTTTTTGTGGCTCATGGTCACCTACCATGGGAAAGGGCTAAACCCCTAGCCACAACTTGAGTGGCACGTAGAGCCACCACTGCCAAGGCACTACCCTATTGTTGCTTGAATAGTAAGCTTTATTTTTCCCATTGCATGCAAACAGTCACATGGAGTGACTAGGTGTTAGTCCTCTAGAGGCCTAATTTTGACCCCTAAGCCCTAAAATAGGGCTTTTTTAATTTTATAATAACTTTCAATCTAGGAGGAAAAATTTTGTGAATAAATATTTTTGAAAAGTCGGCTCTATAAATTTTCCATTGGTGTAGGTTATTTTTCATAACTTTGTTGTTTGATGCCTATTTTTCCAAATTGAATTCAAATATTGTTTTTCAGCTGCTAAGCTCATAAATTTTTGCTCCAAACTCTATTTTTCTCAATTCTTGTGGCATCAAAAAGGTGTTAAGGAGCACTATAGGTTTATACATGCACTTTTTGCATATTTTTTACCATAATTTTAAAATTTTAGTTTGAATCTAGATTGGTACTTTGGTAAACTTGTAAATTTACAAAAAAAAGTGGCATTTTTTTTAGCACAAAGGGGTTATTTGCTTATATTGTGAGGGGTAATTTGTTGTTCCTCTATATTATAATTTCTGATTTTATCATGGATTTTCCAAAAGTTATACTTATTACCCCATCTAACTATCAAGAATGAAAATCACAAATGGGGGTTTTATTGTTAAAATTGAAGTTGCAAAGAATCATATTTGGCATAGATCAAGAACCCACAAGAGCTACAAAATAAAATAAAATGGTTTGAGAAAAGGGATGAATCGCTTGGTACTCTAATATTTTCCATTTCTCTAGATCTTAGATATCATGTTGCATCTTGTACTCATTCTAATGATGGTTGGACTACCTTATAAATTCTCTTTGGTAAGCTAGATAAATTGAGGAAAATTAAGTTGGCTAATGAACATATGAGACTTAATCTTTCATATTTTGATAATCTCCATGACTTCTTCACTAAGCTCAATTCTATTAGACTATAGTTGTTTTATTGTGGCATCACCAAAGAGGATGAACCATTGATTCTTTCTATTCTTGCTAAGAAAGGTCTTGATTATTCAATGTTTATTTCTATATTTTATACTACAATGGATTCCTTAGGAAATGCTTACAAAATGTCTTATCTTGATGGATTTCCAACTCAACTCACAAGAAAACAAGCAAAGTTGGCACACATGGGAAAATTGAAGTCTTCCACATCTCAAGCTTTTCTTGCAAAAGATCCAAAGGATTCAACAAGAAAAGGTAAGAAGAAAAATAAGAACCCCAAGTCAAATGAAAAAGGTAAGGATTCACCTTCACAAAGAACTCTTGAGTCTACATCATTTTCCAAAGAGGATTCATCTAAAAAGAAGAATTTGAAATGTGCATATTTTAAAAGGCTAGGACATGATGAGATTAAATGTTATGATAAGAAGATTGATGAACTAACACACATTTTTTAGAATAATAACATCTCATTACCCTCATTAGTGTCTTCTTCTTCTTATTCTTTATCATCTCAAACAACAACTTCATCATCATAATCAGGGAACGCGCAAGTTACAAATGATCTACACAAAATGAAAGGACAAGCACTCTTGGCCTCTACAAGTCTTGAATCTAGAAGATGGCTTCTTGATTCAAGGCAATTTCATCATATGGTATCATCTATTGGAATGTTCTCTTCTTTTAAGACTTTTAATTCACCTAATATTTTGATGGGCAACAACATAATAATAAAGGTTTGTGGGAAGGGTTCTATTGACACGAGAGAATCAAAATTACTCATAGTGGACAAGGTAAAACAATTGAGTTCACTCTTGATAGAGTATACATAAGGGACTTGGAGACTAGATATATCATTTCTACATGGATGGTTGATCATTCATCTCATTTGTATTCCTTTTCCCATTTTTCTTTTGTTGATAATAATGTTATTTTGATTGTTATTCACACTCATTCATCATATGTGAATCATGTTTGTGAGAAGTTCAGTAATCTAAAACTTGGTATTCTAGAGAACGGTGTTGAGCTTCCTACTCCTCCACCTCCTACTTCTTCAACTTCCAATGCTTCTATTCAGTGATATGATCATAGTTTTCCAGATCTTGCTTTGTGGGATGAATATTTGACATAGGTTTCTAACTTGTTTGTGGAGTCTCATACTGTATATTTTGAGGACACACTTGAGGGGGTTTATCTCCTCTTTGATGATAGTTTCAGCACAATTATTATCCCATATTCTTTATCTTTGGAGATTGACAGTTATGATTTTCCTCATTTCCTTGATTTGTCATGTTTCTTGGTTGAATTTGGCCATGATTATGTTGTGGCTTATTCAACATTGGAGACTCCTAATCAGTTTTTAGAGACATACATTTTGAGACTTCATCCTTCCTCCTTTAAGTTGGACATGGATTGGATTCTTCATCAACCTATGGATTTGTTTCTCCCTAAGGGAAGATATGTTGCTTGCAAGAATTAGATCATCTTTTTCTTTCAAGCATTCTTCATTAGCATTAGATCTTCTTCACTATGGGGGGATATCTTGTCTTTCTTTTTCCCTCTTATGGAGGGGTCATTAATTGTATATTCATGATGGATGTATTCCTTGGGGGTATCATTGGTTCCTCCATACATCATCTTTCTTTGTTTCTTTTCTCTCTTTTCGAGAGGAGTTTTGTCCCACTAGGTTTTCTCCTTTTCTCCATTTGTGAGAGATTACATTGCAAATGGGTACCTAACATGGCCCTGTATCCAAGACCCATAATAATTATTTTCTTGTTTTTCATAGTTGCATAATAATCTACTCCCTATGTTCCACTTAAGGGAGGGGTGTTGGTGTGAATAAATGTCTTTTACCTAGAGTTAATTCGTAGCAAGGGGAACTTATTCACATGTTAAGTTCACATAGGTCCTAGTTTATCTTCTATAATTCTTAGTTGTCTAGATAATATCTTATCCTATCTTATCTCTTTGACATTTTTGTCAATTTCTTTGTCTCATAACATATGATTAAGGCACATGTTACAATATTGTCTAATCATATCTCTCACCTTGCCTTTATAAGTAGGGTGTCTCATGTACATTTTAATATTCAATCTTTTTAAATTGTATCCATTATCATATATATATATTCTTGCCATTTTTCTCTCTTGTGGAAGATATTTTGGTCTAGTAGTTGATCTTGTGGTGTTGGGAGAACTTTCACACCATTAACTCCTGCACTCTCAAAGGTTTGAGTGTGCCTTCAAATTATCAAGTCAAGATTCCTCTATTTGCACTAGTTATTTACTTAGTTATAGTAAGGTGTTCAAATATTCTCAATAATTAGAGGACCCTAAGAAGGGAGAAGACACTACTCTCACTAGATAGGAGCTTGTGGTTGAAAGAAAATTTTTACCTAATAGAGATTGAGGTAACCCTGATGATCAACACCCAACTCCTAGAGTTATCTTTATAATGATTGATACTTAGTTAACATTTTTTTATGTTATGTTCATGTTTATCAAACTTACACATGTGACTTAGAAAAAAAAATTGGGTTGTGGCTAATGTGGTTGTTTCATTGTTTATGTCACTTTCTATTTGACACTTCATCTCATAGCTATGCTAGTTTGGCTTTGAAGCATGATTTCATGTTGGTTGTAGCTATTATTTAGAATTAGATTAAATTTTTAACTTTAGTTTTCATAAATATCTCTAATTCATAAAAAAAAATATCATATTCCCAAGTGGATAAAAAATTATTAAAATATTTTACTATAAAGGAGAAAATTTCAAACCCTTACACTTTTCCTTTCTCATTTTATTATAATTTATGTTGATGACTTTAATAAAAATTTTAAATAACACTTTTTTTGTCTCTCCTAGTTCACTCACCCAAGACCCCACCCAACATTCCCTTGTGTCTCATATCTTAAAAGAAATTTGGTACATTTCTTAAACATTCCCTACCCCAGATAGGTTTGTGGCTATGCTTTTGTCCCTCAAAGAGAAAGGTGGTTGCAATCTTAGCCCCCTTAATAACTTTTAAATCATCTACATTTCACATCATCCTAGACATGATTTTTACCCATGTTGGAGAACATAAGAAAAATACTTCACATAAGGCTTTTGTATTTAAGGGAAGGATGAAGCACTCAAACAAATAGCTCTAATAATTATTATATTAGGTGCCCCAACTATATTAACTCGTTATCTAAAAATTCAATTACACAATAGCATAGTTTTACTTTAGTTTGAATTAAATCATAATAAAACTAACCTCTTTAAATAGAGTCTCAAAAATCTAGAGATGTATGAGGTATAGTTCATGTGGAATAAGTCCACACACCCTAGGCATTAAAGCACTATTATTTTAGCCTACTCTTATAGGCATTATTTAGCATTATAAAACATAATTAAAATGTAACATTAATATAAGATTTATATAATAATTTAACAAATTGTAAACATGCCAAAAAGTTTGGATTCGGTGTCTAACAAATTGTAAATATAAGATTTATATTTAGAAGAACCATTTGTAGGTCATTTTATCACCATGTAGTTGTTGAATCAAATCAAGACAATAAATTCACACATTGTTCTAACATTATATAAGTTCAACATAGTGATCCCTCTATTTATATAAACATCCATGCACACTAACTCCTTTACTTTCATTGTTAACTCATCCTTAGGGTTTGAATAAGGCATAAGAAAGTCCTCAAGTGTTGTAGAAAAATTTCCATTGTACTTCTTAGCACCACCAAGTTGTTTCATAGGGTATCATCAAGAAAATGGGTTTTATAGATAACAAGGATTAATTTTTTCTCAATATAGTGTCATGCTCTAGAAAAGATCATTATCACAATTTTTTCTCAAAACCATAGTTACTATGGTTTCAATTGTCTTGGCTCCCTACTAGAAAATCTAGTTCTAAAACCTAGTTTCCAATCCTCTATTACAACACCATATCAATCCAATTTTATATTGTGTTGATTTCAAGGTTGTAACATCACACCCTAACCATCTTATTTCTATTTCAAGACATGTTAAATTACAGCCTCAGTTAGCTTACTTTAATCAATTTGTATACCCATCTTATATATCTAGAGTATTCTTGATTATGTATTTATTTGTTATTCATGCTATAAATAGATTTGAAGGGGTTGTTTTCCTACCTTTCACTTATATTAGGTTTATCTTCAATTTTAACATCTCACATATATCCATAGAAACACTAAGGTATTATTTCTTGCTAATGGGAATAGTTTTACTAATTGATTTGGATGATGTAATAATTTTTATTACTTCTTTTGATATTCTTATGTATCATTTTTGTCTTTTTGTTAGTCTCTTCTAATGTCATTCAAATTCATTTAACCTTTAAATCTCTTAAATTTGGGTCACTTCCTTTAGATTCTTTTGAATTTTTTGTTGGGTTTTTTAATCCTACCTCTCAAACTCTTTAGACCCCTTCACTAATTTTAAAACATTCTAATAATTTATATACCAATATATTAAGTTAATATCTCATGTCAAATAATAATAATCTTTATACAATCCTTTAAAATCTTAACTAAATCATTTATATTCTTTTATTAAGACCTTACCACCTGACACTTAATATACCTTAATCCTTTAATTCAAACATTTTCTAAAACCATTCAAACTCTCCAATCCACTCTTCAAACCCATTGGACCCTCCACCTTCTTTAGCATCTTCACTTAGTCTACCTCTTGTACCTATATTCCCCACAATGAGAGACATAGAGACATAAAGATACCCATTACAAAAAGCTGTGACTCTTTCATATTTTGCTTAATCCAATGAAAAAAGAATACCCATTACAACTTTTAGAGCAAATCAACTAATCTCATCAAGAATACAAGTCAATGTGCCGTGGAAAGTGCCAAGATGCATCACTAAAACATAACTTTATCTTTCAAAAACAATTTTGTATTAATTAATTGCAAACACTTGCATTATAGAACCACTAGGATGTTTTGAATTCACAAATTGTATATTCCAACTTTTAAAACCACAGTTTAAGCATCTCCATTACAACTTTTTAAAGCAGAGTTTCTGCATCTAACATTATATGTCTTAACTAAGCCCCACAGAGAAGTATCATGATTAAAAGCAAGGCATACACAACTAATGAAAACATTACAATATTCAAGAACCAAATATTCCTGTGAGAGAAGCATATGCAGCCCATCATATCACTGTCACTCAATATCAGTTACAGAGTGTGGATGTGAGAATCATGTTCACCCATATCCCTTAAAACTCCCTCACCGAAAAAAAAATAGCAAGTGGGCTCCCAGTTAACACTTACAAAATCACAAAGCC
Source organism: Sequoia sempervirens (assembly GCA_007258455.2). NCBI lineage: Eukaryota > Viridiplantae > Streptophyta > Pinopsida > Cupressales > Cupressaceae > Sequoia > Sequoia sempervirens. The sequence continues at coordinate 762,711,549 of VDFB02270651.1, forward strand.
TTTTCCTTTCTGTCAATATCTTGAACTAAAGTCTAGATATTCTACGTAATATAATCTATGATTCTCTTTCTCTTCACTTCAAAGCTAAGAACACCTCCCACATGCTCTCAGTTCATTATCATAGGATTCCATGACTCATAAACCATAACAGAGAATCAAATATCTCTATGTACGCTGTGTTGTAGTATGTCTTAAGATAAGGTTCCTTATTCCTCCACTGAGTGTTCTTGTCCTTGTGGATTTAATACTGATAAGGATATATTCTTTATCCATGTAAATAGCTTATCTGAGCAAATCTGATTTCTTGCCGCAAAGTATATTGGAAGTTGGGTGGAGGAAGAAAACCATCTAAGTAAAGGAATCCAAAGACTGGTATTTTTAAAGTTTTCCACTAACTACCCATAATTATTCTCATCCTAATGAATTTTTTTTGTGGGGGATACCAGAGTACAAGTGGACGTAAAGCTTTTGATTGCATTGTCGTTGTTGCATGTTGGGATGCTTTCTGAACTGAATGCATCGAGATGTCTTATGAAAGGACAACGTGTAGGAATAAAATATTTGCATTCATTGATTGATTGGATCTCAAAAATTATTGAGACACTTTGAAGGTTCTGGTTTGTCTTAAAAGTTCTTTAGTGTGTTATATGTGGACCTCCCCATGTTGAAATAATGGGTGGTAGGAATAATTAGTCTGTATAATGCTCTGTGTACCTTATAATTTGTGTATGATGGAATTGGGAGTAAAGCTGAGTTCATGGTAACCAACCAAGATGTTCAATGGAGTTTCTCATTGAAGTTTCATAAAACTATGGTCTAATTATGAGATTGTTATTGTTGTTATAATTTAATTAATTATTCTTTTTAATGATTAGTTAAATGATTATGAAAAAATTAGAGTTATTTTTAGAATTGTTTTGAGATAGAAATTATTTATGTATTTATATATAAGGAGAGTCTTGTATAAACGTGATATATCTTTTTTCAGATGTTATTTTATTTCATTTGTCTCTGATAAATTGATTAAAAATAGGCACCTCAAGAAAGATGTTTTTTGACATCTTTTACATGAAATTGAGCAATAAATTTAATTGAAAATAATTATTAAAATTTATTTATATAAAATTACAAATGACTATTAGACTCCTAAGTAACTATAATTTAAATAAGGAAAGACAAATGAAGAGTGTAATGCAACCTTGCAAGATAGATTTATCATAACAATCAACTGATATTTTTTATTACTAATTTTAAGAGGTTTAAAATAGTCATCATTTTTATGGATATGGATGACAAAAACTCCAACATGCTTCTTACAAAGCTAGAAATCAAGGAAAAATAATGAATTATTTAACATTTCAGCATTATTCAATTTTACTATATCCTAATTTCCTTTGACAAAAAGTGTTAGGTAGATTTTTTCTTCTTGAACACCTTAGCCTTTATAGATGAGTATTGAGATCCAATTAATTTTATAAATGATTGGAGATTATTTTTAATAGAAGAGGGTATTTTAAAGATTAGGATTGAAGCATGTATCTATTATAAATTGATCTTTAGGATTTACAATTTATCTCATAAGTACATTTCTATATTATTTTTTTATATAGAAGTGTCTTTAATCTCATCCATTCATTGATTGATTGGATTTCAAATTATTTAAAGATTTTGAAGGTTCTAGTTTTCTTTAAAGTTCTTAGTGTGTTATATGGACCTCCCCATGTTGAAATAATTGGGTGGTAGGAATAATTAGTCTTACAATACTCAATGTATCTTATAAGTTATGTATGATGGAGTCAAGAGTAAAGTTGAGTTTATGGAAATCATCCAAGATGTTCAATGGATTTTATCATTGAAGTCTCATAAAATTATAGTCTAATAGTGAGATTATTATTATTGTTATAATTTAATTAATTACTCTTGTAATGATTAGTTATATAAAAAATATAGAATTTTTTTTTTTTAATTGTTTTAAGATGAAATTATTTATTTATTTATTTGTAAATACAGAGTCTTGTATTAAGGCGATTTATCCTTCTCCACTTGTCAATTTTATTTCATTTGTCTATGATAAATTGAAAAAAATAGGCACCTCAAGAAAGATATCTCTAGACATCTTTTACATAAATTTGAGCAATAAATTTAATTGAAAATAATCATAAATTATTGTTAGCCTCTTGGTCAACTATAATATAAAGGAGAAAGAAAATGATGTGTAATACAACCTTGCAAGAGATATATGATTTCAACCAAAAAAAAAAAAAAATCAACTTGATTCTTACAAAGCTAGTAAACAAGGAAAACTACTGAATTATTTAACATTTCAGCATTATTGAATTTTACTATATTGCTAATTTCCTTCCACAAACAAGTATTTTGGTAGATTTTTTCTTCTTGAACACCTTAGCCTTTATAAATGAGTATCGACGTCCAATTAGTTTTATAAATGATTGGAGATGATTTTTTATAGAAAAAAAGATTTTAAAGATTGGGATTGAAACATGTATCAATTATAATTTGATCTTTAGGATTTACATTTTTATCTCATAACTTTAAAGTACATTTCTATATGCTCTTTTCATATAGAAAAATATTTAATCTTGTCATGCTCCAAATTTTTTGAATAAATATGTATAAACACTAATAATTATTAACACACATGAACATAGTAACATACTAATGATAAGGTGAATATTAAATACCCCTAATAACAATGATTTTAATAGCACTTATATTACTATTACAATTACCTTTATTCCTTATCATTCTCTTTTAATATTTATATTCATTAACATTATTAATATTGGCACTATTATTTTCTTGATAAGTAACGATTATAGTAATATTATTTTTAATACTTAATATTAATATTTTATTTCTTAATACCACTCCCATTAAGTAACGAATTTAATGTTGATGTCACTCATAATATTTATATTTAATATTATCCTTATTTATATTACTAAAGATAGCATTACCAATTTTATATATATATATATAAGAGAATAAAATTGGTAATGCTATCTTTAGTAATATAAATAAGGATATATATATATATATATACACTAACACTACTGATCCTTAAATTCACTAAATTCACTTCTAATAAAATTAGCATCATTATCTAGAGGGTAACATATATATTTACTACTATTGCTAATAATTTTTATCAACTATATATTTTACAACTTACCAATTACTAATACATTTATAATATTATTCTTGAAATCAAAATTACTCAACTACTAATTTATTTAACACTAAAAACTCATTATTGAAACTACTCAACATGCTAATATTAATATTACTCACATAGTCTATATTCTTCACCAATAATAATATTATTGTGCTTGAATATCACAACAATAATAATGTTAGTAGATAAGGTATTCACTACTCTTTACATTTCCTTAATGAATGACAATAGTACTAATATTTGCAACAATTGATCTCTATGTGCAATAGTGAGCATCTCAACACTAAATTCCATAATTAATTTTCAAGCAATATATAAAAGAAATTTAAATAGATTTATTATGCATAAATGACAAGATATCCATCAAGATCACTTGATGTTATCTAACCAACATTCTAACCACTTAATCTTACTAATTTTTTTCACCCTCAAACTTAACTATCATAATTAATTACTAAAGCATTCTTGAATCTTCAACATTTAAATAATACATTGATTTCTTAATGCAAGTCAAAAGGGAAAATAAATTAAATAAGTTAATATTTAATATAACTTGAATAGGTAGTATCATGAGGTAATTTTTGAGGTTTTATTACATATTCCTAAATATACTTGTGAATATTTTTAAACTAAATGAATGAATTTCCTTAAAGTATTAATGAAATCTACTTGTTCAAATTAAATATTACATTCTTACTTAAAATAGACTAAATAGATAACTAATTCTTACCAATCGATCAAATAACTAACTATACCTTCTTTATATGATTGTTCCTCTTCCATTCCTTTAGGTGAATTCTCATTTTTCTCTTCTTCACTGAATTATAAAGGATTGAAATTGATTATAGTTATGTTTAACTATTTTCAAATTCGAATTAGTATATAGTAAAACTTATTTGGTTGAGATTGCAAGCCTAAAAAAATTGATATTCATCTTCTCAATTTATCAATTCAAAATGCAGATTCAAAGTAGTTAATGATAGCATGAGTGGGAGCGAGAGCGGTTGTTCAAGTGAGAGCGGGGGTTTGAAGTCTGAGGAGGGTGAGAGCAGGGAGGATGATGATGCAGATGGTGTTGTTTGTTGGATTTTGGTGTCCTGTTCTTTGGATGTTGTGAGCTGGAGCAGGAGGAGCTCATTCTCTAATCGAATGGAGCAGATGGGTGATGCTAGAGAGGGCGAAGATGCTTTGAAGGCTCTATGTTTTTTGGATGCCTTTGATCTAGGGTTTCTCCAGGAGGCTCTGGCTTTTTTTGGGGTCTTCCTCTTAGACACCCTAGGAGATTCATTCTTCTCGTTTGGAACCAATTGTGTGTCTTGGCTCTTCTCTTGGCTGCATTGGTTGGGGCTCACTTTTGGAGCCATTAGTATTGCTTGTGGTGGCTAGAATTTTGCTATCATTATTTTCTTTCTAGCTCGGGCCTATCCTCTCTAGCTTGTGGTTCTCTTTCCTTCGATGACGAGCTCTTGTCTTGGAGTTTATTTTGATGTGCTTCTTTGGTGGGCTTGCCTTATCTTGTTGATTTGGCACTATTGTGGTCATGGTGGTTCTCCTGAGCAATGCATGTTTGTGCCTCTTGGTACGGTGTTGGGAAGGGATGGTCTCTCTTCTGAGATTATTGGTTTGTCTAAACATAGCCTTGTTTTATTTCTCAGGCTCTCTTTGAGATATTTTGGATACCCATTGTGGGGTTTCTCTGCTACCGAGGAATGTGTTTCTAAAGATGAAGTCTCAGTGGTGACTGCTGGAAGTAGGGTCTCTTTGGCCTCTCGTGTTGCTATGGTTCTTCTTGGGTTCAAAGTGTTTTGGTACCCTTTGTGGTTAACTTGGCTATCTTTCTCAAAGTGGGTTATCATTTGTTCCTGGCCCTAGGTCCTCTCTTGGAGGAGCTCTCTGTTTTTGGGACTGACTTTTGTTTGGCTAGGTGTGGTTGATGATTCTCATGGTGTGTTGGGAGGAGGATTTTCTCCTCTTAAGGATTTTGGTGCTAAGATTGGAAGGAGTGGATCTTCTCTCGACTTGGAGAAGCCCTTTCTTCCTCCTGCTGAGAGAAGGATCTACTTGGCTTCATTGGATGTTTGGGATAAGCCTTCGCTATTGAAGGTGTGGCACATGCTTGTGTTGCAGGGCTCTTGGAGTCTATTTTTGTTTGATGGTGTTTCAGTGATGCCTAATGGGAGCTAGTGGAATGGGAAGTCATCCCTCTTGCTCCCTTAGAGTTTCCTACTGGTTTGGTTGTGATCTCTCTCCTGGAGCTCCTACATGCTCAGCCAAAGGATGGTGTGGCTCCCCATTTTTCTGGAGCTTTGACTCTCTTCCATTTCATGTGCACTATGTCTTCTGTTGAGGAAAAGACAACTCTTGATGATTACGAGTCACTTCTTATTGAGGTGGAGGTGGGTGTATTGGATGTGGATGGTTGTCATCTTTTTTGGTTTCCTCCGGTGGTGTTCTTATTGAGGTGGAGGCATCTCCTATTGAGGTCAAGGTCGAGGTTGTTGAAGAGGTGTGCTCTTGGTTTTTTGGGTTGCCATAGTATCCTCTCCTATAGAGGGGAGCTCAGTCCTCTTGAGGTGGATTTGGAGTTGGTCTGTGGTGCATTTGGGAGCTTCAAGGGGTTTCTCTCCTCTTATGTGCTAGTGTTTTTTATTAGGAGGTTGGGTTTAATGGTGGTGTTTACCATTAAATTTCCTTTTCTTTTGTTGTGTTATGGTCTATTGTTTCTAAGTAGATGGTTGGCTATTGTTGTGGTGGTTTGTTGCATGATGGTTTCAGGTGGTTTTCTACAGTCAAATCTTGGGTGGGTCTCTGGTCCCAAATAAAACCAGGTTGTATTTGGGCTTCGGTCCCATGCTTGTGTGTCTTTTGTAGCCTGTTAGTGGTTAATGTTGGGTTGTTGGTGGTATGTGAATTATCTTATTTGACAGCTTGTTTTTGTTGGGCTGGTTAATGCTTACTATTGTTATCTTGAGTCTCAGTTGTTGTCTTTTGTAAAGGGTTTTGGGCCCCTTCAAAACCTATTTTTTACCCCTAATCAAAACAAACATAGAAGAGCCTCAAATTTCTTTTGGTTGTTTACCCAACATCTTTAGATTCATTTTTCTTTAATTCTTCATATTCACTTAATCTTAAAAACATGACTAAAATATGATAAGCTTAATATCAAGGATTATTGCTAAGATCACCCTTCCCTAATTCACTAATTTATAATTATTTAGATAATTAATTTCCTATGTTGAATTTTGAAATAAAATTTGGATTCCTAAATGAAAGAGATGTAGTTTTTATATAATCAATAACTAATCCCTATCTAAAAACTATTGAACACTCGATATCCTAAGAGAGGGGGTGAATCAGTATTTGTTGAAACTTATTAACTTTGTCGATTCAAACATCCATTCAAAGTATCATATTTAACTTGTAGTAAATGAAAGAAACATATAAAGCATGCATCATAGCAAAGAACACCAAATTTACGTGGAAAACCTTTGAAAGGGAAAAACCAAGGTGAGGATTAGCTCACAATATATTATAACCGATTACAATGTTTGATACAAAGTGATGGACTCACTGTCCAGAATGAGAGAATGGCTCACCACTGGTGGCTCACTACCAAAAGTAGAAAGAGATAGAAGAAAGGGTGGCTAATTTCCAAAATGGACTGATAATGATGCATATGAAACATGCCAAAGATACAGTTCCAAATAAGCCTTGAAAACTGACTTAACACATTTCATACTTCACCATAATTACACTTTGCACTTCTCTCCACACCAGATTTGCACATACACTCTACATAGTGTCTATTCACCCATTTGTAAAATTAATCAACCTTGTATATATACCACAACTATTGAAAACATCAATTAGGTCGGCCTAATTAGATGAAACATGCACCACATAACCTACTAGATCCAAACACCAATACACACGCTTTAAAAAACAAACCAAAACATGTATAACATCAAAATAGGTTGGAATGACCTATAATCACTCCCATAAATCTTCTCCATATGCAATTCAACTCTACACGACCCCAAAATCCTTAGGTCAATGCTATATAACAAAATTGGTGAAGTAATAATGAATGAACCAACTGTTCACTCACAACTCAATAGGCAAACCACCACAACACTTGCCACTTGGGATGCACATACTACTAACATCCCAAAACACTTCCTTAAAACTATTGATGGGTGTTTTAGCACTTTCTCAACACAATTAATGCTTAACTGAAATGCCTCTCTTGAAAGGTAACTTCCAACAACGAATTGTTGAAAATCACCCCAAGGTCTCTCGAGTGTCAGGTTATGACGTGCATGGATCTCTTAGTTGTTCTTATGTGATTTTTTTGGTAATCACAAGGAATACTTACACATAATTTGGGAGGAATTGGATCATTTTGAAGAAGTTCCAAAGATGGGAGATCAGCTGTTAGGTTGTTGCAGGTTCAGGGTAGCAATCTAGAACTTTTGTTTTTCCTTTAGATTTGGCTTTACAATGTGCAATGAACCTTAGCTTAGGCTATTTATAAAAAAATGAAAAAGGGTGAGGAAGAAGGTGAGTTCCTCAACCTGAAATTAACTGTGAATAGTGATCATGAAGGTTCTATTGTGGACAGCTCCCTTAAACAACATTTAACTCAACCAGAAAAATTGCAGTCTCATGAAATATTTGCTATCTTATAAGGACTGTAGATATTTTACCATTCATTCACCATTAACATGCATGAATAAAAGATAAAAGTTAGGATAAAAAATCAATATCAGCCCAAACTAACTTTACACAACCATCTACCAATAGCAAATAGCAAAAAGTATGGGCAAGAGAGGCATCAACACAGCAGAAAAATCTTCATAACCATAAACAGCATCGCTAAATCTATCAAAGCTATCTAAAACTACTAAGATCAGTAAAGGAAATCTAACTGAATCATCTAACTATGAGAGATGAATCATGAAACATGTGAAGAAGCTCATAAATCCACCACAAATTAATGTATTTCTATTAAAATTTCTACAACATGTCATTACAACAACTCAACTCTCTTGAAAATGAGAGGAGACCCCTATTTATAGTGTCCAAAAAGTAGAATGAATGGCCAAGATTAATTTTCATTGTGTGGCCAAGATTCATTGTACACTAGGGTTTCACCTAACCCCAAATATTTTACAATTTAAAATTACAACTTTGTATTTTTCCCTATTTCATCTTCTAGTGGTAGCACTGTAGAAACTTTTTCTTTTAGTGCTTTTCTCTTTTTGTTGCAGCTTCTAAGTGGGGTGCACTTGGATGATGGTTTCTCCTTCTTTCTAATGGTGAATGGTGTATTCCATGAAATTTTTTATCAGAGGTTGTAGTTTGTGGATCTCCACTATCTGCAATTGCATCACTTCAAAGTTCCACCTCTTTTATCTCTCTGTTGAAGTATCCCAATTGCTATCCAATTTGGTGGTGCCATCCCAGATTTTCTCTAACTATGAGAAAACGTGGGCAGCAAAGCTCATGAAATCGGCGGTGAGATCACTGGACATTCCTTTCTCTACCTTCTGTTGGAAGTATGGCCTAATTTTTTTAGCATCTAATTCAACTACAGGCACATCATAGTCTGTCAATAGCTTGATATACTCTATGCATGTGGCCCTTGCTTCCTTTGCCCAATCAATTTCTTGCTCCACTTTTGGAAATAGCTGCTCCAGCACTTCTTTTCTATGATTGAAGCTAAGCTTCCACATGTCAATCATCCAATGATCGTTCTTCAGAAAAGAGAGCTCCTTTTCGTACAATTTCTCTGGCATTTTCAAAATAGCTTCAAGCTTGGGATAGGCCATGTCATATTGCTTGGGGAAGTCAGTGCAGAATTTGCGGGTTCCCTCAAGACACATTTGCATTTCCAGAAACTTATTGGTAGTCCTTATAGCACGATTTAATCCCATGTTTCCACCATATAGGACTTGTTGGAACCAGTCCTCTGTAGTCTTAGCCCATTGCTTGCGCCTTTCCATCTTGTCGATATGCACTTTAGATAGCAACTGAGGTGGTGTGTAAGAGGTGGTGGGTGCTTCTTCTATTGTTTACCATTGCTTGATATACCCCACCAAGTCTTCTATTTGTGTCTTCATTTCTTCTTTTGTGATCTTGTCTTGGCCCATTTGGTGTATGGCGGTGGCAACTAATTCCTCAAAGTGATCAATCTTATGTTCCCTTATGGCTATGTCAAGGTTGATTGTAGAAATATTATAACTTATCCCTTCCTCACCAACCACTGGTGTGGCCACTTGCACCATCCTAGATCCTGAAGCATCCATTGTCACCTTAGATCTGACCTTGGGTTTCTTGTCTTTCTTTGTTGTGTCAATTTGCACTTGAGCTAGGATAGCTTGGAGTCATGATTTGGGATCCTGAGGAGTGGGGTTCTTTCTTTCTAATTTCCTCTCTAGTCATTTAGGAATTTGTGACTTCTCCTTAGGTGAGGCGAGATTATCTTCCACTTCCTCCCTTCTAACTTCTATCTCTTTATCCCTGGCAGTCTCATATTCTTTGCCTATATCTTCCTCCTCGTCAGAATCTTGGATCAGCACTGCGCTCTTCATTGGAGACTTGGAGGGTGAGTGTCTCTGAGGGATATTTTCCTTTTCTTGGACCTTTTCTTCTTCTTCTTTGTCTTCATGCTCAGAGTCCTCTAGGTTCTCTTCTTCTATGTTGATCTATTTCTCTCTTTCATCTACCCTTTCTTCTTGTTCAACATGCTCCCTCTCTTTTTTCGTGGGAGAGGGAATTTATTCATCATTCGTAGGGATTCTATGTTGCTCCCCTATAGGAAGTTCAGTATCTTCTTCCATTTTATCTTTCTCTTCTTCATGTAGAAGTACTTCTTCTTCTCTAACATTTTCAAGTTGACGATCCAAGTTCTCTTCCTGATCTGGATCAAAAGTTTGTATGATGATCTTGGTTCCTTCATCCTCCTCTCCCTCTTCAGAGGATCTAGACTCTTCATCTACTCGTACTAATTTTTCAATTACTAGGGGCTGGAATTCAAGGTGTTCAATATAATCATCTGCTTCCTCCTCGAAGCTCCTAGCTACTTCCCTCTCTCGGACCTACCTCTCCATTTCTTTTAATATTAGCATGGTTGTTGTCATTTTTGGAGGCTCAGTGAGAGGTGGCGTAGATTGGTTGGTGGTGGCTTATGTGAGGGTAGCCTACATGTTTGGGTCCAACAACATGGTAGAGAGCTCCATAGGAATGGTTTTCATATACTTTGCAAAGGACTCGGGGAGCGAGAGAGTTGGCACGGTGAAAGTGGTTGTGGTGAGGGGTAGCGAGGTTATCAGTGACATGGAGGTAGAGGAGGGTGAAGACATGGTGGAAAATGAGGAATTAATAGTTACAATCTATGCCACAAGCGGGGAAGAACCAGAATGTACAGAAATGTTAACAGTAGGAGGAGAGGCGGCAACCATTTCCTGGGTGACAATTGGAAGAACACCAATACTCATGGTAGTGGTGTCAAAGGCAGCATGTGATGTTTGGGTTGGCTTAGCATCAATCTCCTCTTCCCCTTCTTAGAGTGGATCCTTGATGATGGTGGGAATTTCCACAATGTCGCTCATCTTCTTATGCTTCTTAGAGGGCTCCCCTTCAGTAGAAGTATCTATGGTAGCTTCTTCACCTCTGCTTTTAGAAGCACTTTTTGTATCTTCCTCTAACTTAGTGTAAGAGAAATTCCCTATTTCTTCAGTTGCTTGATTTGTCTTTCAACCCATTCCCTGTTCTAGGCCTCTACTGGCTTTGTCAAGATATCGAGTTCTTCGTCCTCGAGCTCATCCCAGTCAGTCACAGGCAAGGGAAAATTGGAAACCGCATTGTATCTCAAATCCATCACTGTGCTTTCATATTCTTTTATCTGATCCGGCACTGGAAATAGATTGAATCTCTTCACGAAATAGGTTGTCATTCTCATGTAGTGCCTCATCCTTACTTCAATGTCATTCTAGTAGTTTTCCCATAAATATTCAACATTATGCCCGTGGGCGTACTTAGCACCAAGTGCTTTTTGTAGTTTTTCATATAGATTCATAGACGGCCTTGAAGGATGGCACTTCAAGTGGTATCCTACCAATTCCTTCTCTAAATTATCTGCACACTGAGAAGTATGCATCTCATATAGTCCTTGGCCCAAATGAAAGAGGATAGGGAACTTTCGCTAGATATTTGTTGCTCAGTAGGGCATGAGATGGCCTCAGTTGCCAAGAGAGCTCCAATAGAATGATCTGGTCATTTGGGTACTAGGGCAACCTGTAGTGCATGTCAGAAAATCCCTCTGCTCTGATGTATGTAAATTTGGGGAATTGAATAAACAAGAAATTGAAACGCTTGAGGAAGGCATTCACACTGTGAGAGACTCTTCTTTCAAAATCCCCTCCCAGCAATCTGACAATGTACACTATGAAAGCGTCGTTCACTCTACAATAATCCCTTTTGAAATTTCTAAATTGTAGCTACGGATATCTGTCGTATACCTTGAGTGGCCTAGCTAGCTCTACATCTAGTGCTCTGAACAAACCTTGATACTGTCTTACCTTAGACAATGAGTATACTAGGTAAGATGTCATGTAAAATCGTGAGGTTTTCTTAATTGCTACAAACTACTCGTGGAAGAGTAGAATTTGGTTTCCCCTCTTAAGATCTCTTCTACGAAATAGACCATCCATTCTTGTAAGAATGCAACAGTGGGGAGGCCCATTACCCAGCTTAACAACATGACCAAGTCATGGCATTCTTCAATGAAGTCGTTGTGATATAATTCTTGTGGTAATTTGGATGCACTACCTCTTTTCTCTCTGAGCCAGTACTAATTGATGAGATTTTTACACTTTAATGGGTTTTCTTCCCACATGTCTTTCCCATCTTTAATAGTTGCTACCTCCATTGCACTGAAGTTTGGGATGTCAAAGTCTTCATGATGGCTTTGTGGGACATGTTGGCTAGGATATTCCCATCACGGTCAACAATTGTTCGAGTCTCCTCTTGGTAGGCCTCTTTGCATGCCATTACAAGTTCTGGAGCTATAATTGTGAGAGGGAAACTGACAGCCTTAGAAAGTATGCTGCTTCTAATAGCCAATGCAACATCAGTAGTAGGGTTGATTATGACCCTTTGTAGAAACTCATCTATATCCACATGTCCAATATATGTGTCTATTATCTCGCTCCATGAGGTAGTGAACTTGGACCTTAATGGCTCTCCCTAGAACTTATACTTCATTTGATCTTTATCTTCTTTTTCGTGGGGTTCCTTTACTATTTTCTTTCCTTTATCTTTGTTGATGGTCACTCCCAAAGGTTCTCCAACTGATTCCATATATCTTGCATGCACAAAGGAGAAAAAGTGTAACCAAGCACAGAAAATCATGAAATGTTAATCAAATCTTGTAGAAAGATGTTAGATCAAATAAATCATCACTCAATCATCCTAACATATCTTATAGTATGCTCTTATCATCTTGCAGGAGGAAGTTTGCTTTATTTGGGTCTTAGAGGTTGGAAGTCTATGGTCAGAAAGCTGTCTGGGGATTGTTGTTTGAAAATGGCCTCGGCATGATGGATTTTTGGGGTCGGCGACCCAAAGGCCAAGACCTAGGGGCCTGGAGGATGCAGCCATTACGTTGTCTTAGTTTCTCACTATGGGGAAAAAGGGGCGGGAAGTCGTCATAGGTTGGTTGTTTGAGAATGGCAAGCGAGGCACAGTGACCCGGCAGTGGCGACCCAGAGGGTAGGATCCAGATGGGGACTTGGCCATGGAGTTTTCTTCATTTCAATTCAATGGAAATACAAGAGCTGGGGTCTGGCTACCGAAAGAACAGGGCATGATGGTATTTTAGGAATGGCGAAGGGCTGTTAGTGACCCGCGAATGGAAATCTAGGAGCTGGGACCCAAGGGACTACTAGAATCTTCAGTTTACTTAACCTTTTAGTACTTAGCAGAAATTTTGAGATTGGGGTCCAAAATTCGGGAGGACACATGGTGAAATTCATTCGAGATGGTGGAGTGTAGATGGTGCATCAACAGCCGGAGCCCAAGAGATGATAGGAAGTTCAAAAATGTTTGCAAGTTTCTAATAGGCATCCCATCAAGGGAAGCTCGGTTATTGGTTTCCAAAGGGGACTTGACACTTAGAGGTTTTACAATTTTGAAGGTCTGTTGGTAGGCCAGGACATAGGAGGCGAAGGTTCAAAGCTTGAACATCGTTGAGGAAAGGCGAAATGGAGACAGCGCCTGAGGAACAAAATCTCGGGGGTACGGGCCGAGATAAGGATGAAGTTGCCCTAAAAGTTTGAATTTTGGAAAGTTTACAAGGGAAATGGAAAATTTTGGACCCAGAAGGTGAGAAAGCACTGTCGATATAACAGTGTCGAAAGGTCATAGTCCCAATTGAACGTTTTGTCAATTTCTTCAAGTTCGATGAAATTTGGGCATATGGGTTTTGTGCGGAATTCCTTACCCTGCGTAGAATGCTAAGGTTTTATTTCTCAAAATGTTTCATTTCAACACAAATCAATAAAAACCATAGGAGGGTGTTTAACATTTAACTAACTTGAAGAACTCAAGGAAAATGATGATAGATCAACCTCGACCACTCACTAGATCGTCAGGGAGGCAAGTTGGGCTCGAAGGCGTTGCGAGAAGGCACTTCTGATCACTCTCTGGCACACTGTTAAGTGAAAATGACAACACATTCCCTTCTATTTATAGAATTTTTAGCATTTAATGCCTCCATTTATTACTAGTACGACAGCCAAAAGTTGGTTGAATTCGAAAATAGTTGCAAGAAGCCTGAGACTTTGAGGTTGGAACTCCATTGGAGGTTGGACGTTTAGAGCACTTAAGGTTAGACAGAAATCAAGGACCTAGGTTCCAGGAATCAGAACAATGCTTGAGAAAATAAGTTTTGAAGTTGAGCGAAAAACCGATGGAAAAAGAGTCATCGAGTCTCGGGAGGTGGAAGGCTACCTCAGAAAGGCCGTTTGAAAATGGCGAAGGATGGATGAAGATCCGATGAGGGCGGCTTGGCCAGTCGGGCCTGGGAGGGTTCATGGACATCATTTTAAAACTTGAATGCAAAGGCCAAAAGGAGACCTGAGAGGGCTCAATACTTGTAAAATTTGAGGGGAAAAAGGATGATCAACTCAAAATGACTTCCTTAAGGGCTCACTGACGACCTTGAACACGAAAATAGGGGGCATGCAAAACAAGATAGTGACAAAACAACCTGGAAAGGAGAAAGAAAGAGGGGGTCCCCATTTCAAATGGGGCATGTGTGCTATAGGCACAACAAAAACTACATAGCAAAAATTCATCTGTGGTGGAATTTGAATCATTCCAGCATACACTTTGTATAAATTGTAACTTTGTCATTTCCAGAGTCGATATTCTGTCAACATTATTGTCGACTGCAAAAGACTACAAGCTTGAATCTTTGGTTTTAGACACCTTCAACATGCACCAACATTACCTCAAAATTTCATGACTAGATTCTTCATAATGGAGTAATGCAGACCACAAAATTGGTTCACAAAACACTAAAAATTGTACACCAGGACTTAGGAAAATCTGTATAACATTTGGTCTTCTCTGAACCAACACTAATGTATCTCTATAATGGGTTTCCATCAATGACAACATCATACACTGTCATGTTCATCAAACTTCAATAATCTCTCCACACCATACATCAACATCATCATGCTCATGTTGCCAACAACCCAAGTCTTCAACAATCTGCCCCTTTGTCATTGATGGCAACATGCTCTCACTTTTCAAAACTTCTCAAGCTTCTCCAAAACTATTCTTCCCTTTGAAATCAAGGGCAAAGGGTTCATAATATTAAACTTTTTAAACTAATCTCCCTTAACTGATATAACTATATACACATGAGAGTAACTCACCCTTACTACTTCACTCCTATACTCAACACTTCTCCAACAATTTACAGTAGAGTGGCTTCCCATAACAATTTTATCCATCAAAAATAACCAAAAAAGTACTACAACAATTATCTACTACTTTCACATATGTACATACAAATTAGAAACTACATAAACAAAATAGAAATGTACACCTCCCAATCCTTCTTCACTATTTCCCAATCATTCATAGTGAAGGAAAGTATACTACACTGGCTCCTAAATTGAATAAGGAGATCTTCTCCTTCATCTGGGGTACAGGGCACCAGATTCTTCTACACCACCTTATTTTCACTATCAAGCACTCCATTCAAGGATGTAAGCTTTGCACTTACCAAATCTCTAAGCTAACTATATTGCATAATGATCTTTTATTTCTACTCTTGCAATAGGAAGAATTGTCCATGTAGATTCTCTATTGCTGCCATTGTTGCACCATTTGAATCATTTGTTGGATCACATGCACTGGAGGCCTAAGAAATTTATGACTCTATTGAGTCCATTTGGTAATTTATGCTCCTTATAGAGTTAGATCGTTTTAAGCAAAATTGGAACAAAAATTTTTCTTCATCCAAGCATTTTTTAACATCTCTCAAGTTACCTTGCAACTTGCCATGTGCAACATTGCACTTATTAGATACTTTATTCAATCTCTTTTCATTGACCTTATTTTCCATTTCTTTTTCCAATTTCTCTTCCAAACCGAGAGAATAATCTTTGAAAGAATCTAACAGCAGCTTAAACTTGTGTACACTAGACAAGGAATCATCAATAGTTGCACTGAGAATACCTTCTTGCAGCACATTAATAGCTTCTTCAATCATTTTTTCACTCTTTTGGTGGGTTTGTAGTATTTTCTTCCTTGCAGAGGCATGAAACGCATCACCAAGTTGCAGCTTATGCAAGGGAGATATCTTTCTCATATCCATATGACCTTGCTACATGGGTTTTTGTGGGAGCTGTGTAGACACCACCAGTTCAAACTCCAATTGCATATCTAATAAATCCTTTAAATAATCTCTAGAAGATCTAAAGGATTCACCAAAAAAATTTGCACTTTCTTCTTCCTTCTACTCACACTTCTCCTTTTCTTCATTATCAGAGCAATCTTCTGCATTCTTTTCTTCTTCATAAGGCTTCTCATGATTCAAAGGAGGAAATTTTTGATCATTTTGAGCTTCCTCTTTCTCTAAGGCATCCTGCATATCATCTTTCTTCTCTTCTTCAATAGCATTCTCCATAATTGGAGGAGTATTATCTATAACCATGTCTTCTTGCACATTCTTAGGCTCGAACATGCTCATGTTGTGATTTTTTGGGCTCATTGGTTTCTAGAATAGATGTATCATTCTACATTTATTCTTTAATATAAGGAGGGATTCCCACCCCTCTATCAAGTTCTTCAACCTTCCATAGAGTCTCATTCTTCAATATTTCAATGTCTTCCTTGTTTCTGCCCATTAGAGCATTAACTCTTTATTTTGTTTTTAATTTCTTGTTATACAGTTTTGATCATTTATGTATGTCTTCTTATGTTAGAGAAGAACTATTCTTCTTCAAGGAAATTTCCTTTATCTTTGCATCTTCTTTAATATCCTCTTGCCTTCTTGCAGTTAAAACATTTTTCAATTGATCAAGCAATTGATCCTCAATTTTATCTAAGATAGTGTCAAATGTTACCATGTACTTAATGTTGGCTTCTTCAATGGTTTCCTTATCCTCATCATTTGAATCTAGATACATTTTAATTGTCTCTTCCAAGAGACCAAAATTTAAAATACTATTAAATAAAGCATCAAATTTCAAGGGACTGTGCTCCCTTATCGAAGGGATCTTTTCTTTCTTCTTCCCCTTTCCTTTAGCTAATTTTTCTCTTTCACCTGAACTCTTTTCTCTTCTCTGAAACACAAAACCCTTCTTTTCTTTATGCACTTCCTATTCACTTTTAGTATCTATAATATCAACCTTTGTTCTCTTGGCACTAGTCTCTTCCAAAGTGGCTTGAGACTTCTTTCAGACTAATTGTGGTCCTTCTTCTATATCATCTTCATCCTCACAATTGATGTATCTTTCTCTAGTGGCCTTTTCTTTTATTCTCCTCTTAGGAGACATTTATTGCACAGATTGGCCATATTCCTCTTTCTTCTTTGAACTTCTTGCAACTTTTGTTCTAGAGGACTTTGGAACTGAGGAAGAGGGGGCAGAGGTACTAAAAGACCTTGTGCACGAAGTACCCTACAGAGAAATAGTAGTAGCTTTTGATTTCTCCATAGAACCCGTAGGTGGGTTCACAATCTCTTCCAATTGAGTTTTCATCTTCTCCATATTCATCTCAATGTCCTTCTTCCTCTTCTCAATATTTACTTCAGTTGATTTCTTTGCATAAGTTCCAAACATGTTTATTTATGGATCTCTTAGTTTACTTAGCATAATATTTGTCAGAATGGTAATCTTTACATCAGTAACTTCATATCCCAACACTGGAATCCAAACTGTTCTAGGTTCAACTACTTCCATAATGTAGTTATCTCTACTAACCATGAAAGTGATTTTATCCTTATATTTCTCAACAACTTTTTTCGATATCATCTCCCTTTCTTTCATTTTCCCTTTAAAAGTCTTGAAGAAACCCCACAACATGGTTTTTTAGGTTTCTAGATTCCCTAACCTTCTCAAATGGTCTCTAATCTAAATAGCAATAGGAATATTGTCCAACCACACAATGTTCTTTGTACCGGGAACTTCTCTATGAAAATAAAACAAAAAATATATACTTAGGGTATTATAATAGGAGTACCTTGATTCCTTGGTCTTCTAAAGATTCTCCATCAACCATTGTCTCAAGAGTTCACACAAATCAATATCCAAACCTTCTTTCACCATCTAGTGAGTAGTGTGAATAGCGGTAGCTGACATAGAGTTCTTTGTTTGTGTAAAATATCTTATAGTTGATCATCATTGATGCATATTTTACCATTGGATCATCAATATCCTTTACCATTAGGGCATGTTTATCAAATTTTGCATCGGTGAGCTTCATTACCATTTCATTCTTCATGACCTTCATTGTTGGAACGGGTCCATTTGCACACAAACCTATAACAACCCTAATACCTCCCTTGTTTATCATGTGTGAAATTTCTAGCCACATGAATTTATCATGAATTTGTTGAGCACGTACTTTAACCACTCATCCTTCTAGTAAAAATTGGGGAAATTATTCCAAAAATCCAATTTCTTCTCTATTAAACTCTCAAATTCAGGTTTCAATTCAAAATCATCTCCTATCAATTCATTTACCTAATATTCTAAAATATTTGTGTGATCATATTCTTCCATTTTTTGTGTGATTGTAAATCCACACATCCTCTGTGTGCATCACACCATATGGAACCCTCAAAAAAGTACCCTCAGGGTCTCTCTCCATGGACTTGTATGGATGTTGCTTAAACTTAGCTATCGATCACTCTAAGACTTCAATTACTTGTGGAGTAAACATCTTGAATCACTTTTGAAAATAGGGTTAAGCAAGAAATGATAAATACCTTTGAATTCTTTGGTGATAGGGTTTCACACAAAAAATTGAGATCACTTAAAATTGCCTCTCTATGTTATTCACTTCAATTTCTCAATTACAAATTACTTAATTACATGTGAAATCACATATAAACTCCTTTCTGATGACCTAAAAAATGCATTGATAAAGTTGATAAAGTTAGGTCAAAAAGCTGGAAAACCCTCACTATGTCATCACAGGCACCTTCAATCGCTCTGCAAATCTTCACAACAGGAAATTTCATAACAAAAATACTATCAACAGATCAACAATGTCAATCTACACATGTACCAATGTGTTGAAGGTATCAACACCACATCCTTGGAAGAGGCTGGAATATTTTTGGCTAAAACTCCCCCTAAGCCAAAGCTCATTATCTAGTTTCTGGAGGAAACATCTACACTAGGATCTGGCACAAACTCATTCTTCACTTTTCTCTCTTCTTTATTTTTCTAGATATTATTCATTTCCTTCTTCATCTCAACAAGATCAATCTTCTTATTTTTTAAAGAAAGGGTTTCACATTCTTGCTTTTGTAAAACTTGCTATGTGTCCTAGTTTGTTGCATTTGTGATGTATGTGAAAAAAATTTGAAAAAGCTTTACTTCTTGCTATTTTAGATCTGCATTCAAAAGCCTTATGCTCAAATCTATTGTATGTATAATAGTAACCATTTAAATATTGGAACATCATACCATTATTGTAACTACTCATCATCTGACTTCTACATTCACTAGCTTTATGACCAAATCTATTACATATATAGCACTGACCCAAAAAATGATTGAACATTCTGATTCATTTTTCTTCTACATTCTAGATCTCTATGTCCAAACTTATTGCAAGAGTAACAATAACCATTAAAAGATGAATACCTTTGTGCAATATTTTGTCTGATAAAAGGTCTTTTGAATTCTTTCTTCTGGTTCTAGATCTATCTGACATTGCTCTTCTTATCATTCTTCTTGTCAACATTGTTTGAAGTTTGATTCTCCTTTGAACTTTCTCCTTTTTCAAACCCTAAATTTTTTTTGTCCTTAGAAGCATTTTGACTTGCAATCATTTCATCAAGCAGGGTGGAGTTCTTCTTCAATTTGTCATCTTGAATTTTTTCTTTCTCTATATTTTATCTCAAAGTCACAAAATCTTGTTCAAGATTTGAACATTTTGTAGATTTATCTTTCAATTTTTCATTCAGAAAGTCTTTAACTCTTTTTCCTTCTTCAACTTGCACTTTCAGATTAGTGATTGCTTCAGCTACTCATTTTTTCCTTAAATATTTTTTTCACTTTCTTGAGTTTCTCTCTCAACTTCTTGATACACTCATCTACATCCTTAAGATTCTCTTTTACATCTCTATTCTCATATTTTACTTTATCCAAATCACCAAGAGTTGATTTGAGTTCTCCTTCCATATCAACCTCACAATCTTCTTTAGTAAACCCTTTAGGGATAATCTCTTCCAAAGGGATAGGATACTTCCTTATAGCCATGTGTTCAACCTCCAAGATATACCTCAACAATTAAGCCAATTGAAGGAACCAAGATCTGATACCAATTTTTTAACAATCAGAATCTTGAGAGGGGGGTGAATTAGTATTCATTGAAACTCATTAACTTTTTCAATTCAAACATCCATTCAAAGAATCATTTTTAACTTGTAGTAAATGAAAGAAACATATAAAGAATGCATCACATAAAATAATACAAGAACACAAAATTTAAGTGGAAAACCCTTGAAAGGGAAAAAACCTCCATGAGGATTAGCTCACAATATATTATAACTGGTTACAATTTTTGATACAAAATAATGGACTCACTGTCCAAAATGAGAGAATGGATTATTGTCGGTGGCTCACTACAAAAGGGCTCACTACCTAGAGTAGAAAGAGAGAAGAAAGGGTTGCTCACTACCAAAATGAACTACTAATGATGCATCTGCAACATGCCAAAGATATAGTTCCAATTAAGCCCTAACTGACTTAACACATTTCTTACTTCACCACAATTACACTTCGTAATTCTATCCACACCAGATTTTACACATACACTTTATGCACTATCTATTCATGCATACGCACAATGAATCAACCTTGTATATATATCACAACTATCCAAAACATCAATTAGGTTAGCCTAATTAGATGAAACAAGCACCACATAACCTTTTGGCTCCAAACACTAACACACATGCTTTGTGAAACAAATCAAAACATGTATAACATCAAAATAGGTTGGAATGACCTATAATCACTCCCACAAATCCACTCCATATTCAATTCAACTCCACAAGAACCCAAAATATTTAGGTCGACTCCATATAACAAAAATGGTGAAGTAACAATGAATGAACCAATTGTTCACTCACAACTCAACACATGGACTACCACAAAACTTGACACTTGGGACACACACACTACTAACATCCCAAAACACTTCCTCAAAGCTATATAGAAAAATATTCATCCAAGCATTCCATCATACACTTTGTAATTACAACTTTGTCATTTCTAGAGTCGATACTCTGTCAACATTATCTTCAACTATGGAAGACATACAAGTTTGAATCTTTGGATTTAGACACCTTCAACATGCACCAACATTACCTAAAAACTATGTGACTAGATTCTTCATAATGGAGCAATGTGGACCACAAAATTATTTCATGGAACACTAAATATTGTACACCAAGACAAGAAAATTTGCAAAACATTTGGTATTCTCCGAACCAACACTACTGTATCTCTATAATGGGTTGTCATCAATGACAACACCATAAACTTGTTGGAAGCTTAGGTTGTTTGTGATTTGTTTGGGTATTGTCATTGATGTCAACCCCTTGTATTAAGATATTGGTTGAATACTAATGGTGTTCATGATGTCAAGCCTAGAGTTTTTGGTATTGGTATCAACACATTATACCGGTGTTGTCATTGATGTCTTACTTCAGTATAGTTGTAGAGGTTGTCGGTCTAACTTGTTTTGGGGGACATTGATGATGTTGGAGAGAATTGTACTATTTTCTAGAGTTGTCATCATTTTCATTGATGTATGTGATAATTAATGTTGCTGATGAAGTTGGTTCACTTGGTTTCCAAGTGATTTTGAGAAATTTGAATAAGAAAGTGTTCAATGTGACAGAGTGGTGCTTAGTGTTATGCTCCATATTTATACATGATTGAAGATATGCCCATGTAGTTTGGACTTGATGATCAGAGTTGTTATATACGAAGTTTTAGGTTCTGGATCATTCTGCAGTAGAAGATGTGTTTGATAGTATGTTTGTCTGGTAAAATAAGGTGTTTGGGAGAAATGAGATTGGTTTGTATTTCTCTACATTGAAGGTTTTTTTCTTGCAGATCTTGCAACATGCTTATATTAAATGTATCTACCTTCCCTTGAATTTTTAGGTGTTTTGGTTCTCTGCAAGGTTGTTTGGTGTGTTGGATGTCTATGCCAGTGTGTCTGGTTGCACACAATGAATGTGTTCTTAAGTTTCAGGTGCTTGTAGTAGTAGTGGTGAATACTCTAATGATGTGGAATATTCTTAGATGTTTTGGAATGTTGTTGTATGGTCCATGAGATGTTTTTGGACTTGGAGAAGTGTGCTTGGAGTCTCTTATTTGTGTTAGTTCAATTTTGGGTGACCTGACGTGCTAGCACTAATTGCAGTGGATGATTGTTGTTTGTGGAATTGTTGAGAAGCATTTCAATATAGATTTGGGTCCCAGTTAATTTGTGGTGTGGTTTGACCTCACTTATTTATACATTGGAAGTGTTTGGTGTCAACCTTTTTGATGTTGCATAATTGAGGTGCATACATTTCCTTAAGGCTGACCTAAATGACACTGTTTTAGGTCAAGGATGGTATAAATACAAAGTGAGTTGTGTGAATTAAGTGCGGAGTGTCTTTGATGTCAAATATGTAAAAGTGATCAAGTGTGTTGATCTGAATGTGAGCTTTAATGCCTGAATCCTAGATGTAGTGAGTAGAAGGTGTCTACATTTTAGTCTATTGAATGAGTTGTTTGTACTCCAATGGAAATGTACCTTCAACATAAGAGAGATGCATTATTAGCAGTTCAAATTAGTAGTGAGCCAACCCTTCTCCTTCTTCTTTCTTCTAGACAGTGAGTCCTTTTGCAATGAGCCCTTCTTTTTTTTGGGAAGTGAGCCCTCTGGCAGTGAGCCTATTGTATTTGATGTTTCTATTACTTTATATTGTGAGCTAATCCTCACTGTGGTTTTCCCTTCGTGTTTTTTCCATGTAAATCTAGTGTTCTTATGTGTTTGGATGTGTTTGCATTATTTTTTCTCATGTTTACATTTTTCTAATGCATGATAAGGGTTTAATGGTTGTTAAGGGTTTAAGAGCTAATACAAATCTAAATGTTAATGATAATTTTAATGTTTTAATGTACAACTTATTCAACCCCCCTCTCATTTTTCCTTTGCATCTAAAAAATGGTATCATAGAAAGGTTCCTTGGAAGAAGCTTAACTACTTGAGGTAGATCCAAATGACACACAAGAAGGTGGCTCCTATTTGATGGGATGAATTATGCATTCTAGAAAACCAAGATGGAAGTTTTCCTTGTTTCCCTAGGGTTTAGATTTTGGAAGTCAATTGAAGATGGATATACCATGCCTACTAATGGACTATCAACTAATGATGAGATCAAGGCATATGAGAACAATGGAAAAGCAAGGAATTCTCTTTTGATTAGTCTTGCTAGTTCAAAACTTTTGAAGGTTATGAGCTACAAATCTACTAAAGAAATCTAGAAGAAGCTGGAAAGTGTCTATGAAGGAGATGATCAGGTCAAGCAAGCAAGGATGCAAAATTTGAAGACTAAGTTTGAAACTTTAAGGATGTCAAAGGATGAAGATATTGTAGGCTACATGCATATAGAGGATGAAGTTGTCAATTTCATCAATGGCCTTGGTGGAAATCTACCAAAAGATGAGGTGGTAAAGAAGGTATTAAGAACTCTTCTTAAATCTTATAGTCATAAAGTTTCTTTTATTGAAGAAGTTTAGGATTTAGATCATTGCTCTAGAGATTAGATGTTTGGTGTTTTAACTACTTTTGAATTCAGAGAGTTTGGTCAAAATGATTCAAGAAAAGAGATTGGTTTTAAAACTAGCAAAATAAAGGATGATGGATCAAACCCAGATGATCTTGATGAGATAGAAGCAAATTTTTTTAGGAAACCGAAAAAGGGTACTGGAAAGTATAGAAGTAAGTTTCCTTTCAAATGTTTCAATTGTGGAAAGACAGGTCATTGTGCTTCAATATTTCCAACCAAAGTTTCAAATGACAAATATAAGGATAACAAAGGTAAATCTGTCAAGAGAAGTTATTATGTTAAAGAAGATGCTAGCATGTCTAATAATGAATCTAACTACTTGGATGATGAAAATGATGAATTCTTGTTCATGGCTGTAAATTTTGGAACTAATTCTACTGACTCTAAAAGATCTATGAAGGAAATTGCTCTGGAAATAGGTCACAACATCAAAGGAACTATTGTGACTGCTTTTCATACTAGAGAGGAAAAAAATCACTGGATAATTGACAATAGATGCTCAAATCATATGACAGGTGATAAGAGTAAGTTTGTTAAATTTGATAGTTTTGAATGTGGTCTTGTTAAGTTTGGTGATGA
Source organism: Sequoia sempervirens (assembly GCA_007258455.2). Lineage (NCBI taxonomy): Eukaryota > Viridiplantae > Streptophyta > Pinopsida > Cupressales > Cupressaceae > Sequoia > Sequoia sempervirens. The sequence continues at coordinate 762,735,935 of VDFB02270651.1, forward strand.
TACATCTACTAAGATATGTGGAAAAGGTTTAATTAGTTTTTATGGCAAGCATAATACAGGTGATGTTCTTTATGTCAAGGGTCTCTGGAAAAATCTTATGAGTGTAGGACATATTTGTAGAAAAGGATGTAATCTTGTATTTCAGGATGGTGGTTGTGAAATCATAAAAAGGAAACTTTGGAACTCTCGTTGTTGTAGGAACAAGGGAATATGGGAATGTTTATCAATTCAAAGGTGCTAATGGTAAGTGTTTAATGACTCAAATAAATGAAAGTTGGCTATGGCATAGAATAATATGTCACATCAATTTTGATTTCTTTGTGAGGATCATCTCTACTTAAGACGTGAGAGATCTGCCAAGAATTAAAAATCCTATCAATGCAATTTGCAAGAAATGTCAAGTCAGGAAGGAAACAAGAAAGAGGTTCAATATAAAAGAATATTCTACCACAAGACCTTTGGAGTTGGTGCATATAGACCTATGTGGACCTACAAGAACAAGAATTTTCAAGGTGATAGTTATTTCATGTTGTTGATTGATCATTACTCTAGAATGACTTGGGTAACTTTTCTTAGACAAAAATCAGAAGCTCTAGACAAGTTTAAAGAATTTAAAGATATGATTGAGAATGAAATGGATATGAAAATCAAGTTCTTAAGGTCTGAAAGAGGTAGAGAATTCACCTCTAATGAGTTTAACAATTTTTGTGAAGATCATAGAATAAAGAGGCATTTGTTAGCCCCTAGAACTCCTCAGCAAAATGGAGTTGTGGAAAGAAAGAATAGGATAGTTTAGGAAGCAACAAGGATGATGATGAAGGAAGAAAACCTATTAGATGTCTATTGAAGAGAAGTTATTCATACTATAGTATACATACTCAACAGAGTACAAGAAAGAGTAAACAATTCAAAGACTCCCTATGAACTATGGTATGGGAGAACTCCTACTGTCAAATATTTCAAAATGTTTGGGAGAAAATGCTATATCATAAGAGATGAAGAAAACTTGGGATAGTTTGATGCAACGTCAAATGAATGAATCTTCCTTGGATATTCTACAAGAAGTAAGACTTATTGGTGCTACAACAAGAGGTTGAAGAAGATAGTTGAAAGTGAAAGTATCAAAGTAGATGAAGAACCACATAAAATCTCAATACTAATAGAAGAATATGAATATGATGAGTCCTCTTGCAGAGAAGAAGGAAAAGAAGAAGAAAAAGAAAAGGAAATATAGGTTGAAGAGGAATATTCTTTGAAAAGGATTCCTAAGACTCGTAAGTGTGTGCAAAATAATTATTCTTAAGATTAGATCATTGATGATAAGAGTAGAGGCATATTGACAAGATTAAAAGCTACTATGATAGAAGAACATGTAAATTTGTGGCTATTTTTCAAAGTAGAACCTAAGACAATAATTGAAGCATGTAAGAATGAGAATTGGACCAAATCTATGGAAGAAGAATTGATGTGGATTGAGAAGAATTGATGTGAATTGAGAAGAATCGAACTTGGGAATTAGTTCCAAGACTAGAAAACAAGAATGTAATAGGAACTAAAAGGGTATTTTGGAACAAGCTGAATCAGAATGGAGAAATTTTCATAAATAATGCTAGACTTGTGTGTAAGGGCTACTCACAAGTGGAAGTAATATATTTTGAAGAAACATTTTCTCTAGTGGAAATAATGGAGGCCATTAGGATGTTTTTGTCCTGTGCAGCACATAAGGATTTCAAGGTTTATCAGATGGATGTGAAGTCTACATTCTTGAATGGTGAATTGGAAGAAGAGGTATACATCAAACAATTGGAAGGATTTCAGTTATCAAATGATCCTAAAATGGTTTGTAGATTGAAGAAGGAATTGTACAATATCAAGCAAGCTCCCAGATAGGTACTTATTGTAGCAAGGATTCAATAAAGGCACTGCAGATAGTAATCTATATTTCAAAGTTGAAGGAGAAAAAATCTTAATTGTGATAGTGTATGTTGATGATATAATCTTTAGAGGAAATGAAATTATGTGAAAGAGATTTGTAGAAGAAATGCAAAAATATTTTGAGATGTCAATGTTTGGGAAGATGAATTTCTTCCTTGGGCTACAAATCAATCAGATAGAAAAGGAATATTCATTTCATAGTCAAAGTATGTCAAGGAAATGTTGAAAAGTTTGGAATAGAAGGCTCTCAACAGGTATGTACTCCTATGGATACTAGTTACAATTTGAACAAGAATGATGAATATCCTAAGACTGATCAAAGCAAGTACAAATCAATGATTGGTGGATTGATATATCTAATTGCTACTAGATTGGATATCATGCATGTGGTTTGTCTTGTGGCCATATTTCAAGAAGATCCTAGAGAATCACATGTGACAATAGTAAAGATGATATTTAGATATTTACAGGGCACTCCAAACTATGGGCTATAATATCCAAAGGATATTAATTTCTCTTTCACTGCCTATATTGATGCATATTGGGCAGGTTGTGTGGATTACACAAGTACAAGTGGAGGTGCTTTCTTTCTTGGAAGCAGATTAGTTTCATGGTTGAGTAAGAAGCAAGATTCAATGTCATTATCCATTGTATTCAGAGTACATTGCAGCAACATCTTTCTACACAAGTTTTTTGGATGAAGAAAACATTGAAGGGTATCATAATATTATATGATGAACCTATTTCTATCCTATGTGACAATACAAGTGCAATCAATATATCAAAGAATTTGGTAATGCATTCAAGAACAAAAAACATCTCAATCTGGAGTATGTGCCTACAAAGGATCAAGTTGTAGATATTTTCACGAAGGCTCTTCCTAAAGATACTTTTGAGTATCTTTGATAGAAGTTAGGGGTTATTTTCCCTCCTACTTTCAACTAGTTGCATAAGAGTGTGCATCAATCCAATGGAGAAATTCAAGACTTATTCTTTTGTTTCAGATTGATGAAGGCTACCTCTCAGGAGGAGTAGGTAGTTTTGGTTACTGTTTGGTTCAGTGTATGGAGAATTATTATCTGAAAAGCAAAGGAACAAAGGGGGAGAGAGATTCGATGTTACAAGAGTAGAAGTCTATGAAGAGAGTGCAGAAAAATAAGTGTAGCAAAGAAAGTGTGTAGTTGCTTGCAGTTGATGTGCGAGAGATGCAAGTGTTTCCCTTTGAATATTGTCAAAGGGGGAGAGCAAGATGTTTGGATGATTTTATGGACCTTTTCCATTGATGTCAAATGGGGAGAAAGTTAGAGTGATTTAAAAACCATAGTTCAGAAAAATATTACAAGAGAAAGTGTTCGGGAGCAAGAGAATGTAAGTATGAAGAGTAAAGAGTTGCCCCAATCAAGGGGAGTATTGCTTGTTGCATATTTTCTATTGGTATGCTTTTGTTGATGATGGTTTTTTACAAACTGTGTTGCCATCAATGACAAAGGGGGAGATTGTTGGAAGCTTGAGTTTTTTGTGACTTTTTTGAGTGTTGTAATTAATGTCAACCCCTTGTATGAAGAGAGTTTTGGAATACTAATGGTGTTGATGATGTCAAACCTAGATTTATTAGTATTGGTTTTAACACATTGTACTGGTGTTGTCATTGATGTCTTACTTCAAAATAGTTGCATTGGTTGTTGGTCTAACTTGTGTTGGAGGAGATTGTTGGTGTTAGAGAGAATTGCACTATGTTGTGGTGTTATCATCAATGTTATCATTGATGTATGTAATAAGTAATGTTGTTGATGAAGTTGGTTCACTTGGTTTCCTAGTGATTTTGAGAAATTTTGAATAAGAAAGATTTTAGTGTGACATAGTGGTGCTCAGTGTTCTACTCTGCATTTTTTCATGATTGAAGATATTCCCATGCAGTTTGTACATGATGATTAGAGGCTTTTAGAGGTGTTATATCTAGAGTTTTAGGTTTTGTATCATTTTGTAGTAGATGTGTGGTAGAAATGAGATTGCTTTGCATTTCTTCACAGTGAAGGTTCTTGTCTTATGGATCTAGGGATGTGCTTATATTGATTGTATCTACCTTCCCTTAAAGTTTCAAGTGTTGTGGTACTTTGCAAGGTTTTTTGGTGAGTTGGATGTCTATGCCAGTGTGTCTAATTGCATAGAATGAAGGTGTTCTTAAATTTTATCTGGTTACAATAGTAGGGGAAAATATTCTAATGATGTGGAATATTCTGAGATGTTTTGGAATGTTTTTGTGTGTTCCACGAGATGTTTTCGAACCTGGAGAGGTTTGTTTGGAGTCACTTGTTACTGTTAGTGCAAGTTTGGCTGACCTAGCATGCTAGCGCTAATTGCAATAGATGATTCTTGTTTGTGGAAGTGTTGAGAAGGGTATTAATGTAGGTTTGGATCCTAGTTAAGTTGTGGTGTGTTCTACCTTCACTTCTTTATACCTTGGAAGTGTTTTTTGTCAACCTATTTGATGTTCCACAATTGAAGTGCATGAGTTTCCTTAAGGTTGACCTACTTGAGATTGTATTAGGTCGAGGATGGTATAAATACAAGTCAAGTTGTGTGAATTAAGTTTAGAGTGTCTTTGATGTGAATGATATGAAATTGATCAAGTATGGTGATTTGAATGTGAGCTTTAATTCCTATGACTCCTAGATGAAATGAGCAAAAGGTGTCTACATTTTAGTCTGTTGAATGAGTTGTGTGTGCTCCAGTGGAACTATACAAATATGTTATAATTGAAACCCTAGCACCTTTATTTTCTGTAAAAATGAGTCAATAATGTTCCTCTTATTGTAAAAACATAATAAAATATTTTCTACTAGGGGATTCAAGGCCCTTGACATTCTGACTAATGTAGTTCACACTCATCGTGATTAGGAGAATAAATGGAGATCTTTTAATTCCTATACATAATGTCATAATATGTCATAATATTTTAGATTTTTCCCTTTTTATGTTTTTTTGTCACTATCTTCTCTACTTATTTTCTTTCTTTTTTTCCTCTCCCCTTTTTATACTCTTGTTTATCAATATCCACCCCTTTATCAACCTCATTGATAAAAAGGGGATTATCCAAATTTAAAATAACATTATCACTGTAATATTTGGCTATGGAGATAGCCACCCAAGATCTAAAGGCCTATGGAAAGTAAAAAATACTCAGAAGATCAATATGATAAGAATAAATTGTAGTCATATCAATGAATGCAAATAGAGTCAATATACAAATGTAGTAGAGACACCTTGGCTATATAGCCAAGGTGAGATGCAAGATGTCATAGGATTATGATAAGTTTCTTAATCATATGACATGAGACAACTTGACACAACTACCTAGGTCACATGTGTTAGTTGTCAAGAGATAAGATAACAACTAATGACAACTAGCACCTTCTAGAAAGAATTTTACAACCTAAGTAAAATTAACATGTGAATGTGTCCCCTAAGTCCCTAGTAAGTGATATAACTAGGTACAAAACAATTATTCACACCAACACCCCGCCTTAAGTGAAACTTAGGGGGGGATTGTTATGTAAATGGCTCAGATGGGTCCTAGCTACAAGGCCATGTTAGGTACCCATGTACAAATGCAATGCAATCCCTCACAAATGTGGAAAGGGAGAAAACCCAGTGGGAAAAAACTCCCCCCCAAAAGAGAGAAACAAAACAGAAACTACACTCAAAAAGATGAGAAGGGAAAAACTTCGAGTGAGGAAAAATGCCCCCCCCAAAAGAGAGAATGAAGAAGGTCAAGTGACCCCCCTAAAGAAACATCTCGCACCCCCAAGAGAGCTCACAAATGGTGATATGAACTCTCAGTGAAGGGTTTGGTGAAGATATCTGCAACCTGCTCTACTATAGGACAATATTGCAAATCAATGACCTGCTCCTATATTAGCTCCCTGACGTAGTACATGTGGATCTTGATGTGTTTGGTTCCTTGATGTTGAATAGGGTTCTTCAAGATCTGGATGGCACTCTAATTGTCACAATGGAGGATTGTGGGTCATGGAATGGTGAATCCAAACTCAATCATAATATTTTGAATCCAAATAGCCTCAATAGCGGCATTAATAGCTCCTTGATACTTATCCTTAGTCAAAGAGAGAGCAATAGCATGCTACTTCTTACTCTTCCAACAAATGGGACCAGAACCAAGGTGAAAGTTGTAGCCAAAAGTGGACTTACGATCATCAAGATTTCCATCCTAATTAGAATCTATATATCCAACCAAGTTGAGTCTTGTACCTGATGCATAGTGAATCCCATAATGTGGTGTACCTTGTATGTAATGCAAGATGTGTTTGAAAGTTTTCCAATGAAGCTCATGTGGTTACTGCATGAAGCGTGAAACCATGCCAACCACAAAGGAAATATCAAGGCATGTATGAGTCAAGTATATGAGGCTCCCAACAAGATGATGATACAAAGTGGCATCAACAAGTGGATTGGAACACTTGGCCTCAATTTTGACTCCTAACAGAAAGGGAGTAGGTGAAGCCTTACAATAATACATGTGGAACCGAGCTAGAAGGTCAAGAGAATACTTGGGCTTAGCAAGAGTGATCCTAGAAGAGGATTGTGTGATCTCAATCATGAGAAAGTAGTGCAAGAGGCTCAAGTCAGTCATAGAAAACCTTTCATACATAGAAGATTTGACTCTGCCAATGATGGATGATGTACTCCCAACAATGATCATCATCAACATAGAGAACAAGAAGAAAGTGAGTCATCCTGTCACAAAATGTAGACATTTGAATCTGAGTGGCATCGAGAGAATCCATTCGAGAGAAGAAATGAGTCCATCTTGGCATACCAACCCTGAGGGGCATGTTTGAGCCCATAGAGAGACTTCCTCAATCTACAAACCAAAGAAGAATCTTGAAAAAATATATGTGGTTGCTTCATATAAATCTCCTTTGCAAGATATCTATGAAGAAATGCACTCTTTACATCCATCTGATGGACAACCCATCCATGAGTTGCTATAATGGAAAGAGTCAAGAAAATGGAGTTCATCTTAGCAATAGGGGCAAAGGTTTCCATGTAATCAATACCAGGAACCTGTGAGAAACCTTTAGCCATAAGTCATCCTTTGAACTTGTCCACCATTCCATCCATTGCATATTTAGTCTGATAGATATTGTGAGAAGGGAAAATAACCAGGAACCAAGAAACCATAACAATGACAACAATCACAAAATTTTCTATTATGCTAAGATTTCCCAAATCAATAATGAAATGTAATGCAAAAAAATAATTCAATCAACAAGAACCATATCACCTAATTCCTATGCTTGCTTGACTCATCTCCATTATTCTCCTCCACTTTTCTTTGAAATGTTCAAATGTCGTCAGATCGTGAGTGTGCAATATTATCCTATAAGTATTTTGAAAGCAAAACTTTGAAGATTGTGATTACCCGTGAATAGAATTCAAAAGCTTCTTTTATAGAAACTTCACAGATTTGACGGTAAAGATTGGTTTGCATTTGAATGGTCCAGATCAAGTGTAAGGATTTGATTGAATAGTTAAGTGACTTGATTGATTACATTGATTGGATAGTTAAGTGATTTGATTGAGAGAATGATTGAATAGTTAGCTAATTTGTTTAATTAGTCAAGAGATGTAACTGAAAGAGTGTGTGAGTCAAAAGGAGATGACAGATCAATTAGGTGAGTGTGTTAGAACTATAAAATTTTAAAATTTTATAGCCATCCATACTCATAAAATTTTCCCAAAGAATGAAATATCATGAATAAAATTGATGTAATTTGCTTTGTCGCCCATGTTCTATTTAGTATTTACCATTTGGTCCCATAAAATTCACTTGACCCCAAGCATTTGAATATATAAAGTCATATCAGCATGAGATGATATAGGTCTTCCCAACCCATAAGTTATTTTATACTAACACATATTTTCAGTGCATCGGCAAGAGGTCGTGAATGTTCATCAATATAAGTTTATCTGAGGATTCATATCAGCATGATGCAGTTCACAGTCTTAATGACAAAAGGATCCTATCGGCAAGATAACAGTCATCGGGGTGAGTCATATCAAGCACATATGTGTCTTACCGATCGAAGCACAAAGAACTATATCGGCCAGACTTGGGTTGTCGAAGTGAAGTCCTGTAGCATCCATTTGGTCTTTTCGATAAAGCGAAGGAGGATTTTTTCGATATGAGTTCATGGAGTCCTACTGACTCCCTATGTCACACCGACAGGATTACATTTGTAAAGCCTTAGTGATACATTTTGATCATCGGAAAGACTGGTTTCATCAGAGGGAGATATGAGAGTCATGCCAAGTGTTCCATCGACAAGAAAATAATTATGTCTCAACGATCAGAAAACAAACTAAAGGAAATATCTTGGCAAGATTCGAAGTAAGCGGAGGAACATCTACCCGACTTACAAGGTCACAATGACATGTTTGCATTGGTGGGAGTTATAGCGATATACTTGAGATTGAAGGGATAACTCTCAGGGAGACTCATAACACCGGTGAAACTACTAGACATCTTAGTGACAAATGATCTATCGATAGCAAAGATACAAGTGAGTCAAAATAACTCTTAGAGAGACTCAAAGTGTCAGGGAGACTACAAGATGTCTTAGCGGATGTTTTAATGAACATTGGTAAAAGCCCTACTAGAAGGATCGCCCAAGATTTGAAAATGTCTCACCGAAAATATTACATGATGTGACAGTGAGAGTTTCAAAAAAAAACCTACTACACTCGTGTTTCAGCTAAAACATTAATGGCACCATGGAGCATAAGTAACTTCATGAATTAAGGAAAATTCAATTAAAAACACTATTGTGGAATTGATAGTGGAGAAAGTAGAAGGAAGAACAAAGAACCAGGGCATTTTTTGACTCAAAAGCTTCAAGTGAAATATAGTAAGTTCTTTGTGCCTCGATTCCTATAATTTTTTACTTTTGCAATTTTTGAAGAATGGAATCCTCCAGCTCAGGAAAATCAAAAGGTAGAAAATATGGGGAAAGCAGTCAGCCTAAAGGGAAAAAATAGAAAACTGAAGTTGAGCCTGAGGGCACTGAATGGAAGCTAAATCAAGATCTCATTGACCAATTACCTAGCTCTAGACCTAAAGCTAGATGATCTGCACAACTTAGGGCAGAAGTAGATAAATTAGATGACAAGTGTAAGCTCATAGGAGATATTTGGACTCCAATAAGAGGTTATGAACTATTTAGCTTTCATTACTATTGGAGAAATTATTTTGAACCAATATGTAACCCATGGAAGCTTAATCTGGGAAAGTTGGTTTGCCCTAATGTATTTGTCAATGCAGAATTGGTAAGATTGTTGGTTGTCCATTATAATTCAAAACTCAAAGCTATATGTGACCCATCTGGGAAACCACTGATACACATATCAGAAGATGCAATAGGTGAGTTTTTCAATTTGGAAGGGGTTTACAGTGAGAAAATCATATGTGAAGAATTAGAAAGGGAATTCAAGAGGATGGACACAATTTATAAAGGTTGGAGGTTGCCACTGCACAAAATTAGACAAGGTGGAAAACCAATTCCTTTAGAGGAAAGTGATGGACCCCCTTCCATGTTGATCTTTTTGAACCCTATATGAAGTATACTTATTTCTCAGTAGGCCAAGTATTGGGAATGGAAGTCCCTAAATATATGTCAATTGTGCCTATGATAATTTTAGCAGATATTTAGTATCACAATTCTAGACTGTTTGATTATGCCTCGTACATTTTTAAGGGGCTTGATTCTGGGTTGATGGCAGTAAAGGGTGGAACCTATATCTTATATCTTAGTAATTATTCATTGTTGATGCACATAGTGTTGTATTTTGGACAAGAGTTAGGGTTGTGGCCTCAAGAGATGAGAATTTCCTAATTTTACAAGGCACGTCATTACCTGTTCAATTATGGACTGTTGTTTGGGACAGTAGGTTTGCTAACTCTAGTTTTGTACACTTTGAGGAGTATTTTGTGAAGAATTTGTATAAATTGTATAATCATCCATGTGATTATTCTTTATTTGATGAGATAAAGAGGTTTCTCAGGCCTAAGGACTTCAATGGGCCAATTAGTCACAACTGGGGGGATTGGTATTGCTTGGAAGATGCTACCATGATTAGGGTTTATGGATTTGAAGATGCCCCATTCATTTTACCTAAAATAGTCCCAAACAGGATTGCATACTTGGAAATTGTTAGGCAGATGGACTTTTCCAGTGTTATGAATTTGAGCTCCTTTGGAAAACAAGCTTTTATGCCTAGTACATTGTGCTTCGGTGATTTTATTGTACTAGCTAAGGAAGGTACAACTTGATCCTTGATAAGTTACTGCAATACAATATGAAAAGAGGACCACCTAGAAAGAATTTTGATCCAGAAGGGTACATCAATTCTACTAAACTGAAGATAAACTTTGGAGGGTATCAACATGTGCCCTATCAATTTGATGATATGATCTGGAACCTGGAAGCTGAAGAAGTTGAAATAGTGGTTGAAAAATATAATCAAAGGTTGCAAGATTCAGAGTTGTTATCTTCTAGGGAGGAGGCATCTAAGGATAATGTGCCACAGGGCCAACCAATTAAGATGTAAAGATTTAGAACTCAAGATTACACTTGCCCTACCAGGGAATTGAGTGTTGAAGAGAATGTAGATGTAGATGCAAGGCATGTAGAGTACAGGTTGTTTGTAGCAGATGATGAATTTGTAAACTCTCCAGAGTTTAAGGCATTCATATACAAATAAAAGGGAAAAGAGATAAGAGAAAAGGTTGACAATATCACACTGGGTAATGAAGAACAATTACTGAATGATCTAAAGATGTGTTTGGATAGAGAGATGGTAGATATGACCCCTGAAAAGGGAAGGAAAATGTTGGAAAGTGTTGGTGTTATGATTTTTCTAGGGTTGGATCTCAATTTTGCATTAGTTTTTGATAGTTTTTTGAAAGATAGTAATGCTACACACAAGCTCAGCCCAGAAAAGGTGACAAAAGTATATGTAGGGTAAAAATATAATCCAAATGAAGGGTCATTAATGAATTGGATCTTATATCCACCTCATAGGAAATCAGTTGTCATTGATACTAAGAAGGCATTTGGGCATGTTATGAATTTAAAGGTTGGAGAGGTTGATCCTATGGCAACTATAGAGATTGGAATCAATGTAGAAAAACTAAACAAAGCTCAAATTCAGATGTTAATCAAGGAGAGGGAAATGTACAAAATGACTAATGAGAGGATGTTGAGAGAAAATGACCACCTGAAAGATTTGTTAGGGGTTACAATAAAATCAACCAAGCTGCTCACTCATGGTGAAATTTCACAAGCAAAAGATCATTGGGAAGGATCAAGTGCATACTCTCAAGGAAAATATGATGCACTTGTAGCAATGATTAAGAAAAGACAAGTCAGTCTAACAACTTGGTTAAATAAGCTCTGGGGAACACACTCACATAAATTTTCTGCATTGCAAGAATATGAAAGAATGCATGGAAGGATTCTGGAAAAACTTCAAGAAATAAATCAGAGGGATGTTTCTGATAATGTGGCGATTGAGGCTATGAATCATCTTATGAATAAGCACCGAGACTTCTTTGAAGAATTGTGAGGTGATGCGCAGGGATTAATAAATGCCACAAGAAAAGGATTGACTGCATTCTTTGATGATAAAGGAGGACTAAAAGAAATGACTAAGTGGAAAAGTGAAAGTGAATCAATACTACAAGAAATTCTGAAGATAGCTACCACGAAAGATACAACACTAGATGAGGCATGAGAAAAGAATGAAAAGACGGTAAAAATGGGGATCACGATCCAGAATGCATTGGGAGATGCAAATATGCATGAGCGTCGAGATTACTTGGACCACTTATCAAAGATTCATTTATGGCTTAACAGAGCTTAATTACCTTTTAATCTATTGTTGTTTTAGCATATGACATTTCTAAAAGGATGCATCCTTTCAAGTAGCTGATGTATAAATATCCATTTTGGTAGCGAAATAGGATATAGCAAATAGGAGAAAAATACAGTAGATCACAATGTTTTAAAATTATGAGACTATGATGCATGTTTGAAACTATGGAGATATCAATGAAAATCATTTGATGTGGTGGCGTATTTCTGGTATCAGTTGTTTGTTGTGTTAATTGAAAGTACTACTGAAGTTGTCTCCAAGGTTGATATTTTCTAGTTATTTAAATTGATATAACAAGCTTATATTCAGTTTATCGGTGCACACTTGTTGTATCTGTATGGTTGATTAATTGGTTCTTTCAAGGAAAGATTAAATCCTTTTAATTGATCATAGTAATTAGGGAATCTCATTTGAATCATTAAGAAGAAATTGGTAATCATATTTTTGCATGTTTATACAAGTTATAAACTCAAATATATATGCCAAACAATTAGAGTATCTTCCAAAAAGAAGTTACTCATTTTAGATTTCTCTTTTGACTCTACATACCCAATAAGGCACTAGTCTCCACATTCTCATCATTTTAGTTTCACTCATTATTTATATCTATTAAATTGAACATATTAGGTTTGAGCCTTGATATTGCTATACAATCTATACCAAAATAAAATTTTATTTATCCACTCCCATTTTCCATTGTGGGTAAAATACTTTAAGAAATAAACATAAGTCAAGTCTGCCACATTCATATAGGTATACCCGCCTAGGTCTAGCAGCACCTGAAGAGAAGAAGGTCTAAACCATTTGACCTTGTCTGTTACCCTAAAACATACCAAGAGTTCAGCAACCTCTTGAGGTATTTCACCTGCATTTTTTAGAGCTAAAAAAGTGAACTAAGAGTGTTAGTCAAGAATGGAGAGAATTATGCATGAGATATTAGATTGAAAATGTAGGAAACATGTGCTCAAATAGAAGAATTAATTATAAAATTAATTCCTTTATTTGTGGAAGAAGTCATGTGTATGTGAATCAAATGAATTAAATGAATCATTCAATTTATGGAGTCAATTAAGATGAGAAAGTAGAATAATTAATTCAATGAATAATCATTTATTTAATTAAATGTGGGAAATTAAATAAATTTAGGAAACTTATTTAATTAGTAAGAAGATATTTCATTAGATGTAGGGAGAATATGATTTAATTTAAATGACATAACTAAATAAATTTAGGAAACTTATTCAATTAATCAAAAGAAGAGATTAGAATTAATTAGCAACGTAATTAAAGTAAATTAATGTAATTTACTTAATTAACTAATTTTAGAAGAATAATTAAATGAATTAATTAAATGGTTAAAACTATTTATAATTAGAGGAATTGGGATGTTAAGTTATAATTAAATGATAAAATAATTTAATCATTTTGCGGGTATATTGAATTGATGATGAAAAATACAGTCGCAGGCCTAAGCCATTTTTCAGTGTCTAAAATTTTCCCCTCTTTGACATAATGTCATTCTGGCATTTGTGTCAAAGAATAAAGAATAACATGCCCCATTCATTCCCCAGTGTGAAATAGGTAAGGGTACGCCCCCTCGGGAAAAATTATAAATTTTTGAAAAATTCAAAAAAAATTGGAAATTGTCCTGATTAGGAAATTGGATAGCCAGAAGTTTGATGGTGGTGAAAGAAAGTTTCAGCGAGGATAAGTTAGTGAAACGGTCTTTGGAAGTGTCCAAATAGATGCAATGGAAGAATATTGTTAGCTTGAAGATGATTTGTGTTAGCATGAAAGAAAGATATGTCATCACTTTGTTTTCCTTATACTAAGCATTTGCATTTTAATCATCATTGGGCATTAAAATGATACAAATGGATAACAAACACCATGATATGAGATAAATCAAGGTGTGCAAGGCATCCACTTACAAAAAAAGACAGTCGCAGACAAGGAAATTCACTGACATACTAAGGGCTAAGTTGCCCCAGTCTTTTTGCCAAGACAATATGCAAATACCAGTCAAATAAAATGTGTCATGAAATTTTGTTGCTCTTCTAAATCCTAATACCAGGACATCCTTGAGGTGGCTAGTGACATGACAACTTGAAAAGACCGACAATCATCATGATACATCATTGATCCTCTAAATCCTATTGTCAAAACATCCTTGAGGTGGCTAGTGACATGACAATTTCAAAAAGATAAGACAATCAGTCAAAAAGTAAGATATGCTCATGTAACATTGTTGCTCCTCTAAATCTGTCATAGGACATCATCAAGGTGGCTAGTGACATGATAGCTTTGAAAAGATAAGACAATCATCATGATACGTCGTTTTTCATCTAAATCTTGTTGTTAAGACATCCTTGAGGTGGCTAGTAATATGACAATTTCAAAAAGATAATACAATCAATAAAAAAGAAAGATATGCTCATGCAACATTGTCACTCCTCTAAATTCATCATAGGACATCGTCAAGGTGGCTAGTGACATGATCAACTTTGAAAAGATATGTGTGTCAAATCTTTGTTTGTTTTCCAAGGTTGACTTGATGATGACAAGGTTGACTAGTCACTCTTTAGGAAGGACACCTCCTAAAGAAGATTGCAATGTCGAATTTGATTATTTCCAAGGTTGGGATTCAAGGAAACGTCCTAAATAGATGACATGACAGGGTTTGATGTCAAGAACACATCTTGAAGACCCACAATTGACAGGAAAGAGTCTGATGTCAAGGACACATCTTGAAGACTCTTTAGTGATTGATTTGATAGATTTGTTGTTGATTTGAATAGGAAAGACATATCCTTAATAAATTGGTTGACAGAAAATATTCTAATGTCAAGAAGGCCACATCTTGAAGACTCTTAAATGATTGATTTGATAGATTTGATGTTAGAATGATTTTCGACTGGTTGGATTGTGTGTCATTTTTACCTTGTGTTCGAGTCATTCATTGTATGACCATGTGATTGACCACCATGAAAAAACCCTAAGAGAACTAGAATTTAGGGCCTCGGGGGTTGTTAAGCCTTGCCTACGTTGTACACGCAAGGACCACATAGTTTGACCAGACTTTAACCGACAAGACTAACTAAAAAATATTTGTTCTATTTGAAGATATTTGACATGTGTGATAGTAAAAGTGATGAACCCTAAAGGACTGACCTAGTGTGGCCTCAGGGGCTCATCGATTGATGGCCTTGCCTACGTTATACATGCAGAGACGTAGTTTGACACAACCTAACTTTGCCTTATTTGAAAAAGAGTAAGTCATGATTTTTATCCAAACAAACCTAAAAAGACTGAACTAATGCCTCAGAGGCACATCAACAGATGGCCTTACCTACAGTCGGTCGTAGAGGCAATGTAGTTCGATAATGACAAAGACTGACACGATAGACATTGACCTTTTTTTGTAGTTTTCTAATTATTTGGATGTTTTTGGGATTTTGACAATTTTTGAATGTTTTTGCATTTTTGACATGTTTTTTGAATGTTTTTGTATTTTTGACATATTTTTTGAATGTTTTTGTGTTTATCAAGTGTAATAGGTCCTGAAGATCTAGAGGTTTTTTTCCACCAAGAATGGGTGTTAGGTATTTCCCCTAGTCAGGTAGTGTTTGGGATTGGATGGGAAGAATGATTTTGTGCAGTATGTTGTGAGTGTCAACCAGTCTCGAGCCATAGGACTAGTAACTACTCTTATTGTGGGTGTTGCGGAATGAAGAAGGGACAATTATATTAATATGGGTGAAGGTGAAAATACCCTATGAAGTGATATTAGATGACGGAGTGAAGATTGTCTACACATGGTGCTTATTTATTAGGTTTTCACCATGGTACTTATCCAATGTGCCATTGAGATGGTTTTCACTGTTGGATGGATTATTTCTCTTTACTTTTTTTTTTGTTTTTTTGTGTTACCAAGATGCCTATTTACTAGGTTTTCATCAAGGTAATAATTTTTTTTATTAAGACAAGGCTTTAGAGAGCTATGTGTAGAACTAATATGTCATGATGATGCATTGACCCTATTTAGATGACCGTGTTGGACGAAAGGACCTTATTTGGATGCAGAATATAAGCAGTAAATATGAGGGATGATAAAAGTGATGGATGAAAGAGGCTATGGTATGATCCCTAATGTGTGCACTACGTGGGCCACCAAGCTTCAGATGAATAGGAGTTTTGGCCACCAATGAGCTAGATTACATGAAGGGGTCATCATCAAAGGTACATTGAAAAACATCACCAATAGAGGTGAGATGATATGATGGGTGGATAAATATGGACATATTGAATAGAGCGTATGGTATGATTGAAAGTGATGGAAATGAAGACCTTGGATCAACAAGCCCTTTATTTGTCTTTTTGGGCTGATAGATGCCCCCAGTGATTTTTGATGAAGGGGAATTTTTGGAGACCAATGCTTTCTAATTTTCACTTTTGATTTGTACTTTTGATTCATCCAATAGCTTTTTAGGTTGGCTAGAGGACTTGTCTTGACATTCTTGCTCATTTTTTGGCTTGTATTTTTGATTGGTCCAATAGCGTTTTATGTTGGCTAGAGAAATTTTCCTTATTTTCTCTTTTCAACATGTCTTTTGATTCTTGATCTCTTTTTGAAGGAATTTTCATTCTTGATTCTTGGAATTTTCCTTTGTATTTTTCTTTAGATATTACTTGTTGATCCATGTCTATGATGTGGATGGATGTGAGTGGAATGAATGAAGTGGATGGATTGACTGGAATGCTTGGTGGATGAATGGGAATGATGATTTCAATAATGTTTTCTTTGGGACTAGTCTTTTCAATATTGTTCACATCAACAAAGGCTTGCACATCCTTATCGACTTGGCAAGATGGCTTAGTAGAGGTGACAATAAGGGGGACATACCCTAACCTAGAGTAGGTGGTATGGAAGGATGATGTATGGATATCCTCAGTGGAAACATGATTAAGGAGTGGGCTATCATGGACATGGGAGGATGAAGTGGAAGTGGATAGGAAAAAGGTGAATGTAGTGTCAGGATCCCAAAAGGTTTCAATCCAAGCACGCCTATCTTTTTGTGTTCCCTTTGTAGTTTTCTTGACAACCTTGTCAGCAATAGCATTGTCATTGCTAGTAAATTATCCATGCGGTATTCTCCACATCCCATATCATAGATTTGGATCTTAGGGTCTAAGGATTTGGTAGCAAAAGTAGAGGATGTGGAGGCAGATGACCGATGGACATCAGATGTCCTAGTGAGCATTGAGGGATCAATGTATTTGGATGAGTTTGACCTCGAGGCCTCACAGTTAAGTGGGACCTAACATTCAGAGTCTCCTCATAGGCTAATGCAATACTCAAAAGGATTAGGGTCACCCTTGATAGTAATTTGGGTGTCATTGTAGGGAAACTTTAGGTATTGATGATACGTGGAGGGAACGGCCTTCATGGCATGAATCCATGGTTGACCAAGGAGAAGATTATAAGGGATTTCTAGATCCAATACTTGGGAAGTCGTATCCAACATTATGGGTCCCACTTGGACTGGAAATGTTATTGTGCCTTGGGAGGATTGTTCATCATCATCATAACATTTGATGACTATGCTCTTTGTCTTATCCACACATGCTTCAGAAAAACCTAGTACCTTAACCAATTTTAAGGAACAAACATTCAATCCCACTCCGTCGTCTATCAAAACCCATTTGATATTATTTTCACAAATGAAGGCTTCAATGTATAGTGAGTCATTATGGTTCATATTTTGGGTTGAGTAGTCTTTGTTAGAGAAGGTAACATGTTGAGAGCTTGCAAGGAATCCAACCATGGCTTGAAATCGGTCAACATTGAGGTTGTCTGGGATAGAGGTTTCTTTTAGCATCCTATCTAGGATGGCCCTATGCTTGGGTAATGTACGTAGAAGTTCCAATATGGATATTTGTGTTGGGGTTTTCTCTAGCTGATCTAGCAAGTTAAAATGGTCTTTAGGTTGGGACTACTTGGGATGCAAAGGGGCAGGTATGGTTATTTTTGTTCTGTGATTGTTTACAACGCACTCTAGGGTCTTCTTGATGGTAATGGTGTTGATATGTTCGTCTGCACTCAAAGATGGAGGATTTTGGTGTAATTATAGCCAGTAGTCGTATAATTGGTTGTGTTATTATTTTTAGTACCTAAACTGAAGGCTTTCCCTAAACCGTGGTCTTGAAGGGGAATCTTGTAGATCATGTGATCTTGATTGGAAGTGTGTTGTTGTTGTCCCTCTACCTTGATTACTTTATCTTCAATAAGTTCTTGAATATTTATTTTCAGTTGTCTACAAGCGGATGTTTTATGTCCTTTACCTTGGTGATATTCACAAAAGGTGTTATCATCCCACCAAGAGGGTTTAAAATTAAACACGTAAGACATGGGTTCTTGTAGTTATATGACACCTGATTGAACAAGTTTCTTTAGTAGCATTTCAATAGGTTCTCCAAGGGGAGTGTATTTGTGTCTAATGTATTACCTAGGTGGTCTCTATTGCCCTAGTCCATGATTGTTTCGTAGAGCATTTTTTGTTGGTGTAGGGGTTTGTGGTGTAGTCATTGAGGCTTTAGGTCCTCTTAGAGTGACAACAGGACCAATTTTGTTTATAGCTTTGGTATCCATAACCCCATCATTCATGACATTTTTGTTTCAAGACCAATATTTGTTTTTTTCATTGAACGTGTGTTGATTGTTTGTACTCTTAGAGAGCTTAAGGGTACCCTTAGTGATAATTGATTTCTAAATCATTGTTCCTTTTTCTACTAGGTCTACAAAGTGTGCACAACAATGAACTTTCAAGAGATATTTTAAAGAATCTAGGAGGTTTTCAACAAACATGTCCACCTTTTCTTTTTGGGATCTCTACCTCGCATCAACTCAATAGGTTTCTCCATCTCTAGAAGTATTTGATAAAGGACTCTCCCTCTTCTTGTTTTGAGGTACACAAGGTGGCTACTGTGATATCATTTTCAATGTTAAAGGCATAGTTGTCTACAAATTTTTTGGCTAACTCAGACCGTGTTTTCATGCCCCCAGGTAATCATGAAAACCACTCAAGTTTTGGACCCATAATATTTCTAGGGAATAATCTCATCACTTAGTATGTGTGCTCTGAGGAAATTTCAACACAATCCATGCTAAATTCTCCAATGTTCTCTATTGGGTTACTCATCCCTTTGTACATTGAAAAGATCATAATTGTGTATCCTTGTGGAAAAGGAGGCATGTAGATGCTCCTATCAAAGGGGTATGGATGCAAGTCCTACATGTTGTAGGATTTTTTGGTTTTTACTTGCATGTTATCAACTTGTTTATGTAAAGAAAACATTTGTGTAGTTAGAGTATCCGCCTATGGGTTTGGTATGTCATTTGTGTAGTCGGGTCCCACATTTTGTGTAGGTACATGGTAGGTGTATGAAGGAATTTGTTGTTTTACCTGAGGTATATGTGTATATGAGGTGTTCATGTTGGGTTGTCCTTGTGTATTTTTACTTTTGAGTTGTGCATGAGTACCTTATTGTGACGTGTTTAATGTAAAGGTACTTGATTGAAATCCTAGCCATGTTGGAATCCCCTAAGGCAACGTGTTTGTACCATGTTATCCTTGTGTAGCACTATTTTGGGGGATAGCATGACTATATGTGGGACCCTTTCAACATTAACCTTGGGTGTGGATCCTAGACCAGAAAATTTTATTCTCTTGTGTCTAGGAGGATTGTTTGAGGTAGTATTCATGGTGTTCATTGAGGTCACAAATGGATTAGTATATGTCAGTGGTGTCGTTGACTGTATTACAAGCGTTGATATTGATTGGGTCATAGCATGTGTCATGGACTATGTAATAGATGATGCTTTAGGTGGAGCTATGAAGGGTATCCCAAAAATGTGAGTAGTGTGAATCGTCACAGGACTCTGTGTAAGTCCTCCTGAAGGTATATTAAGGTTTACCTAAGGTATAACATTCTATGGAATATGTGTCGTATGACCCTAGTTTTGGTTTGAGACATTTTTAGGTGAAGGCACTGCTTGTAGCATGTTTATGTCACATCCAGGTGGTAATTTAACTCCATCTGCTAGGAGTTTTCTAAAAAAAATTCAAGGTCAAGCATGATGAGCTCATTGACAAATTCAGCCACCTCGAGATCCTAGGTTGCTACCTCAAGTTCCTCCATAGTGATACAACCTTGTGCATCTCTCTCAAGGAGTTTTTCAAATGGGTTGACATATGACTTTGGAGGTTTTTGTGATGTTGACTCCAAGTTCATTTCACTAGTGGGATTGTAAGAGTCCTCATGTTGTCGTGAAGGGTCCATTTCTAGTCATCTCTTTTGTAATCTGGTCTAGACCATAAGATAAGACTTGCTCAAAGAAGGATGACATGTAAATGTGAACCATAGGGTATGCAACTTCCTAAGATGTGAGAGTCTAAGCTATGTTTTTGGTCTTTTTGGTCCCTTTTTTGGCATAAATTTATGACATGCAATGACTAAGGTATGACTTAAGATAAAGTCTAAAATGAAAATATCTAGGATATGAAAGTTAAGCTATGTTTTCCATCTTTTTGGCATAAATTATGACATGCAAAGACTGGGGTATAGTGCAAACTATATGTCAATATATTTGGATAACTAAGGGACAAGTCACTAACAGACCAAATTTGATGCAAGGTTCCAACTAGGATTTCCAATGATGTTTAAGGAACAATACTAGAATGACTAAGTGACCAATTGACTAGGTGGAATTCAAATTAACCTAGTGAGTTTGAGGTATTCCACTAAGATGACAAAGGACAGATTGTAAAATGATATGTCAAAGGCAATCGTATTTGAATCACTATTTTCAATCGAGGTAAGATAGTTTATCTACCCTAAGTCTACAATGTATTATGGACAAGGATTTCCCTAAGTATGCTAAGGATGATCTAAGTAATGCAATGATGAAACTAATAGGAAAACTAAGGATGAACCTAAATATGAGCAAGTCACAAGTCTAAATTCAGGTTTATAGCAGAGAATAGATTAGATAATGAAATCCTGTAGTAAATGTTTTGAGTTTTCAGTTTGCTAAATATTAGATTTTCTATGATAGGAAGATGCATCATTTCAGACTACAAATGTGGTTCAGAATATCAAATGTTCATAAAAACTCACGGATGTGATTTGCAATGTCAAATGCAGTTTACTAGTAAAATCATCTAGTTAGAAAAACTGAGGATAAACGTAAACATGAACAAGTCTTAGGTCTGGATCTAGTTTTTTAGCAAAGTGTAGATCAGATAATGAGATCCTATAGGGTTTCCTATGTGTTTTCAGTTTGTTAAGTGTAATATTTTCAATGACAGGAAGATTTGTCATTCCAAACTGCAAAAGTGGTTTAGAAAATCAGATGCGTCATAGAAAATGAGATCCTATAGTAAAACATATGAGTTTTTAGTTTGTTAAATGCAAGATTTTCTATGACAAGAACATGTGTCATTCTAGACTACAAATTTGGTTCAAAAGATCTAATGCGTCACAAAAAATCATAGATGTAATTTACTATCTCATATGTGTTTCAAACTACAGCAATTGTAGCCCATATTGTCAGATGTGTTGTATTTTTTAGCAATTTTGACTCACAATGTCATATGTTTTTTTTAAAACAGTTGTGATTCATAATGATAGATGTGAGTTTATGTGTGACAAATGTGTTGAATAGTGAACTGGTCCTAGGTTTTGACAAATTTTTAACTTGTTTAAGATTGACTCTTGGATGTTTTTGTTTGATCATATCTAATTGAACACACACGTAAGGTACGCCAAGCAGAGTGTTTGAAACAAATAAATAGACAATTTACAATCTTGAGGTTGGCAATGACAATATCCACTAGACTCCCACTTAGAGTTTCTTCTAGCCACACTATCTAGAGAAGATGACTTAGGATCTTGGTAGCACAGGCACCCCCTTACAGTGCACTCACTTCTTAGTCTTACCAAGATATAGATTCCTAGGTAGTGACATCTCAGGAATTTTTCATCTCTACTACTAGACTGCATGTATTATGTGGGTAGGCTTGGGAACAACCATTCTTGCACCAGTAGATAAAAGGTTTTTGGAAATCTAAACAAAAAAATTTAATCAAGATGCCCATTCAAGTGGTTATACATGAGGCAAGATTAGCTTCGATAATAAGGTTTCCCAGCCTGTAGAGGTTACGCTCTATAGGTTTTAGCGTACCACGTGGGTACTGAGGGAATCACTTGTCTACATAACACATCTGCACCTGTAATGCTAATTTTTCTAGTAGCATTCACATTTATATACCTGTCAGGAGTAGCTTGGCTTTAGCTTGTTGCTAGATGGGTCGTTCCCTTGGGGTGAGTACCTTTTCTCACCAAGGCAGGCTCTCTAATAGGTAAACACAAAAGTGGATGGGTATGGCTTTTTGATCGCCAAGGTTTCCCAAGGTGAGAGCATATGAGCTTACCAACCTTCCCAAGCACAAAGAACAGTAATAAATCCACCCTAATTAAACAATAAGCTACTATGTGAAGACTCAAATCAGGGTTGATTAACTATTTAATTAATAAAAGAATCCTATGTGAAGACTCAAAGTATGGAAGAAAGAAAGATAAGATAGGAGTTTTAGATTATTTTCTTTGACAATCATCCTACAAAACCAAACATTAGAAGTTTGAAAGTTTGTATTTTTGTATTATGTCAATAGTCCTGCAAAAACTAGGTTAACTCCACTAGATCACACATTGTAAACTTTGAATTAGTCATAACAAATCATTAAAATCAAAACTCAGAATTTCAGAAATCAAAAAATTATTTTCACCATTCAAATGTGTCACAGGAAGCCACAGATGCATCTCTTGAATTCATATGAGGTGTTTCCCTTTTTATATGTGGTTAACGATATCAGATGCATCATTTTGTGCCTCAAATGCATCAATCCATAATTGTTCCTACAAAAATCAAAATTTCTACAAATTTTTTTCAAATTTTGTGACTTTAGATCAAGTTCACCAAATGTGATTAGGGAAAATAACCAGGAATAAAGATGCATAGACAATAGCAACAATCACAAAATTTCCTATTATGCTAAGATTTCCCAAATCAATAATGAAATGCAATACAACAAAAGAATTCAATCAACAAGAGCCATATCACCTAATTCCCATGCTTGCTTGACTCATCTCCATTATTGTCCTCCACTTTACTTTGAAATGCTCAAATTCCCTCAGATCGTGAGTGTGCAATATTAGCCTGTAAGTATTTTGACAGCAAAAATTTAAAGATTGTGATTACCCATGAATAGAATTCAAAAGCTTCTTTTATAGAAACTTCACAGATTCGACGATCAAGATTGATTTGCATTTGAATGGTCCAAATCAAGTGTGAGGATTTGATTGAATAGTTAAGTGGCTTGATTGATTAGATAGTTAAGTGATTTGATTGAGAGAATGATTGAATAGTTAGCTAATTTGATTGATTAGTCAAGGGATGTAACTGAAAGAGTGTGTGAGTCAAAAGGAGATGACAAATCAATTAGGTGAGTGAACTAAGAGAGAGTGTTAGTCAGCAATGGAGAGAATTATGCATGAGATATTATATTGAAAATGTAGGAGACATGTGCTCAAATAGAAGAATTAATTATAAAATCAATTCCTTTCTTTGTGGAAGAAGTTATGTCTACGTGAATTAAATGAATCATTCAATTTATGGAGTCACTTTAGATGAGAAAGTAGAATAATTAATTAATTGAATAATCATTTATTTAATTAAATGTGGGAAATTAAATAAATTTAGGAAACTTATTTAATTAGTAAGAAGAAGAGATTTAATTAGATGTAGGGAGAATATGATTTAATTTAAATGGTGTAATTAAATAAATTTAGGAAACTTATTTAATTAATCAAAAGAAGAGATTAGAATTAATTGGCGACGTAATTAAATTAAATTAATGTAATTTACTTAATTAACTAATTTTTGAAGAATAATGAAATGAATTAATTAAATGGTTAAAAATATTTAATTAATTAGAGGAATTAGAATGTTAAGTTATAATTAAACGATAAAATCATTTAATCATTTGTGGGTATCTTGAATTGATGATGAAAAATACAATTGTAGGCCTAAGCCATTTTTTAGTGTCTACATATCCGCTTAAATCTAACCATTTTCCTCCCCTTAGGAAGAGGAACCAAATCCCATGTGTGATTCCTCATCAAGGAACTATACTCTTCCTCCATTGTTGAATCCCATTCAGGAATGCCTGATGCCTCCTTAAAAGATTGTGGATCTGAAGTAGTAGCAATGTAGACATGTGGAATATGTTCATGTTGTGACCGAGTCCTTCAAGTGTTTGAAGGATCTCGGCCCCAACAAGATTTTTTGCTGACTCGAGAGTCTATCGATCCCAACGAGGTCGAGAAGATGATGGGGATGAAGGATGAGAATCTTGAACCTCAAAATGAGAACCCTGCGAAGGTGCAACCCTGCAAGTTAGAGGTGAGGTAGAATCATCTGAGTCACTATCATTTGATTCCACTATGGAGGAAGGAAGAGGAGGATCAGATGTTAAGCTAGGAGATTTTTCCTCCAAGTGAACACTCCTCTCAATGAATAGCTCATGTGTCTCTGGATCCAAGAGTTGATACCCTTTGACACCATATGGATAGCAAACAAAGATGCAACCTCCTACTTTGAGGTTCCAATGCCTTGTGCTTCTCTAGAGGAATGCATGCCCAAGCTAAAGAGCCAAAAACTCAAAAAAATTGCACAACCGGTTTTCTACCACACCAAACCTCAAAAGGAGGCATTCCTTTCAATGCCTTGTGGGAACCTGATTCTGGATGTGTGTAGCAAAATTAATGGCTTCAAACCAAAATTCTAGACCAAGAGAATGAGCATGAATCATGCAGCTAGCCATTTTCTTGAGGGTCCTATTTTTCCTTTCAGCAACACCATTTTGTTGTGGTTTGTATGCAACTAAATGTTGAAGATCGATCCCTTCAAGAGTACAGAATTGCACAAGGTTGTGGTTCACATATTATCGACCATAGTCAGTATGAAGAATTTTGATATACTTTCCAAATTGCTTCTCAATATGGGCCTTGAAGGTTTGAAACTTGTCAAAGACTTCATTCTTTTGGTGAAGAAAGTAGACCCAAGTGAATCTGGAGTAATCATCAAAGAAGGTGAGTGCATAGCGAGCCTTGTAAATGGGCCCACTAGATCACTGTGAACCAATTGAAGAACTTCTAAAGCCCTCCAAGACTTCCCCTTCTCAAACTTCTCTTCTGGATACTTACCCATTTCATAACCTAGACATACACCATCTGAAAAGTTGATGCAAGGGAGACTTGTGGCCATATCCTGTGAGCTAAGTTGTTGAAGATAGTGGTAGTTAAGATGTCCAAACCGCTCATGTCATAACTTATTGAATTTGAATGAGTAAGCAATGCAGTAGAAGGAGAACGTGGCACAAAGTGAGAAAATTGATATAGTTGAGTCTCATGATTGGCCTTTCCCACTACAACCAAGGCATTATCCTCAAGATATTTTACCACAACTATGTCTAGAGAAAACTCAACTTTCTTTCCATTCCCAAGATGAGTGATTTGGTAGACTGAAAGGAGGTTGGCACACAAGTCAGGAACACAAAGAACATTCTCAAATGATCCATCATCCATGTCAATCAAACCTTTTCCAAAAACTTCCATCTAAGTATCATAACCTGTAAGAATGTGTAGTATTGTACAAGGCTCCAATGAAGAAAATTGTTCTCTGTCAAAACCCATGTGATGTGTAGCACCCGATTCAAGTATCCATTGTTATGACGATCCTATGGCTGCAACAGGTTCCTATCCTTTTCCTTTCTTTGATTGTGAAGAAGTAGAAGGAGATGCTTCCTATTTGTAGGAAGATGGCAAATTGATGTTATTATTCTTGAGGAGATTAGTCAATTCATCAACTTTTTTAGCATGACAACAATGCTCATCATGACCAACTCTCTTGCAATATGCACAAGTTGGTTTCAACTTATTTTGTGAATTCCCCTTCTTAGAAGATGATGAAGAGTCTCCTTGCTGAGGAGAAGAGGATTGTGTTTGATCTTTGCATGGCTTTTTCTTTGATTTCTTTTGTTTCTTATTAGATCTTGACCCATGTCCTACGCCAAAGCTTGTGACTGGGATGACTTGAGAATACCCATAGTGATCAAATTTTATTTTTCAAGCATCAACATCTCTGTGAATGAATCAAATGAAGGTGTAGTATAGGAACTTCCCATAGTCAACCGATGATTTTGAAAACTTGAAACAAAAGCTGCATATTCTAAAGAAAGCTTGTCCAACAAATCGAAGACCAACTATGCATCCTTCTTATCAATACCACAATCTTTGAGTTGTGCTCTTATTTCATTAGCCTTAGTTACATAGTCTTGGATTGTAGCAAAATTCTTTGGATCTAGATTAGTAAGATCATTATCAAGTTTGTATCACCTAATCTCATCAACTTTTCCATATAATTGAGTAAGTTTATCCCAAGCTTCTTTAGTTGTTTTACACTTATCAATATGAAAGATAAGATCAGGAGAAACATATTTCCTTAGTGTTCCAAGAGCCATGGTGATTTTAATGAGCCATTCACTTTTTAGATTTGGATTAGTTGGTTTTGGAATGGATCCATCAATGTAGTGGATTAATCCTTTTTCCATTAGTTTACTCCATGCATTTATTTTCCATGTTGCATAGTTATGTGGAGTTAAAAGTGGAAACTTAGGATGACTCATGGATGAAATCTGAAGAGAAAAAGAGAGAAATCAAAGCACAACACAACCCCCCAAATTCACTCAATCAAAACCCCCCCTAAGCAAATGATTTGGCACTTTATACTTAGTGTGGTTACAATTGCCACTTGAAAGAAATAGCTAAGTGGAATTTTAATTTCAATGCTTACAATTGTCACAATAAGGAAAGATCAAACTATGATCAACATGCAAAAGATCAAACTAAGATCTATGCAATACAATTTCCAAAGTAACCCAAATTTAAGGTGATGTGCTAAAAGTATAATTTATGCTCACAATGAATACAAATTGAGAGCACCACTATGAATTTCTTGAAAAATCATGCACTTTTAAAAAAAATTGACTTGAAAAGGAGTCTGTATGAGCCCGAACAGAGCCCCGAAAGTTCCAAAATCGGTGACAATTCACCAACACCTATGAAAAATCAAATTTTCTAGAAAATTCATGCATCAAAGTCTACAAACAATTGCATTAACATGTAGAGTGAAAAAAAAATAGCCCAAATCAAAAAAAATTGCTCTGAAAAAGGAGTTAGAATGACCAAGATATCAACATTTGAAAATGAACTACAAATTCAAAAATGTCATCTGTGAGGGGTGGAAAAATTTTCAACAACACGCTGATGTCAACAAATATAGTCATTCAACCATCATAGGCCTGTATGAGTTTAAAATTGACAGCCTCTCATCCATCAAAGATCATCACAGCCCAAGCACCGGAATATTATTTTTGCAACGGAATATGCTCTTGTCAATGGAATTTGTCGTAAGAGGAATCTGTGCAAGGAATCTTTGAAAAATCTATCATTTTTAAAACTTTAGTCAATTTTTAAAAACTGGCATTAGTTTATTAAATTGGCCACCTACCAGGTGAAGTGGACCACATGGCGGCAGAATGCCAGCCCGTGGGTACCGCTATACCCCACAGTATTCTACAGACCTATTATGCAATACCCGTAGAGTACTGTGAATTAAATTAAAATTCCTCCTTTTTTTTTTTAGTTTTATAAAAAAAATTCACAATCAAAATAAAAACTACGAATAATGAAATTTTTGAAAATATTTCACAGAAAATTAAAAAAATAAAATAAATTTGTACCCAACGTAATGTTGGTTGGGTCGTACAGCTCGACCAGCAAAAAAAAATTCCTCAATGGATAAAATTGTCTGAATTCGACAATTTGGGAGTTGATTTAGTGGTTTTTGGCCCTTCTAAGCACGATGGCAATGTCCTTTTTGGCTAAAAATACTTCAAAAATATGGCTACCTCCTAGATCTGACAACCAACATCAATCTTCAAACCCTTGTAGATTTGGCCTCCAATGTCCAACTAGGACGAAACAAAAGGAAAAATTGACTTTCTCAGATGCTTTGGACATGATGGTGAGCTCATATCTAATGCAAAAAGCTCCCAAAATTCACCTGCAATAGAAAACCAAAAAAGGAACCCCCCTAGAATCTAGTATTTCTATCACTTTTTTAATTCTCAAGATCATTCAAGGATGCAAGAGAAGTGCATACTCAATGCTTCAATAAAATACAATATTGAACTCAAGATCTCCCAAAATACTAACCAAATGTTGAAACTATAGCTCGGAAGATAAATCTTCCAGACTGGAACCGTGTCACCCAGGATGGATAAATTAGATAAGATTTCTTGATTTTTATCCTTGTTATCTGTTACGCACTTGCCAATTTGGTAATTCCTTTTTAGAAACAGCTTTGTCTTCTTTCTAAGATTAATCTCTAATTTGCTTCACCGTTGGTGAATAAGAGATTATAAAAAGGATAGATGTGTGCATTGTAGATATACAAGTTGAAGGTTTTTGCAGGAAATGACACAGGATCAAAGAGAGGTTGCAGTGAACAGAAGGAGTTGAATATTATCCAAGTTTACAGTATTGTTGTGGATGCCAAGTTCTAGCAATTGTTGTAACTTCTTTCCTTTTTGTAGTAATAAAATCTCTCTTTGAATGTTGGTTTTTCCCCAGAGTTAGGGTTTTTGCAAGGTAAATCATTGTGTCAAAGTGTGATTGGTTTTCTCTGTATTCAGTATTTTAGTGAATGGTGTTGTGCATGCTTTAGTTCATTTTTTCAGTCGTTTGATTTCTATTATTCAAATTTCTAAGAATAAACAATAGTGAATTTATTGATGGGTTTCACAACACCAATAAGGGAGTCGTTATTTTCGCATGGTATGAGAGCTAATACTCTGAAAGAGAAAACTAGGGTTTAATCACACCACTGCAAGTTTCAAATTTTTTTTGTGTTAAGGGGTTTCAGCAATGGCAGTAGCCAGATTAAGAGATTCAGACATACTTGAGGGGGCTTCAAACTTTGGCGTGTGGAAAGTAAGAATTCTTCTATTACTGGAGGAGAATGGTCTGAAGGAATATGCAACCACTACCATTTATGTTCCAACAGATGCTACGCTACTGGCGACCTACCGGAAAGAAGATGCCAAAGCTAGACGCATCATTATGGATGGGGTCAAGGATCACCTTGTTCCTCATATTGCAGATTTAGACACCTACAAAAAGATGTATGATGCCATACTCAACCTATACCAGAGTTCAAATTTGAACAGCCAGTTGATTCTCAGGGATAAGCTGAGAAATACCAGAATGAAGAAAGGGGAGAGCATTGTGGACTACCTTACCAAGATCAGAACAGTAAAAGATGAGCTAGTAATTGCCAGGGTAGCAATACTAGATGATGAGGTTGTCAGGATTGCATTGGCAGGATTCACAAAAGATTGGGATATCTTTGTCAAAGTTGTATCCAGACGGTAAGATATTCCTGATTGGGATCGTTTGTGAACTGATTTCACTTAGGAAGAATTTTGAATGAGTTATGTTAATGGAGGTAGCAGCAGTGGTCATAAGGGTGAGGTGGAAGAGAATGTTGCTCTTGCCAGCAAAGGCAAAGCTAAGAAAGGCTCAAGCAGTGAGTCTACCTCAAAAGGAGACAAGAAGAAAAAGAAAGACCTGAGTAAAATTAAATGTTATGGTTGTGATCAGCTAGGACATTATGTCAGTCAATGTCTGAATTAGAAGAAAGGAGACAATAAGAAGAAGCAAACAACAGCTTCAGCGGATGTTGATGAGCTATCCTCTAGACTAGAATATGAGTTCGCTCTTCTAAACTGCTTATCTAGCTTGAGCACTATAGGGGTCTGGTATATTGACAGTGGTGCGTCATGCCATATGACAGGAGTTAGAGAAAACTTCTCCAACTACAAAGCAAAAGAAATAGGCTTCTAGATAAAAATGGGAAACAAGTCCACATGCACTCCAGTTGGGAGAGGGACTATTTCATTTCAGAGGGAGTCAAGCAGTGATAATAAGATCACAGATGTATTGCATGTGCCAGGGATGTACATGAATCTGATTTTAGTATCTGCCCTTGAAGACAAAGGGTACAGCGTACTCTTTCAAGGATAGAAGTTGTATTTAAAACACAACGACTGGAAGAAGGTAAAGCAGATTGGAGTTAGAAGTGACAATTTATACATATTGCAGTTTGAAACTCCAAAGGCACTAGTGAGCAATAATAGCAGCAGGGAAATAGGAGAGCTATGGCATAGATGGATGGGACATGTACACCATGGGGCATTGAAATTGCTCAAAGAAACCGTGATAGGAATTCTAGAGTTGAGTGCAGAGCACGGTGATGCATGTAAAGGGTGTGCACTTGGAAAATTTTCAAAGATAGCCTTCCCTAGAAGTGATAGTAGAAGTATAGGTGTTCTTGACTTGATACATTCTGATATTTGTGGTCCCATGTCTACTCAGTCTTTGAGAGGTTATGAGTATTACGTAACCTTCATTGATGATTTCTCCAGGAAGACCTGGATATATTTCTTGAAGGCCAAAGATGAGGTCTTCAGTCATTTCCAAGAATTCAAAGCTCTTGTGGAGAATATGACAGGTAGGAAGATCAAGGTTCTTCGAACAGACAACGGGGGTGAGTATAAAAGCAAATTCTTCTAGGAGTTATGTACCAAAGAAGGAATCAAGAGAGAGTGGACTATTCCCTACAACCCACAACAAAATGGGGTTGCTAAGCGTAAGAACAAGGCAATTGTTGAAGCAGCTAGGGCCATGCTGTTTGATCAAGATCTGCCTAAGTATCTTTGGGCAGAGGCTTGCAGCACAACAGTCTATTTTCAGAATAGAGTACCTCATAATATTTTGGGAAAAATGACACCAAAAGAAGGCTTTATAGGGAAGAAGCCTGAGGTCAGGCATTTTACAATCTTTGGGAGTATAGCATATTGTCATGTACCATCAAAAAAAAGAACCAAGTTAGATTTGACTGTAGAGAAAGGTTTCTTTGTTGGATACAGTGAAACCTCCAAGGCATACAGGATCATAGTGAGACGTGATGTGAAGTTTCTGGAGGAGAAAGCCTTCAGAAAATCTCAGGATTTGCTAGCAGTTGAACAGAGTCAGCAAATTGAAGCTCCAAAAGTGGATCAAGAGTCTCAGGTACAGGGCACTATGACAAGAACAAATACAGATACAGGTACCTTGGGTGAGTTGAATCCATAGGATCAGGAGCAGCAGAATAAGTAACAACAAGCTCCATCTATTGGTGTATCTCCTACTGGCGGGAGAAGGATTAGTCAAGTGGAAACTCAGATTGCGCAAGATGCTCAGGAGTTTATGGGAGCTCCTAGAATGAGTGGCAGGGAGAGGAGACCACCGGCTAAATATTCAGATTATGTGGCATTAATAAGCGAGCTCATTGACAGTGAGCCTTCCAATTATCAGGATGTTGCACAGCAGCAAGTTTGGCAGGATGCTATGGTGGAGGAATACAACTCCATCATGAAGAAAAATGTTTGGGAGGTAGTGCCAAGGCCTATAGATAAGGCAGTGATTGGTTCTCGCTGGATCTATAAGATCAAGCATGTTGCAGATGGTAGCATAGAGAAATACAAAGCCAAGTTCGTGGCCAAGGGGTTCTCTCAGAAGGAGGGAATTGACTATGATGAGACATTTGCTCCAGTGGCCAGATATACCTCCATACAAGTTGTGATCTCATTAGCAGCACAAATGGGATGGTAGATCCATCAAATGGATGTCAAGATGGCTTTCCTAAATGGAATCATAGAGGAAGAGGTGTACATCGAATAGCCAGAAGGTTTTGTGGCGCATGGGAGTGACTCTCATGTCTGTAGGTTAAAGAAAGCACTATACCAACTTAAGCAGGCACCCAGACCGTGGTATGAGCACATAGATAGCTACTTGCAGAGCATGGGATTCATGAAGAGTGAGGCAGACTCCAACCTTTACTATCTCATGATGGGGGGTGAACCACTCATCCTAGTTTTGTATGTGGATGATTTATTTATGACTGGTTCACCAAGGCTCATAGAGGATTGCAAGAGGGACCTAGCAGCAGAGTTTGAGATGAAAGATTTGGGGTTGATGCACTATTTTCTGGGACTAGAGGTGTGGCAGACAGAGGGAGAGATTTTCCTTGGTCAAGGGAAATATGATATGGAAATCTTGAAGCGATTCAGAATGTTGGATTGTAGACCCATGTCTACACCAATGGTTACAAATTGGCAGAAGATCAATGCATCAAAGCAGGAGGCAGTAGACCCCACCTTGTATAGACAGCTTATTGGTTCATTGATGTATCTAGTTAATACAAGACCAAACATTTGTTTTGCAGTCAACTCTCTTAGTCAGTTCATGGTAGAACCAAAGAGAATACATTAGATAGTAGCAAAGCATGTGCTGAGGTATCTACGTGGTACAGTTGAGTATGGGTTGAGATATACTCAGGGTGATGGTGTCAAGTTGATTGGCTACACTGATGCAGACTGGGCCGGTAATGCAGTAGATAGGAAAAGCACTTTGGGGTGTTGTTTTAGCATGGGATCAGGGGTTGTCTCTTGGTATAGTAGTAAACAGAAATCTGTTGCATTAAGCTCTACAGAAGCAGAGTACATGGCAGCAAGCATGGCAACATGTGAGGCCATATGGCTTCAGAAGCTGTTATTAGCATTGTTTGGTTAGGAGCTAGCATCGACCATCATTCACTATGATAATCAGAGTTGCATAAAACTCTCTGAGAATCCTGTGTTTCATGATAGGTTGAAACATATTGACATTAGATATCACTTTATCAGGGATTGTGTACAGCGTGGATTAGTTCAACTACAGTATATATCTACAGATGAGCAGGTTGCAGACATCTTAACAAAGGCCTTGATGAAAAGCAAGTTTGTCTTCTTCAGGGACAAGTTAGGTGTAGTAGAGAACACCTTCCTCACTAAGAGGGAGTGTTGAAACTGTAGCTTGGAAGATAAATCTTCCAGCCTGGAACCGTGTCACCCAGGCTGGATAGATTAGATAAGATTTCTTAATTTTTATCCTTTTTATCTGTTATGCACTTGCCAGTTTGGTAATTCTTTTTTAGAAACAGCTTTGTCTTCTTTCTAAGATTAATCTCTGCTTTGCTTCACCATTGGTGAATAAGAGATTATAAAAAGGATAGATGTGTGCATTGTAGATATACAGGTTGAAGGTTTTTGCAGGAAATGACGCAGGATCAAAGAGAGGTTGTAGTGAACAGAAGGAGTTGAATATTATCCAAGTTTGCAGTATTGTTGTGGATGCCAAGTTCTAGCAGTTGTTGTAACTTCTTTCCTTTATGTAGTAATAAAATCTATCTCTTTGAATGTTGGTTTTTCCCCAGAGTTAGGGGTTTTCCAAGGTAAATCATTGTGTCAATGTGTGATTGGTTTTCTCTGTATTCAGTATTTTAGTGAATAGTGTTGTGCATGCTTTAGTTCATTGTTTCAGTTATTTTATTTCTGTTATTCAAATTTCTGAGAATAAACAATAGTGAATTTATTGCTGGGTTTCACAACGCCAATAAGGGAGTCGTATTTTTCACACCAAAGGCACTCAACTTGCTCTTATACCATTTAAGATTTGGCTATGGAGATAGCCACCCAAGATCTAAAGGCCTATGGAAAGCACAAAATACTTAGAAGATCAATATGACAAGAATAAATTGTATTCCTATCAATGAATGCAAATAGATTCAATGTATAAATGTAGTAGAGACCCCTTGGTTATATAGCCAAGGTGAGATGCAAGATGTCATAGGATTATGACAAGTGTCTTAATCATATGACATGAGACAAGTTGACACAACTACCTAAGTCACATGTGTTAGTTGTCAAGAGATGAGATAACAACTAATGACAACTAACACCTTCTAGAAAGAATCTTACAACCTAGGTAAACTTAACATGTGAATATGTCCCCTAAGTCCCTAGTAAGTGAAATAACTAGGAACAAAACAATTATTCACACCAACAATCACTATCCTCCTTCAATAAGTCCTTTTTGCATAGGGCATTGGTACCTCATTTTGGTGTTACTAAGAAGGAATTAAGTGGCTATGAGCTAGGATTTTCAAGGTTCTTCATTTCCCTAACAAATCAAATTTTCTCTTTTGATTTATCCAACACAAGTTGAGAATTTTTTTGTTGTGAAACTCTTTATCAACAATTTTTAATGTTAGATCCTTTTTTGAGTTGCTAAGTTTTTGAGCCAACTCTTCTTTAACCATAAGGCTATCCCAAATTATAATATCCTCCTTATTTACACACTCTTTCTTCATTTTTCTCTTTAGGATTATTTTTATTGTTGACCAATTCCTTAGGTTCTTCCCTAAATTTGGGTTGAAATTTCTTATTATTATTTCTAATTTTAGGATAATCTCTTTTCTGATGTCCTTCATTTTATAAAAGTGTTAAGCAATCAACCCTCCTAATAATTCTATTTTACAAGTCATTATATACTTACCCATATTATTTTCTAGTTTATCAAGGAATTAACTCCAAGAATAAATGGCATTGAAAAGCCCTTGCATCCAAATGTGACAAGGTGGCTCTAGTTTCTTTTATTTAGAGTGTATTATCCATTGGGTGTAGTAAATTAGGAATACAAGCACAAAATTGAGAGAGAGAAATTTTACTTTAACACATCTAGGAGCAATGCAGACCAAAACTTCCTCATTTAACACCTCTAGAGACCAAGACATGGCCTTGAAAATAAAACTTATCGACATTCCAATATTCCTTACTTAGGACTCTTTTATATATATTATTATTTTTGGAAAAAAAAAATTGGAAACAAACCTTTATGAACCATTCTACAAAATGAGATATACATAATTTATTTCCCTAGACATTCAAAATCCAATCATCAAAAAACTTATATGAGGGAAACTTTCCTTGTCCATGGCAGCACAAAAAAATTGTAACATTTTAGCTTATTTTCCTCTTTAATTGTAGTATTGAACATATCTAGGTTAGGTTTTATTTGAATAATATTAGGGAGAGGAGAAACCTTACTATTTTCTCCTCTAGCTTGTTGACTATCCACAAAGCCACCCCCATCCTTCACTTCAAACATCACTCTATCACTTCCACGAGGTCCTTGCTATTAAGAACTTTGCTATAATATTATCAAGCTCTTGTGGGATTCTCAAAACCATTTTCATTTACATCAAACCCATTATATTTTCCTTCATAAATTCACATGCTACATTGTTAGTTATCCCAAGAGGTATCAACATGACAAAGAATTAAAAGCAAGATAAATATCAACTCAAAAAGATAAGAAAGAAACAAGGCCTACATGACCCAACTCAACCCAAAAAATAAAATAAATTAAAACACCAAAATGTGCACCCTCAAACCTACACAAAATAGAAAAATAAGGATATAAACATCATATGTGGCAAAGAACACAAATAAAATTCAATTCCAAAAGGAGTAGCTCAAGGTCAAAAATGGAGAATGATTATTCATCTTGTCCCTCAACCTCAGAGATCCTCCCCAAAACTTCCTCCTCTTCTCAAAATTGTCCTCAATATGTTGATAATAAATAATCTCTTACAATGATAATGGCTAAAATCCACCTCCTATATATACCATGCTTATACCTTTGATTCCACCCAAGTTGACTTAACTATCTTTATAGGACTATATTAATGACTATATAACTCAATTAAGAGTAAATTAGCCACAATCTACTTAATCATAACCCTATTCACACTATAGAATTAATGGTGTAGCATACCCCCATCTTCACACAAGTGATGTCCTTAACATTGATTAATTATTGATGAATTTGCATAAAATCTCCATCTTCCCATGTGGCCAATTTGACAATAAAATAGTTTCTTTTAATTGGAAACTCTATAATTGTCTCAATCCTCAAATTTTTAATGCATGTTTAAAAATTAAAACAAGATCCAAAATGGGTCTTCCCTCTAAATCTAGCTCAAATTCCACTAATTGTGCCAATTTTGTGTTGATCCACTTACTTCTTCATTCCATTATGTTTATTTGCATTGATCTCCTTGATATTAAAGGGTATCTCTTGTTGATGTTGAATATGTTCTTCTATTGATCAAAATATTGTGTGCACCCTCAAGGAAGCAATGATGGATGATAGGAAACTAATTGAATGGAATGACCATGATCTACTTTGGGATTCAATTCTTCTTCTAGTCCTCATTCCTCCTCTTCCTCTATCATTCATTGATAAAGAGTTATGGTCCATCTTTAAATCTAATTCAAACATAGAATCATCATATGTCCTTTGGAAGACTAAATTTCATCCCTACTCTTGTTGTGTGAAGCTTCCTTACCCCATAAACTCTTGAGATATGCTATTTCTTTAGAGATATATGAGACTTGCACCCCTATTTTTTTAACTAACTTCATCCTTGAGTTTTTTTCTTCCTTATATAATCCATAATATGGTATCCTTCTCCTCAATTTATGAGCCACCTTTATTAGGTATATTTTTAGGGGTCTAGGAATTATTTCAACCTCTAGTATATGGTTCTATCATGTTGAGGTTTGAAAATGTAAAATCTATTTTTTGGGTAGAACAAACATTGATCAATTTAATTTATAATTTTTTGTTACAAAATTAAAATTTTAAAGAGTAAACCCATAATATTTTTTCCCAAATTTTTCAAAATATAAACAAATCTAAAAAATTATAGCCTGTAGAGTTAATTTATCAAAATCCCTAAAATTAAAATAACTTACTAAAAATTTCAAATTCCTCCAAATAAGGATTGTAAGTAGATCAATGCACCCTTGTTCAATCTTGCAAAATTTAGCAAAAAAATCAATGATTTACAACCCTAGGGGAGAGAATTTCAAGGAAACCTAATTTTACAATAACTCATTAAATTCTACTCCCAATGACCTTGAATATATACTATAAAATATTCAATTTCCTTGATAAACCTTTTAAAATTTAGGAAAAAATCCACCATATTGAAAGAGATATGTGCTTCATAATTTTCCCTCCAAAATCCAAAAAAATGTCTTTTTTATTGTCCTTTGGTTCCCAAGATCATGTTGTGATACCACTTGTAATGATAACTAGCACAATAGAACAATAAAATAATAAATATTCTACAAATACTTGATAATAATATGTCACTTTGAAGGGGCAACCTCATAGGCCACTTCAAGGGAGACACCTTCAATAGTCTTCAATAAGAACACGATTCTCAATATGATGATATTAACTAACCTATGCCTTCTATATGTATCATATTTATGCCTTAGATGTCACTGAATATAACTTAACTTTTGTATATAGGAATAAATTAATGACTGTATAAATTAATTAAGATTTAATGTAGCCACAAGTTGACTAATCATAACCCTATTCACACTTTAGGATTAATGGCATAGTAGAGTTCCCTATATGCCAACATAATCAAGTTTAACATGTTTTTCCTCTATTTTTACTAAATATATGATTGATATTTTTCTAGAAGGATTTGTTTTAATTGAATAGTACTAATCT
The DNA here is from genome assembly GCA_007258455.2 of Sequoia sempervirens. NCBI lineage: Eukaryota > Viridiplantae > Streptophyta > Pinopsida > Cupressales > Cupressaceae > Sequoia > Sequoia sempervirens. The sequence goes on from VDFB02270651.1 coordinate 762,773,522, forward strand.
CGCATTTAGCACAATTAATCACACATAAAAATGTGAACTGGTATGACAATAAGTGGAAGGAAGGATATTTGAGAAACTACACAAGTCAACAGGAAACATGGATCAAAGAGTTGCACCTTAAAAATTGATACTACATTAACACCCATCGTATTATAATTGGTATGTCTTCACCTATAATACTAAATATTTATGATGAACTAATTTTAATTGATTTAGGGTTCATAAATAGTATCTAATTTCATTTATATGGGTACAAAATTCCATCATTCTCATAAGAGTGATGAAGCTAGGAAATTGAGCCATCACAAGAACCAACCTCCAAAGGATACCACTTGGGAGAAATTAAAAATCTTGGAGCATATAGATTTGTAATACTTGAGGACAAGGAATTTTAGGAAGGGTAGACTTGTAATGTCTCGTTTCTAATTTACTTGAGAGTGTTTGGATCACTTTCCAATTTTGGGTGGGATTTCAGAATTTCTCATGTCATACCTTTCTTTCATTCCCTACTTCCCTACTAGTATCAAATTTCCCAAAACCCCGATCTCTAACCTCTCACTCCCTCACTATTTGCAAACCCACAAAATTTCACTTCCTCGTGCACTTGGTATCACCAACCCTCAATCCTTGTTGTCTCCAACCATTGCATCCTTCTAGTATGTGAATCACTAGATCCCTACAATATTGCATACTTCAAACACGTGGCTTCCCAAATCCTAGCATCGAACCTTGGGAGTATTCTTTACTCAATCTATTGGCGAGTATGTTTTAAACAAGGTGTAATTATACAATGAATTATGTTGATCTTAATACAACCAGATTAAATAACAAATGATAAGTCATAAATAGAAATAGAAAACAATAATAAAGTAGACATAAATCATAACTTGAATATTTATGTGGAGAACCCCTTTCAAAAAAACTCCACACTCCAAGTGACCCAACCATGTATTAATTATAAAATAAGGTACAATACCTCAACTTATCTCTTTATACTCTAGGAACATAACAATGCTCAAATGACCTACAAAACAATACAATAATAACACCATCTCAAAGTACCAATATAAAGGAGAGATGGATACAATATACCATGAATGGTATTCCAAAACAAGTGGTAATAGCACACACCCAAAACTAGGCATCCAAAACCTCATGGGATACCTCACATCTCACCAAAATGGTCAGCATACCCTAAATAGTAATTCCCCTTATGCACCTTACATCCACCTCTTGCAACATATAAATTATAGATTATGTAATAGTGGTAAAATTAACCAAGATCCCAATCTAAGGTGCTCCATTGGAAGATAGAACAAATCTATCATAAGATCTAATAACAGAAGATGGTCTTATACCTTTGTATACATCTCAATCTTTACCTATTTTTTAGTATCTCCCAAAAAGTAACCCCCAACTTAAATTCCACTATATTTACATGTGAGATGATAAAAAATTAATAAACAATTTTCCTACCACATAGAGGAGAGCCTAAACCTACCCTATTTGTGTTCCTTGGAGACAACATTTAATTACTGACAATGTTAAATAAAACTATTATAGTTTGTTTAGGATTTACAAAGTGAATGAAACCTAATCACAACAAGCATTTCCTTGAACCCCTACCTCCTAACATGACTTTCATGAAACCTTATTGTTTGAACAAAGGAAGTCACCGTTCATTAGGGTTGACCAAAGATATCACTAATGGGCCCAAATTTGAATCTAAAATGGTGAGAAAAATTCAAATGGATCTCAACACATATGAGCTCATGTTAGGCCTTCAACTCCTATATAAGTTAGGGAACTTCATCAATTTAGACTATCTTTCATCATTGCATAAGCATAGCTAAACTCTAGGTTGAGCATTTTTTTTGAGTTATTGGATCTAAGGATGAAACTCTTAGATTTAGATATTAGAGGACAAGAACCCATTGGTTTCTAGAGGGTAGCTTCATAAGGAGGTGGCATTAACACTTCAATTTGGAGGAATACAACATTATTTGGATACTTTAGCATTTTGAACATTTTCATAGTATCCTTATAATCATTTTGGTTTCAATTCTCAACAAATACTTGTCACAGAATATCTATATAATCATTTGAATGAAATGTCAAAATGAAACACTATGTTCCAGCTAATTTGTATGTACAAACCTATCTATTTTCATTTGGGAATTTTAGATCTATATATATTATATAAATTTTATTTCTTGAATTCTTGTATTATTTCAAATCTAAGAAATTTGCATGAATATTTTAGTTAAGGGTCATAAATGCAAGAATCTTGTTGATTTTCATTCTTGGAATCATGTCAAGGTTCCTTTTGGGCATCTTTTGAAAAGGAAATGTGTACCTAGTGTCGATTCAAAATCCCTTGAGCTCCCTTCAAGTTGATGATTATTGTTTTTCTTGGCCCCAGCCCACACCTCATGTATTTAAATATCTTCGAGCCCTTTTTGAGAAGTCTCGCCCACTTTCTCCATGTGTCTACCGCCCGCTCCTTGTGAAGATTTCCTCCCTTTCTTCTTTATCGAGCCCCTCCATGCTTCAACATGTCAGCAACATGGGCCTTTAAGTGCCTACTCTCATTTTCTTCTCTACCGAACTCCATCCACTTGCCACATAGCATCATTCTGTGGGAACCTTTTGGCGGACTCCACAATCAACACTCGAGATGAAGACTCCTCCATATGTCTTTTTCATGGGGGATTTCATCGCAAGGAAGGGAAGAATGAGCAACGAGCCCCGTCCTATTGCCACATGTCCTAACCAACTTTGTGGGTGAGCGACATTTGTCTGCATGAGAACTCTATGGCTTCCACATTGGGACCACAGTCATCATTTGTAGGGAGATGCATCTCGTTCGAAGGACTGCATTCCATGTTTCAAAATATTTTTTGTTGCAACAGCCTTGGGAAATCATTGTGATGTACATAATTTCTCATGCCTCAAAAAAAAATTAGTTACTAGCTCTTAGGCGGTGGGATGATTTTCTATATATACTGCTTCAGCTTTCCGAAAATGAGTTGGGAGAATACACAGAAAAAATGTGGAAAGACACCAGGATTTTGTATTATTTTATATTATTGTATTAAGACTCATGGACTGTGTCATTGTTGTTTAGACTTTCTGCTTCTTAGTTAGTTGACAAAACATTATACTGTGTTGTTATTGTACTGAGTAGTTTATTTGAAAAAAATTTATAATTTCAATATAATTTTGTTGATTCAAACCATGTCTTGGGCTCTTCTTTTTCAGTGAATGTGTATGGAAGTTATTTTATGTTATTTGATAAACTTCTTAGACTTTTCATCTATGCTCTATGTTATTTTCGGACATGCAAATTGTTGAATGGGCCCTTAAATCCCATATGAAAGGGAGATTTACCATGCCCACACCTACATCTTAGCGCATTACCCTAGGTTGGATCTTTAAGTTATATATCTACTTCCATTTTCCCATTCCAAACCCCCCAAAATATAGAAGGAGTCAGCTTCTTTAAAAAACCCAGAAGTCACTCAGTTTAGTGCAATTGGTCCCCCCATTAACTGAGTTTCCCATAAGGTTGTTGCTTGGCATTTTTAGGCATCAATAGTTCTTTTTATAGCACGCTTGGTGGGACTTGTTTTTAATGTATATAAATTCAATTGGGTGTATGAGCCATAGGACTGTTACTAAATCCCAAACAGCGAACAACCCTGGTCTACTAGTGCCACCGTTGGTAACAGTATGAACAAGAACCCGTCCAATAAATAGCCCAACCTATTTTCCATCCATGTTGCCAATTGCTAACAGAAATTTTGTGACATGGAATGTTGGAAAACCTCTCATAGCACTAGTAGCACTAGTTGTATGGGCTCATATCCCTTCTTCCGCACTAAAATCTTTACCAAATTTCAATAGAGAAGGATTGAAGACACCATCCGATCATCTGCAAGATGTGGTGGATGTGTGTTTGGTGCATGGTGTCATTGACCAAAATGTCACGCTAAGGTTGCTTGCATCCTCTTTCAAAGGAAGAGTGCTAGATTGGTACCACACTTTGGAGGCTAACATTATTGGTCCCTGGGATCAGCTCGAAGATCCTTTCTACGAGAGATTTTCAAATAATGGAGATTGGTCTTCGCTATACCAGCAATTGGTGACCATAAAGTGGGCCCCACACAAAGCCATGACCGAATTCAACACCCAGTTCCACACAACTTAGCAGAGGATCCAGGCTGTTATCTTCCCATCAACCAAGTTGGCATTCATGTTCTACCTAAAATCCATCAATGCTGACATCTCGATGATGATCTAGTCTCTTGGAAGGACCACTCTATCGGATTCATACAGCATCGTTGTTAAACCATAGAATAACTTGATCGATGTCAGAAAGTTGTCACCTCATCCTGCTATGCCCATATTTTCTGAGATATCAATTCCTGCCCAAGAGATAGCATCTACCAGTGCATCCACTCCTCCCCAATCTATGTATGTGTATACAAGCACACCACAAAATGTTGCTTCCATATCTAGCTCTTCAAAATATGAGATGAGTGATGTCAAGGAGTTGTTGCAAAGCATCTCAAATGAAATAACTTCCATCAAGCAGAACTAGTCCATGCCTTTGAAGCCACCCTACTAAAATTATCAAGGTGGAAGATCTTCCTACCAGCAAAATGAGTTCCAAGGAGGCTCGCGCACAAATTCACAAACTCAAACAAGTAATCAGATGGTGTCAGTTCCTGCTTCACTACAGAATTCTCACCCAAGCTCAAGTACAGAGCTAACAATAGGGAAAAACAATCTCACTGATGACATCAATCCATGGTGCTTCCCCTACAACGAAGCACATATGCCTTGAAATTTCTCATGCGGAAATCTACAACAAAGAGTGGTGAAACAGTGCAGTCAAGGTGTGGTGTCAGATTCAGGAGGTTATGTATATGCCTCTCCACAAATGAAAAATGTGGTACTTACCGCACAAATGCAAGGGATGTCCCTAGAGCAAGAGATAGATATAGCTCCCGCCCACGCGATCTTCTCATGGATGGAAGAAGAGGTGGTGTTCACAAATGATACGTCCACATCAAAGGCCCTGCAAGTGCAGTTAGATTATAACACTCGCTCAAAGTGGAGATTCACGAGTGAACCGTTCATCCCACAGCCTAAAAGTGTTTTTGACCAAGCTCCTAATGCCCTTGCGATTACAAAACAATCTCAGCCATGCAAGGAGGTTGTTATAAAAAATGCCAAGGAGCAAAAGCCTTCAAATTCGTCGCCATTCAATGTGGTGGAGCAATTGAAGAAGGCCTTTGCTAATTTATCCCTTTGGGATATCTTAGCTATTCTAGAGCAGAATTCATTGTTGTAGAAGGCCCTCTAGGAAGATGCAAGCATTGAGCCAACAGAGCAATCACTTAATGGAAAGGCCATTGATTCATCACCTCCAACCAAATTCTTCACAAACAGTATAGAGGAAGCCTCTACCAAAGTTAGAGGTAAAATAAAATTGAAACCCTTCTTCCTAACTTTTATTGTGGGTAAGAAATCATTGCATAATTCCATGATTGACTCTAGTGCTAGCACCACAATCATGCCTAAGCAGATAGTTGAAGCCTTAGGCCTTAGTTATGAACCTTTAAATAGAGGGGTTATGTAGCTTGATGGGAACAAGATCAAAACCATAGGTGTCATTAAGAAACTCCCCTTCACTCTATTCTCTTTCCCTAGTATCATAGTTCCACAAGATACCATGATCATAGACGTTCCCCCCATATTTGGTCTTTGCTTGTCTCAGGAATTCACACCCAAGATAGGCAGATATCTTTACTTAGATTAGTCACACTTGATCCTCAAGACCAAACATGGAGCTAAAGTGAAGATAGTGTCTAAACCTCTACATTCGAAACATGTAGCATATGAATCCATGATCAACTCTAAGGTTGCTCGTACCTCCATCACCAAAGAGAAAATGTATTGTATTGAGCTACTAGAGGATGAGAAAGTGATCGAAGACCGAACTAATCAAGAAGAGGTTATTTTGAGTGAATTTATAGACAATGATATTTTCAAAAATTATCATGCCACTGGATTGGGGACCTATGTTATCTATGAAGAAGATCAAGTGATTTCAAAGGTCATGAAGGAATCTAAGAGTTGTCCAGCCTCAGAGCGATGGACGTTGCATTTTGATGGAGTGAGATGCAATATTGGCGCAAGAGCTGGGATATGTTTGACATCCCCATCCAATGAGAAGAAACTCAGGTCTTTTCACTTCCAATTTTCCTGTTCAAACAATGAAGTGGAATATGAATGCCTAGTGCAAGGTCTAAGCCTCGAAGAACAAATGGGTTTTAAACAAATAATGGTGTTTGGAGACTTGGAGCTAATCGTCAATCAAGTCTGAGGGGTCTCTACAGCAAGGAATGTCTGCATGAGATCCTATATACATAGAGTTTGGGACCTGATTGAGAGCTTTGAATCCTTCAACATCCAAGCAATTCCTAGAGAGAAAATTGCAGATGCAGATTACATGGTAGCAATCGGATCTCAATTTGACCCTGCTTCTGACCTAATTCATAACGTACACTCGTGTGAGTGATTCTCTAACTTGCAATCCTCAATAATGACCAAAGTTGGCAAGTGTTCTAAAGTGATGAACACATCACCTCATTCATCCAGTAATCAGGAGAGTTCGCTAAGCAACTCCAACCAAAAATCACTGAGGCCTATGAAAGGAAAATTATTCAACTGAGGTCCACAACAAGCTTCCAAAAGGATTGGTCACTCTCAAAAACCTATTCAATTGTGATGATGCAAGGAATGAAAAGAGGAAGTTTGTAGCAAAAAAAATTGACTATGCCAACCTTCAGGTCAGAGATGGAAGGAGACTTAAGGTCGAAAAAGATGTCTTTCATCATGATAAAGAAAGTCTCATCCATTTCTATGAGAAATGTGAAGGAGTAGTGGCCTGGTCATATGATGACCTCAAGGGATATGATCCTGAATTTATCCAGCATACTATAGAACTGACGGAAGGGGAAAAACTTGTCCACTAGAAGCAGAGACCAGTGAATCCAAAAATTGAGGAATTGATGGCTCAAGAGTTGAAAAAGCTAATTCAGTCCTAGATCGTCTTCTTGATCAAGAACAGTACATGGGTGTCCAACCAAGTTCCTGTCCAAAAGAATGCCAGTGTGTTGATTTTCGGGACCTGAACAGAGCATCCCTGAAGGACCACTACCCCTTGCCCTCCATGGAGTCAATCTTCCAAATAGTGGTTGGCTCATAAAATTTTTCTCTACTGGACAGCTTCTCTAGTTACAACTAGATTCGGGTAAAAGAGGAGGAATGACACAAAACAATGTTCACTACCAATTGGGGAACATTTGCATATGCAAAAATTCCCTTCGACCTCTCAAATGCAAGAGCTACCTTCTAGTGGGAAATGGATATTTCTTTCAAGGAATTGATTAATAAAATCATCTTAATCTACTTGGATGATCTTACGGTATTCTCTAAGCATAAAAATGATCACTTTGATCATCTAGAAATGGTTTTTAGAAAATCCCAGGAGTTCGGGATATCCCTGAACCCAAAAGAATGTGTTTTCGGAGTGCTGCAAGGAAAATTATTAGGACATGTAGTTTCCAAAGATTGAATTGCAATCGATCCAGAGTGCATGAAGGCAATTAGGGAACTTCCCTTACCAGTAAACAAGAAGGGAGTTCAATCCTTTCTGGGAAAGGTAATTTTTGTGAGAAAATTTATTTCTGATTTTGTAGGTTTAATTAGACCTATCACTTTGATTCTCAAAAAGGATCAGTTGTTCAAATGGACAAAAGAAGCTAGAAAATCCTTTGAGAAGTTTAAGGAGGCTATTTCTTTAGCTCCTGTGCTGGTAGATCCAGACCTACCAAAGGACTTCATAATGTATGTGTTCAATAGCAAATCTAGCATTGCTATTGTTCTGACCCAAAAGGATGATGAAGGAAAGGGAGAACATTCGATAGCATTCCACTCTCAGACCTTAAAAGATTATGAGACAAACTATAACTTCATCAAAATACAAGCATTCACCATCATTAAGGGGCTCAAGAAGTTCTGAAACCTCATATCTTGCAACAAGGTGGTTGTATATGTTGTGCATTCTAGTATGCATGAATATATTATGGAAGGATAAATCACAGAGAAAAGAGCCAACTAGATTACTAAGATCCTAGAATATGACATTGAGGTCAGGCCCACAAAGACTGTCTGAGAGAGAGGATTGTGTGAGTATCTGGCACATGGTGAAGAAATGGCAGTTGAAGAGGAACAACTCAAGCTTGTTCTAATGAATGAATCTAATTCTAAGGGTTGTTAATTGACAAATAGAGTGAGATTCATGCATACTAGAAAATATATTTTGGGCCTTCCTTCTTAGAAGAAAAGATTCTATAGATTTCAAAACAATGGATATACACTCATTGAAGGGGTCCTTTTCAAAAGGAACTTCAATGGCATTCTTCTGCAGTGCATCACCTTAGAGCAAGCGAAGAAAATTTTAGACATTTTTCACAACAGTCCCACAGGCGGACAATTCTCTACAAAAACCACCACCATCAAAATCATGTGTGCCAGTTATTTCTGGCCTACACTATTCAATGACTTGCACTCTTTGTTTAAGGCTTGCAAAGAATGCCAATTCTTCACAAGAAGAAGGAAAAACTTAGCAATACCTCTCAATCCAATAGTGGTTGATGACCCCTTTGCGCAATGGGGCCTTGATTTTATTAGGATGATTAATTGTGCTTCCAACGTTGGACATAAATGGATCCTCACAGCTAAAAACTACTTTACCAGATGGACGGAGGCTATGCCCCTGAAGAATGCAATGGAGGCAAAAATTGTAAACTTTCTCGAGGAATTGGTAATGATATTTTTCCTGCCAAAGAACATAATCTCCAACAACGCTAAGGATTTCCTAGGCTCAAAGGTATGTCAATTTGCACTCAATCATAGCATATTCTTAAAAACATCTTCAAACTACTACCCACAGGGAAATGGTATGGCCGAGTCAACTAATAAAAATTTAGTCTGACTCATTAAAAGGATTGGGTCAGAGCATCAAAGAGAGTGAAATAAGAACCTCCAGGCAGTGCTCTAGGCAGACTAGATAACTCCTAAGAAGGTCCTTAAAAAATTTCCGTACAAACTAGTATACAAGAAGGAAGCGTTATTTCCCATCTCCATGGAAATTCCCGCACTACAGTTGCTCAAGTCTCTAGAGGTTGAACAAAACAAAGTCATGGAGCTCTGGTTGGTTAAGTTGTTGGAGGTGCAAGAGAAAAGGGAAAAGGCCCTAATAGCCATGTCTAACTGCCAACAGGTGGTTAAAAGGTGGTTTGACAAGAAGGCCTCAGACCAAGGTCTTAAATGCGGGGACTTAGTGCTGAAATTTAATGAGAGGGTCGCAAAGCCTAGCCAACATGGAAAATTTGATACTTTGTGGGAAGGACCTTTTTGAATTATTCAATGCAAGCAACATAATGCATTTGAATTGGAAAATATGGAAAAAGAAGCATTTGGGATTCCAATTAACGGAATCCACCTCAAATTGTTCAATTAAGCTTTATTAATCACTTTGCCAATTTAAATATGTAATTATGTAAATTTTCTTTTGTGTTTTTTGTTCAGCCGGTCTTTCTAAAAGGAACCCATAATGCAAGAAGCAGAGAAAGGAACCCATAATGCAAGAAGCAGTGAAAGAAAAAGAGACAAAAAATTGATTAAAAAGTTGTATATTCATTATATGGTATTATATACTTTGATATTACAATTCCAAAATAGCTCTCAAGCCATACTTTTCGAGTATATATATACTATGCATTTTTTCAAGTATATGTATTCAAAATCCTTTCAAGGAATATATACAAAAAATAGAAGAAAAAATTAATTCTTAAACTGGGGTGGCATCACCATCAGCAGCATCAGGAACAATCTCATCAATAGCCTATGGAGTAGTGACAGGTGCAATGGGAACAGCAGTAGGAGCATTAATGGCAACAGGAGCATCAACAACAGCAATGGAAAGCGGTGGAGGAAACACTAGGTTTCTAAAGTCAGTGTACCAGTCCACATCATAGAATAGCACCACGTTGTAGCATCTCAAGAGGAAGTGGAAAGCATGAGTAACTCTCTCGCAGTTTTCTCTAATGGTCAGAATGTGGAACCCGCTCAGGAATGGTACCCACGGCACTACTGCATCCTCTTCGATGTGCCTACAGAGGTCACTCGCCATGGGAAGACCAAGGCCATACACTACATTTGTCACCACTTCGCCAAGGCCACCAAGGTAGTGCTTTGGGAAGATCTCCATGGTAATTCGCAGAATCATTTGCTTGGTTACTTGTATATCAAGCAAGGAGGCAATGAAATGAGAGAAAATGTCAATATTTACCCTATACTTATCCTCATATTCTATGCAATCTCTACCTAGTACCCACTTCATTGCTATAATTTCCAAAGAATGTTTTTTCTTTGTCATATGTTTCAAATGCCTACTAGAAATTTCCCCAAGAAAAGATACCTGAGACCTATTGCTAGTGAGCCTAATTGGAGTATTCATTGTGTCTATCTCTAATCCCAACTACCAAATGCAAATTCATCGCAATCACCAAGTGTAATTCTTGTTGTTGTCTTTGGGTCTATTTATAGAAATAGCCAAGGTACATGTGTGTGATAAGCATGATGTTGATCAAGTATTAACTCGAAAATCCCATCAAGAGCCAACTCAAAAATCCCGTCAAGAGCAAACTTGAGAATCCCACCCAATTGTGTCTGCTATGTATGAATTATTGTGTGCGAGTTAAAAAGAAGTAATTAATTAGCTAAAATCGATGGCAGTCCCAAGTGATAATCTACACGGCCAAGTGCTAATGCGTCACGTTGCGAGTATTTTTTCAATTTCCAAGGATGAACTCAAAAAAGTTTATGTACTCATTACGCCTTTGGCTTAATCATTCTTTTTAGGTTATTAATTAAAAAATCATGTGAAAGGTTTTGTATGCCATCAATCACCAGCTCAATTTCCCAAGAAATCATGTCGTAGGACATAATGACTAATTGTCATTATGAATTATTGTCTTTTCAAAAGGAAAAGAATTCATTTCGTATGAACGAGAGAGTTGGTGGTACATGTCAAATTTATTGCAAAAAGGCAACCGTTGTCTACAACTCTAGGTCAAGAAAAGGCTAAGTATTGCATGAGAAAGAACAATATTGTGAAGAATTTCCTAAGTATGATGTTCAGTGTGAAGAGATTTAACTGCAGAATTTGCTAAAGAACCCAAGAGAATTGCAGAAAGTTTGAGCATTGCAATGGTCCACAAAATCCTGAAATGGCCCAAAATCCTCAAATGGAAGCACAAGGAGAGGTGACCCAAAGCTTATTTGATGTCATGCGTGCAACACCAATGGCCAATGTTTTCAATGATGTATCTTATGCTTCACCTAGGATACCAAAGAAGCCAAAGTGGATCGGCACACAAGTCGTGGTCAAGAAAGCTCACTGAAACCAGACCCTAATAACGAAAGAATGGGATAACATTCATGATTCCATCCTTAGAACTAACCCTAAGAGTCTTAGGGAAGCATCCTGTGAGAGAATAAAAAAGCTTGATAGCCAAGAATCTTTGGCGTACAAGCAATGATTCAGTGGCCTCCCACGGTATATGGTTCCTTTCGTGCATCACTACCTGGAACTAGTTCATGAGTGCATTCAGCATTTTAACCTAGACGTCGGCACCATTGAAGGTTGAGAACTGAGGGTTGTGGTTAGAACGAAGGGTTGTGGTCAGAATGGAGGCTATCAAGGATATGCTATGCATCCCTCCCGGAAGGAGCTCCAAAGCAAAAATAAAGGAAACATTCACTATAGAAGGCAGGGAAGAATTCTGGAGGACTAGAGATTTTGCTCTAGAATTTTATAACCGAGAAACCAAAAGGCCTAGGGAAGATGCACCAAAGCCACCACAGATTCTGGTTCCACACAATGCTTTTAACTTGGACCTACAGGAGACGTTCTCTATGATGGTTTTTTTTGTGGCATGGAAAGCGACAAGTTTGTTGAAGATTTTCAAATGGGTCTGGGTTTTTAGTTAAGAAGACAGCGTTCTCTATTCTAGTATGACTTTGCAAAATTCATCGTCTGAGAAATGTTGAACCAAATCAAGGAATACAACACACAGCATAAGTTCAGGTTTTCTTCTCTCCTTGCTCACATGTTTTTGTACCAAAACCCTGACTTCTTTAGAAGTCATATGGGTTTGTCTATTTTTGATGAAAATGGAGAAAGAAGGTCGATTTTTGTGTGGACTCCCCTCCTTTCTGCAACTTATGATTATGATGCATTTTCAGAGTGTTTCCTGACTTTGATTTTGCAAGATTTTAGTGATGATGGAAAGCTTTATCGGATTTCCCCTGAGAAAACAGGGTGGATGCAAGGTTTCCTTCCTCCTTGGGATTGGTTTCTCGGGGAGGTTTTCACATCTTTTAGACTGCATGGCTTTACCGAGGAACCATTCCAGCTCTCAGTATGTGTCACAAACAAGGTGTTGGCCCTTGAGGTGTTTTGGAAACTGTCAATTATCAATAAATTTTGTGGAGGAAAGAATAAGAAAGGGTTTTTCTTCTGCCCTTTGAGCTTCAAAATGGTGATAATATTAAACAAGCAGACACATTGTCTACTAGAGGCAAAGTTGGCTCATCTGGGGCTGGTATTAATTTGTGATAAATGGCAATATAACCTTGAAAATGACTTAGCAAACCTGAACATTACGGTGACTCACAGCTCCAGGCCTTACTAGGAGAAACGAAAAAATTCGCAGTTAGAATAGGATGATCTATTTGTGGACCTGGCCTATGTTCCTACTACAAATAGGAGGTTTTTGTGGCTCTCTTTTTATTTTCCTTTGGAGAAGCCTAATGAGAAGCTCCAAATGGGGGCCACCTTTCACAATGAATTGTTCAAGCATTGGCAATGGAGTGAGGAAAAAATTGCAGACTTCTAAATTTATCATCAGGAGACCAACCGCCTTAATGCCCCATTCCAAGAGACAAACAAGGATGAAAATTTTGATGATCTATGGAACAGATGGAATGAAGATACTAATGCAAGTGATGATGAGGATATAGATCCAAAGGAAGTTAAGGCATATATAGTGAAGGGAAAGGAGGCGAAGAAGGCCCAAAAATAGAGAACTAGAAAGGAAGCAAAGCAACCTGGAAAAGCTCCATCGAGCGCACAAGTGATTGCATCATATTTGGAAGCCTCACATCCATGCACATGGTCTACGAAAATACCCAGGGCATCCCAACAACCTCAAGAGGTCATAGAGATGGATAATTCTCCACCCGAGAAGAGGTCGCGTACAAATTTAATTTTTGGAGATAGATCACAAGAACCTGCAATGAGCCAAGGATCGAAGTCCTTTGCAACTTGGGTATCTTTCTCTCCCTCTCTCCTCACTTCACAATCTTTGGTTTCTCCTGCTATCTTTGCATCTCCCATTACTTCGAGTGTCAACCTTTCTTTTTTCTACTTCTACTGTCGTATTCGTAGGAGTTTCTCCCAAGTCGGACATGCAACTTTGACTCCCCCACAGGTTGTTCCACCTTTTGTCAGAGCCTAATCCGCAACCGCCATTGCCACCCCTTTTGCTACCATCGCATCGGCTCTAACTTAGCTTTCTTCACAAATGGAATTTGTTGCATCTCCACTATCACCACTGCTCCCAATGAGTCCTTCCCTCACTTCCCAGACTAGGCCTTGGTATAACATTCCCCCATTCTCCCCAATAACAATCTCTCTACCAAAGAATACATCAGCCAGGACCACAACCCTCTCATTCCCTTTTTCTCTTCCTCCCAATGCACCCTCCATTGGTGAGCTAATTAAATCACCAATAGAATTTATTGGGAAAGGCAACAAAACAAAAGCAGCATGGGCTCTCAAGGTCTAGAAGAGAAAAGACAAAGATGTTGCAAAGTCGGTCAAGCCATGTCTGCAGACCCTTTTCAATGAAGTTTAACAGTCGTTACATTTTGCAACCATGCATCTAAACACCATCAAACCACAAGGAGAGATGCAACCCGAGGATTATACCATCCATGTTGTGGGAATTGATCTGTTCATAGCTCGTTCGCAAGATAAAGTTGAGTTGATGGAGGAAACCCATCTAGTGGTGACTACCAACTTTCTCAAGCATAGTGACCAACTAAAGAAGAAAGAAGAGGAGCTCAAAAGTGTTAAGGAAAGGGACGTCAAATTTGCACACTTGTCTCAGCAATCGTAGGTGGGAAAAGCTTGACTCCATGAAGAACTTGCGAAGTTCCAATCCCTAGATCCCAACTTGGTTGTTGGATTGTAGTAGAAAAACTAGGAATTACAAGATCGGTTGGCTCGGGTGGAGGAAGAAATGCAGCAAAAGAATGAAGAGCTTCAGGACCAATGAGCTCAATTGGAGCAACAAAAGGACATCGAGTTCCAGGGCCAACAAGCCTAGTTTGAGGAGATCCAAGAAGTAAAGCTCTCCCTGGAAAAAGAATTCACAACCATAGGCTAGGCTGAGGAACAATTGCTTGCCGAGTTGAGGACTCTGTAGAAATGACTCTCCACTTCAGACAAGAGAATTGAGGAGCTAACACAGGATGTCGAGTTGAAGGAGATGGAAATTTGTGTTCTGAAAAACCCTCCTTAACCCCCTGCTACTCAATTGGATCTCCTCTTAGTAGCCCAACAACTATATATTTCCTACTGGGAAAAATTCAAGACTTTTTGTCTAACTCTTCATTTGGTGCTTCAATTCATGGTGGAAGCAGCAAGTTTGAGCAGAGAGGTTCGTGGAACAATTGAACAATTCCCATAGTTCATTGTGGAGAGGGTGCCTGAGGTGGAGAGGTTACTAGATAAGTTATACAGAGTGGCGAATGAAGACTTGGTGAGCGTAGGGATTGAAGATTGGAGGTCAGCTGCCAAGAAAGTGAAAGAATTCATATGATGTCATGCAGCCATCCTCCATGCCAACAATTGCTCGAAAACACTGCATCAGACTATGAACAGTATGCAGATGAAATTCTCCCAACTAACTCAGATGGGCTTTCCCTTTCTATTTCTTTCTGATGATTCGATGACCATAGCGGAGCATATCGCAGCGAAGATTGAGGAAAAGCAGTGAGTTTTTTTTCTCTTTTCATAATTTCAATCAACCCCCTATTGCTGAGGACATTGAGGCATCACCCATCAAATAGCATGGTTTCTCTTTCATCTCGAGTCTAAGACTAAGATATCCATGGAGCTACCCTTCAAAGAAGTAATCGATCTGCATGAGGCGCAAGAGAATCTACGTGCCATATCGATGCCATCTAAGGCGGATTGGCTGCCTCTGCAGACCGTGCTCTCAAAGCTCTAACTCCATTTCCCATTAAGTAAGCCTTTGGTCTTTGAACTATAAATTTTGGGTTCCTTGTTCCGTAGGAAAAACACCCCTAGTAGTTGCTAAAATTTGTGAATTGAAAATCCCTTGAGCTCCCTTCAGGTTGATTATTGTTTTGCTTGGTCCCGGCTCACGCCTCGTGTATTTAAATATCTTCGGTCCCTTTTTGAGAAGTCTCGCCCGCTTGCTCCATGTGTTTGTTGCCTGCTCCTTGCAAAGATTTCCTCCCTTGCTTCTTTATCAAGCCTCCTCATGCTTCCATGTGTCAGCAGCATGGGCCTTTGAGTGCTTGCTCTCATTTGCTTCTCTATCGAGCTTTGCTTGCGTGCCACATAGCATCATTCTACAGGGATCTTTTGGTGGACCCGACAATCAACGCTTGAGACGAAGACTCCACGTGTCTTTTTCGCGAGGGATTTCATCGCAAGGAAGGGAAGAACGAGTGACGAGCCCCGTCTTATCGCCACGTGTCCTAACCAACTTTGTGGGTGAGTGACACATGTCTGCATGAGAACTTTGTTGCTTCCACATTGGAACCACACTCATCATTTGTAGGGAGATGCATCTCATTCACAGGAATGCATTCCATGTTTTGGAATCTTTTTTGTTGCAATGGCCTTTAGAAATAATTGTGATGGACATCACTGCTCGTGCCTCAGAATCTTTTCAATTACTAGTTCTCAAGTAGTGGGATGTTTTCTATATATACTGCTTCAACTTTCCGAAAATGATTTGGGAGAATACACAGAAAATTTGTGGAAAGACACCAGGAATTTGTATTGTTTTAGATTATTGTATTAAAAATCACAGACTGTGCCATTGTTGTTCAGCCTTTATGCTTCTTAGTTAGTTGACAAAACATTATACTATGTTGTTATTGTACTGAGTAGTTTATTTGCAAAACTTCTATAATTTCATTCTAAGTTTGTTAATTCAGACCATGTCTTGGACTCTTCTTTTTCAATGAATGTGTATGGAAGTTATTTTATGTTATTTGATAAACTTCTTACACTTTTCATCTATGCTCTCTACTATTTTTGGACATGCAAATTGTTGAACGAGCCCTTAAATCCCATCTGAAAGGGAAATTTACCATGCCCACACCAACATCTTGGTGCATCGCCTTACATTAGATGTTTATTTTATATATTTGCTTCCTTTTCCCATTCCAAACCCCCCAAAATACAAGAGTCGGCTTCTTTATAAAACCCGAAGGTCACTCAATTTAGCGTAATTGGTCCCCCCATTAACTGAGTTTGCCATAAGGTTGTTGCTTGGAATTTTTAGGCATCAACACCTAGTTGTTCATACCCATTAGGTATAGTTATATTCACCAGTTTTATTGAGTAAAAATTTATATAGAACCTAAGAATTGTAAGGTTGATTGAAGTATCCACTTGTTACCATGTTACCATATTTTTCTTTGAGAAGGTTGGGAACAATTAGTTCAATCATTATATTAAAAGTTGACATATTTTTGTGAAGAGATTAAGGAATTGTGTTAGAAAATCAATTATTCTCTCAACAACAGATTGGCATGTAATGTAATGAATATTGAACTATTTTCTCTAATTTTTTTAATACAATGATGAGTGAATAATATTAGTAATTTAGTTGTTAGGATTGCAATTAATGCTATCTTGGTCAAATCTGGTATTATTTTGGTTTGGTTATTTAGTTAAATCAGAATCTTATGCTTTTAATTTCCATTAATTAGTAGAACGTTTCATTGTTAAAAAAAATAGATGTTATACTTAGAAACAAAAATTTAATTAAATTATAACTTGGTCTTAAATTGATATTAAAATCCTACTAAATCATATTTACAATTTAATCTAGCAAACTTTGATTCACTTACACTTAGCAATTTAATATCTAATCAAAAACATAAATTTGACACATATTCTAAGATCTCTATTAACTAAAGTTTAATAAGTATATTATGTTAAGGGATAATTACATCCATGGAAAATTAGGTATTCAAAAATATATTGCAAGGCACAAATATTCTTCATGTTCATTAAAAAAATGAAAAATTATGCATACTAAGTAATCTAATGATTATGTATACATGTTCTACTTAATTAGCAAGGTGAATGGTTGAATAAGGGATATTTTATTGAATGTTGAATAGGTCATGTGTGTAATAATTCATAATACAATATACTTAATCTAATGATCATATTTTAATCAAAAATCTCTAGCCCTATTTCAAGTGCTTGTGGCAAATCAAATGTTGTGTATATGTATATGAATATAAGAGAAGTAGTAGTCATCTCCTATCTTTTTCAAATGTGTAATGATGCCCCTACATTTTTCATTCCATTCTCCACTACATGCTCTATATAACTCATATTAATTAGAAAGACAAATTGATTAGCTAGTCTATAAGTTTTCCTTCATCCAAAATCTTATGCTTGACAAAGTTCATTTCTAATATCCAAGTGTATAATTTTCTTAAACTCTAAGTCATGCACGTCAATCGAATCAAAGTTCTCTTAAGTTAATTTAATCAAGTACAATACTACTAATTTGTGATACTACAAAGAAGGTATGCAAGAAGTTTTATTTCAAAACCAAAAGAAAAATAATATGAGGCCAAGATCCCAATCATGTAAAGCAGCCCACTTCAATAGAATACAAGAAGCTTTGGAAATACAAAGAAAGGAAGCCTTCTCACAACTTTGTAATATAATATTTCACCTAGGTCCCACAAAACCACGGTCATTCCATTCCTCATTTGAACAAATATAATTCATTTAAAATGTAAGTCAATCTCAACATATTGGTGTTCCAAGGAAACTTTCGTGTCAACACACCATGTGAATGGCATCAATGAATACAAGTGTATTAAGTTGTCAATAAGTTCACAAATGCTAAAAAGGGCATCTTCACAACATTGAATATGTCTAGGACAATGTATTACTAGTGGAGATATTACAATGCAAAGAAAGAAAGTGGATTCAAACTTATTGGTAGATGGCCAAGTTCAATGACGTAGCACATTCAATATGCTGTCTTCTAAAACACTACCATGATGTATACAAGTTATTATGTTTATAAAAAGGAAGGATCAATTAATGTTAGACTATCCAATTAAGTTACATGAACTATGTGGTCATTTGAACCACTATAAGAGACATCCACAAATTATAACATACACAAATGATTGTCATCATTACATACAAGCCACCATGAATTTTCTTCTTATAAGATGTTAAGGAAATCTTATCATCAATGTCATCAAGATTGGGGAGCCATCTATGATGGATTAGAAAGGCCCAAAAGTTAACATGTAATTTCTTCCTTGTGAGATGTTAGTGAATACCTACTACCAATGCTTTCAAAAGATCAAGCAGTATTTCAAGATGAATGGGAAAGGCCCATCCTCTTTCAATTCCTCTTAAAATGTAATGCCTTGAAGTAATTCCCAAAGTCACACTGCATTACCTTGTGATGGGAAACCTTTACAAAGAGAGAAGGAAAAGAAATAGTGTATTCATCACAAGGCTAACACTCAATGATTGAAAAAAAGTATAAAAAAATTCTCCCTTAAACTTCATGACTCATGGTTGGGGAGGAGAAAAATACAAATCTTGATGTTTTAACTTGCTTGAACATAAATCCCACCAACACCTATTGATATTGAGGAACAAGGACATTTTTTCATCCACCAAGTTGTGAGTAAAGGGATAACCAATTCACATCATCATCAAACTTAGGAACAAAAAAATAATCATGTTGTTGAATACTGTGAAACATTGAGGCTTCACAAATGAAACACACCAACAAATTTGAATGGTTAATTACTAAGGACATGAACTTAAAGTGAATTGCTAATGAACATTTAAGATATCCCCTATTCAACCATCCATCAAGGTTCAGCAAGTGTCTTCATCGCATCCTTAGCTCTACTCTAAAGATTGACAACTCATTGATATCTACTAAGAAATGTAGAAACATTATTTTTCATGCATATAAGCTTATTAATCATGGCTAGCCCAAAGATAGTGTGAAATATTATGAAGCATTCACACACAACTCAATTTATTGAGTTGGAATGTCAACAATGGCTTGATAATTGACTACGACAATAAAGGGATGACGTTAAAGAGACTGTGTTGTCACGTTGCTCTACCAAGAATCAAATTGATCTCATTCTAGGATCCTTTTCTAAAAAATCATCTATTGTAGGTTAGTTTGAACAATTCTAACAGTCACAAACAATATAAATGCTTGTTGACCAAGGGAAAATTTTGTTAAAAGTTCTTTGACATAAGTTGTCCAATCACACTAAAGAAGGTTGGATAGTGGAATCTTTGCACTAACTACTTTTCACTTAGTAATATTGTCATGAAAAATGGGTGTCCTCTATGATATATTGATGATCTTTCCTTTTAAGAGACCATGTGCGTTTCAGCACCTTGCTCTACCAAGTATCAAATTGATCGCATGATAGGATTCCCTTCTAAACAATTATCTATTGTAGGATGGTTTGAATAATTATAACATTTACAAACAATAGAAATGCTCATTGACTGAGGGAAAATTATACTAAAGTTTTTTTACTTGCAATTGTCCATTCGCACCAAAGAAGGTTGGTTAGTGGAATCTTGGCACTAACTACTTTTCACTCAATAATATTGTCATGAAAAATGGGTGTCTTCTATGATACCTTAATGATCTTTCCTTTTAAGAGACCATATGTGTTTCAGTACCTTGCTCTACCAAGCATCAAATTGATCTTGTTCTAGGATCCCCTTCTAAACAATTATCTATTGTAGGTCAATTTGAACAATTATAACACTCACAAACAATATAAATGCTTGTTGATCGAAGGAAATTTCTGCTATTTTTTGACTTGTAGTTGTCCAATCACACCAAAGAAAGTTAGTTAGTGGAATCTTTGCACTAACTACTTTTCACTTAATAATATTGTCATGAAAAATGGGTGTCCTTTATGATACCTTAATTATCTACTAAACAATCATCTTATAGTAAAGCCTTGTGCAACTCAGGAGACATTTTGAGGACTAAACTTAAGAAAGGAAGAAAATTTGGGTGGTAAAACCAAGATTGAAAATACTAGAATTCAGCCAATTTGGCTGCATCCCTATTCTATTTGTATACAAATCCTTTTGTGTATCTACAATTATTGGAATTATGGAACTGCTACATGGAGTTGGTGGTATCTTATGATCTAACCAATGCACCTACAACCTGCATGTGGCTCATGAATAATATTTTGTGACCCTTCACCAACACCTTTAACATGTGTCTACTTAAATGATGTCCCTATATATAGTAAGACATAGGAAGAGCATAATGTACATGTTTAAAAGGTTCTTGTCACTTTGCAATTAAAAGTTTCATCCCAATTTAGGGAATTGTACCATTGGTGTTTTCATGTTTAGTACTTGAACTACATCATTGATCATGAAAAACCTCACGGAAGATTAATCAAGATTGGCTAGTTTTTCCAAGCCATGTAGAACTAGAATATTTTTGGATTAAAAAATATATTGTCAATTTGAGATATAATTAACCATCACATGGTCAATGATTCAAATCATGCTAATGAAATCATCATTTCAATGGACACATAACACCTTGCATTTTAATACCTTCAAATTAGACAATATCGTACACTCATCATTTATGCCTAATAACGCTAAACCCTTGAAATTGAACTCAATCCATCATATATAGCACTTAGTATAGCACTCATTGAGAATGGGCATCTTGTTACATAGAGGTTGGAAACATCTAATGACATGTAAAATTACTCAAACAATGAGAGTGAGCTCTAAACAAATCGATGACAACATTGTATCTTAAGATAAAGCAACCATTCGCGCTTACCAAAGTATATAATTTTTTTCATACATGAAGCTAGAGAATTCAAGGCATACGAAGTGGATAACCTATTTATAGCATTTCAATTTAGTGATCACTCACAAGGGAGACAATAGAACAATTGACTATTAAAGCTAACCTCTACGTATTTCATTGCAAATATTGCCCAATGCTCAATGCCACAGCACAAAGGATTGGATTCCATAGTACTTCATAGATTCATATTTTGTACTCACCTATAATACCCTTTCACAAGGACAATAAGTTGATGACTTCAAGACAAGCTACACTACAAGCTTGGCACATAGCATTCCTTAAGGCACACCTTACAACTAGCTCATCTAACATAGACTAATCCAATTTAGTTATTGTTTCAAGTAAGCAAACCTTTAGCTAGACTTCAACAACTTCTATTAGCCATATCATGCAAAGACGTTGAGGTTCACATCAAATTGTGAAACCAACTAATTCCAATTAGATGTGCCTATATATATCAAATCTTGTATGCCTTAATGTGTTGTAAAACACATCTTAGATTTCCTCTCCAATATATATGATCAAACTCCTAACTCCATTTCTAACAAAATTAATGGAAAATGTTAGATGATAAGTTTGATAGGTCAACAATCTTCTATCAAAATTTGGCACAACTTAAGTCCCTAAACACATCATGGGTTCTAAACTACAACACATCTTGTCATTACTTTTCACATCCCTATACTTTAGCATCTAATATGCAAGCAAAGAAATTGGACAGGGCAAAGAATTTTGCTAACATATTCAACTAGTCATCAAGATTGTTAAATTTTGAAATGCCAATAACAAAAGTATAATGAATATGTTGCTTTCCATCAAACACCACATGCTATTCAAATTGGGTACAAAATTTGATTGCATATTTCAAAAGAGTGATTATGAGTTCCTCACTACAAGATCAAACTATTTTAACATGACCCTCACAACATACCTCACACTAGTGATGATAACAAGGGATCAAACTACCCTATGTATGATGTTTAATTTCTCAAACCATATATATTCCATTTCTGATGTGCCTTTTGCAATTCAACATCCATCATGTTTGTATCCTGCACAATTCAATACACTATAGAAGGATGAACTCGTTGACACTATCTCCACATACACTCACCATAGCACTTGCAATGTTCAATGTTGTCAAGGATGCATGCAAACCAACCTACATGGTTCAATTCTTAGTGACTCCAAACCCCAAACCCCTAATTATCTACCCACACAGTAGAGAACATTACATTTCAAGTGTTTGTGAAAGATCCAAGCACTCCCTAGTTGCATTCATAGCTCCAGTTCTAGATCATCTTTGCCAGTTCACATATTACAAACTTCTCAACGATTGTAAGTGACACTACAAAGTGCATCTTCATGATCAAGAATTTGAATTTTTAGTAACTATCATGACAACACGCACATCAATGATTATCAGAACTAAGTTGTCTTCTATATTATACGAAGATTAAATACCTTTATTTTCACCGATTCACATTGGATTCGGAACAGCACATACCCTTCTTCCATTCATAAATTCTCAACGTCATATAACCATCTTTTGATTTTGACCCATAAATGTCGAGTCCTTAAGTCTTTATGAACATTGTACTCATACAATATCATATTCACAATGAACAAAAAGGTCATAACTATTATCCCATATCTTCTTTGAATGTGCAGCTTTGCTTACAAGATTACAGGATAATTAGATTGATTTGTCTCTTAATTGGTCTATAAAGCTGCCCTCCGTGCAAAGCACTTGACTCAATACAGATTAAGAAGAGCCATATTAAGAGACAAATCAATCTAATTAATGTCTGCAAAGGTAGGAGTATCTTGATTACCTTGTCCTCAAGACACTATTTGTTTTGGAATTCATTTTGTGCATGCAACTTTTGGGCATTCAATCAAGGGATAAAAAGGTTGGCTGGGGGGAAAGTACAGGATATTGATGGGCTACAAGCAGAATTCTTAAAATGGGGCATTGAGGTCCTTGCACCTTGCATCAAGGGCATTTTCAATAGGGTTATTCAAGAGGGCTTTCCGGAAGGGTGGGCAACTAGTGTTGTTATTCCCTTATACAAAAGTGGGGACACTAATAACCCATCAAATTACTGCACTATTATGATTAATCCGCTTCTTGGAAAACTTTTTGGAAGCATGATTGAGCGTAGAATTAGTAGTTGGGCTGAGAAAGAGGGCAAAAGCGCTAAAGGGCAGGCTGGTTTTAGACCAAAACATTCCACTATCGATCACGGTATTACTATTAGATTTTTGATTGAAAAAATTTGGAACGTTCAAAGGGAGGAGGCCTTTTGCTGCTTTGTAGACTTCAGAAAAGCCTTTGACACAGTGCCACAGCTCAAGTTGTGGAATAGAATGGAGGAACTAGGAGTCCTAAAGGCACTTAGGGCAACTGTTCATAGGCTGTATGCGTAGGTCAAAGCTAAAATCAAAACCAATGAAGGCATGTCTAAGTGCTTTGGTAGTAACATTGGAGTCAAGCAACACTGCCCGCTTTCTCCAACGCTATTTGGGGTTTACATTGACAAGCTGGAAGAGTGGATAGACAACGTTGGTGAGGAAGGTATTCAGTTGGCTAACTATGTAATAAAATTGCTCATGTATGCCGATAATCTCATTCTGATCGCTAAAACAGCACATGAGTTAAGAAAACATTTGAAAGCTCTTGAATCCTTTTGTCAGGAAGTTGGGATGCAAGTGAACACTAGTAAAACTAAAATAATGATCTTCACTCTAAGAAGGAAAAAACAGCAAATTAGCTTTATCTTTGAAGGCAATCCGCTGGAAATTGTGGATGAATACAAATACCTTGGGTTAGATTTTCACTACAAGCTGAGTTGGGAAACTTGTAGAGCAAAAAGGATCCAAGGGCGCTGGAAAGCACTTTACTCTTTACAAAATAGATGTAGAAATGTAGAAATGTTGAATTATGGGATTGGAAAACCAAGAGAACGTTGTTTGGCTTACTTGTGACCTCGGTGGTTCTATATGAGTGCAAAATTTGGGGCAGCAACATGTCAAATCAGAGGGCTAGAAAGCACTTTACTCTCTACAAAATAGATGTAGAAATGTAGAAATGTTGAATTATGGGATTGGAAAACCAAGAGAACGTTGTTTGGCTTACTTGTGACCCCAATGGTTCTATACGGGTGTGAAATTTGGGGCAGCAACATGTCAGATCAAAAATGGAGGCAAGTGGAAAGAATTCAAAAGCATCTAATTGTTAGCAATCTTAGGCTCAAAACTGCAATACCTTATGAGATTTTACGAGCGGAGACGGGCACCTTCCCCTTGGAGGCATCTGCGATGATTCGATTACTAAGCTACCTACAAAAGGTTCAAAATATGGAGAACCATCAGTGGCCTAAGCTAATTGTAAAAGAAAAGTTGGATAGAAGAAAAAATACATAGATGAAACAAAACAAAAAATGGATGGAAAAGTGGAGTGTGAATATGCAAGATTGTCCAAGTACAAATGAAGAAATAAAAAAATATGTGAAACAAAAATTCAAAAATGCTATATGGACAAAACAATCATGGCGAAACAAACATTACTATATCAAAGAATTTAATCCCAAAGGGGACCATAAAGAAAAGGCATATATAGGAGCGAATATTAAATGGAGAGCAAAGATGTTGATAGCTCAACTTCGAACTAGCTTACATCATCTTAAATGTGAAACGAGCATATGGATGGTTCCTAAAGAAGAGTGGGAAAAAATAATGTCGTTTTTGCGACATGGGATTGGTGGAGAGAGAGTGGCACTTTGTTATGGAGTGCTTAGTGTATAAAGATATTCCAGTCAATTATGGGGACACTTTAAAAGTTGATAACTTAAATACTTTGTTTTAGGAGGAAAGGTTGCTCAAATCGGCAAATTACATCATCAAAATTCACTGTCGTAGAGCTGACCTCGAGCGAAGATTTCAAGCTATTTAGGGTCTTCTCTTTTCGATGGTGGTCTTGTGTTGTTCCTGGGTCCCATAGGTTGTTGTGGCCTTGTGGACGTAATTAAAATATTTCATTTCAAACATTCCTTGCTCAAATGTTGCATTGATAAAACACGCTCAATAGACATGACTGTTTTATCATGCTGAATTTAAAGATGCGACATTTATGCATCCACAATAGAAAGTAGAGAACATAAATTAATCCTTCCAAGCATTATGCCATTATGCCATCTCTTCACCAGTAGGCATTCTCTAAGCCCATGGTTGAGCTTATGAACCCCAGCCTTAGAATAATAATTAATATTTTTTGCACATCAATACAACTTGGCTACATTATACCAGTATTCATT
Source organism: Sequoia sempervirens (assembly GCA_007258455.2). Taxonomy (NCBI): domain Eukaryota; kingdom Viridiplantae; phylum Streptophyta; class Pinopsida; order Cupressales; family Cupressaceae; genus Sequoia; species Sequoia sempervirens. Next base: position 762,799,194 of record VDFB02270651.1, read on the forward strand.
AAATTTATTGTATAAATGGGCAACCAAATTTCTAATTTAGCTCAATGACCCCAAAGGAACCCTAATGGGTTGACGAAAATCACCAAAAAAAGGCATCATACACAAAATCAGAAATCCCAACCCCAAAGAACGTTCAAATGAAAATCGCTTGTTCCTAAATATTTCACTGTTCTTTAAATGTGCGAAAGGAGAAATGGGCAAAGCTTTTGTTCCTATCACTTCTGCCATGTGATTAAGAAATTTACCATAAACCGCATGCCTAGAAGAAATAGCTTTAACTCTAAGAAATCACAACTATTTGGTAAATGAAACCTTTTATAAGCTAGAGGCATTATCCAAAACCATCCAAAACATCTGACTGTTATTGAAAGAAATTTACTATATGTGCGCAAGAGTTTGAGCTTGCATGCACAGAGAGAGGGATGCTGCTTTTCACATAACCAACCATCACAAGTAGCAAGTTCCTCCGTAGCATTCTTATGTAATATTGAGCTATATGTTTTTTATTAACTTCCACAAAAACAAGTTATACATTCTACGAGAAGTTAATCCTTGCGTTCTACTGAGAGAAATTCCTATTTTTACCATATTATCAATTACTAGAACCTATGCAAGCAGATTGAAAGATAAAAATGTGTTCGAGACATTATATTTCTAGATATTATTTTTGTAAGTAGATAAAGAATTATTTTTCTAGACATTTTTTATGAATTCAATGTGTTGAATTCGGGCAAGCCCTCATGCAGGTATCCTCAAGTGAACCTCCTAATTGGGGTTATATTTACTCATAACAAAGGATATTTCACAATGCTCGTTAAAGGTTTTGAAAGTAATTTGTAAGCATTTGCATTTATTTCACTAAAATTGACTCTAAATACATTCATGAATAATCAAAACAAGCCGGTATACAACTGCAATAACAAAAAAGCAAAACTCTTTCATGTAATCACTTGATCATAATAATTCTGTCCTCACTTGGCAACATCAAGTTCTCCGCAATCAACAATCCTGCAGGGTTTTTTTGGCCTATCTGCACGATTTGTTTCTTCTGACTCAAGTTTTTTAACTACATCCATTCCCTCAATAATTTGTCCAAATACCACATGGCGATTGTCCAACCATGGAGTCTGCATAAATTTAGAGAGGCTTGTTAAATAATATTAAAATCAGACATGATAATGAGATAACTGGATTCTAATCTCCAAAAATAAAAAGCAAAATCTTGCTAATAGTCAGGCTAAAGAATTTACTTTGACTGTGCATATAAAAAACTGACTGCCATTTGTATTAGGACCAGCATTAGCCATACTTAGAATGCCAGGTCCAACATGAGCCACTGTCAATTTTCATGAAAATTAACTTCTTGTCAATGAAATATAATTTAAATGGTCTATTACAGGAAAGACGAAAAGATAAAACATAAAAAAAAATCTACTAATCAACTAGAACACAAAGGCAATCATACAAGCAAATTACATTTGAAATTCTCATCTTCAAAAGTGCGCCCATAGATGCTCTTTCCTCCTGTTCCCTGAATTCATCATTCACATGGGTCACAAAATCACATTAGATAATATGGAATTCACAGCTTCCTCGTATACTATTATTTTAGGTTTCTTCATTGGTTTTCTTTGATGTAAACCTCCCAAAAAAAAGACTGCACACAGAGGATTGTCACATTAATATCTATATATGCATAATCTAGAATACAAAAGACACGTCAAGAAGAATTGGACCATTCAAGCCTTGCAGTAAAAGCAACTAAACTAAGGCTATAATGCTTTAAATTGGATTGGCTAGGCATTTGTCTCCAACAGCACTGAATTTGCAATACCTTATAGTAACTCCTATAAGAAATAGGATTTATCATTCTATGAACAATATTACAGTTAATTTGTGCAAACTTCAGATTAATTTGGAGAATGTTTAGTTACTAAATGCCTAGTGAATTGATATTTTCCAATGAACATAACAACAGTCTTGAATTTGCAAGTGAATGCTAATCATCCTAGTTCATTTTTAGGTTTTACCATCAAATACACCTTACACCAACTCCCTTATCACATTACTCAAGTGTCTGCAACAAGTTCAGATACATTAAAAACAATGAAAAATGGGAAGAAATGTATTAGCTCAGGGAAACCACGGGCTAAAGGCAATCTGACACCACTTACATATATGTATGTATGTATGTATGTACATACATATATGGTATACACATATGTAAATAAATATGTATATGTACATACATATAATGCAGGATATATTGGGGCCTGCACTGTTGAAGAGCATTTGCAAATGACTAACCGTGGCTTCTGAAGGCTGTAAGAGTACACAAGAGAAACATAAGAAGCATGCAAAGAAAAACAGCCCACAGTGGATAAACCAAGAACAAATTCAATAAGCATTACACCTGGCTCCAAAGAGGCTTTTAGTTGAGTACACAAATAAGCCCTTCAGCTGAAACATTGGACATTATGAAGTCAATTTCCACACATACATTGTTATTATGAAGAATAACTCTCAGGTTATCAAAGACCAAAGCAAAGTCTTTAAAGAATTCTTCCACCTTTTCTATTCTCTTTTCAACAGTCCTCAACTCACCTGCCAAAGCAACCACTCTCTAAGAATCTCTGCCCCTAAAGACTGCTTTATTGCAATTCCTTGATGACTGCAGACATAAATGTCCATGGGCATAACTGATATCAGGGCATGCAAAATTCACTCACAAACCACATCGCACAAGCACAAAGAAGTCATAGACAACTGTCGGATGATGATTGCTACAGAGCTGAAATGAAGAACCTCCTCTAAAACAAATGATGATAAGGATCAAGAAGACAAGAATCTGCATGAGTGCCCCCAACGACACTACTCAAATCAAATGGCAAAAATAGGCCAAACATCTGGAAATCAACGATACAGATGGCACAAATACCAACAATCTGAAGAACTGATCAAGTGAAAATAGGTTGCCTCCAAAAACAAGAATGCAAGAGTGTCCATAAGGTAAATGCTCCATCTCACCGAAATGTATGGGTAACCAACCGTTGCATCCGACTAGTACATAGTAACAAATACTAGATACAAAGTTCACTCCAATGCGAAACCAAGGAAGCATTAGCACCAACAGTAGAAGCCCTTCATAATGCTGACAACAGAGAGCCAAGATAGGTACACTAAAATTGTGTGTCACAAAGAAGTGCATGAAGAAGAACCAAAACATTTGAACGTGCAACTGAAAGTACCTGCAAATATAAGAAGTGTGCAAACCAAGGCACACACACGAGGCAAGAATCACTGAGATTTTATGTTGTCGTGGAAAGGACACTCACTTGACAAAGGTGTGAGGGCAAAACAAAAGGCCTACACAACCCCCCCATGGCACTTTATATTATAGTGTGAGTAACAAAAAGCACAAATGCATCTACAAAAAAGAATGTGCTTACAAAACATGTTTGCAATGCCCAAATAGCATGCAAAGCTGGAAATACATATAGAACAGCCTAAAACAAGTCATCCCACGCGAAAAAAATTTCAAGAGCTAAAACATCCTAGTAATTCACTAGAGTGTGAAAACACCAAAAACTGAATATGAAGAGAAACCTAGAAAAAAGTGTATGGATGGCTAAGAAAAGCTTTGCGAGACCATCCCAATGTCACTAGAATTATAGAAACAAAAGTTATGAGCTTGGGAGTGAAAACAACACCTTTGATTTGGACAGGCTATAGAATGTACCAGCAGCAAAATATGACAAAAAGACCCACACCACTGGAAAGTTCATAAAACCAGCTTTTCGACGATGCCTCGTTTGCTAACTTTCGATACCGTACACCCAAGTTATGGCCAAAAGAAAAAAAGACCTCCTTTAGGACCAAAGAGGGCTTGGAGGGGGGCCTTGCCTTGTGTCTATACCACTAACGTCAACATGACGTTCTGCTGACATCAGCAGGAATATGCAAAGAATATTCCCTTGCCATAAAAAAAAACCCGACTCTCAAAAAATGAAAATTCATCAATATATTCTCTTCTTGAACCAAAATATGTTGAGCTCCAAAATCAAGGGAGGTCACTGAAAAAGTGTCTATGACGAGCAACCGATCGAGAAAAAAAAAACACGAGCCAGGAAAAGCTTTTCAATCGCCGAGGTGTTTAAAAGCCATTGAGCAACTACAAATAGGCCATCGGGCGACACTTATAAAGTCGTCGCAGATGGCATTAAAGGCCGCCGCCGATGGCATTAAAGGCCGCCGATCGACTTATAAGGATGTCAATGGCCCAAAAGGCACCGATAGCAGGTGACATGGAGCCCGCAAGGCCCTGTCGCACAAGTACCCTATGGGTACCCCTATTTAATGCTCTTTTATTTGTAAAGAACAAAGAACTCAACGACAGGTTTTTTTATTAACTTTTTTTATTTTTATTTTTCTTTTTCAAATTTCTATATAAAAATAAATAAAAAAATAACCAACCTTTTGCTCTCTTTTTTATTTTCTTGCACAAGTTGTACAAGCCCTTGTACAAAAAAAAATTGCCTCAAAAACTCCCGATGGCTAAATTAAACAAATTTATAGTTAAAATTCATTGAATCGGCCTCCTAAACACAACAATGAGGTCCTTGATAAGTAGGAGGTATTTTCCACAGCGTGTCAAATTATGATATTGCTATCAGTATTCAATCATGTAGTTTTAAGAGTCAAACTCATTGACCCATGTTTCATGAGTAGTGGTTCACAAGAACCCATCTCTCATGATAATGAATGATCCACTTAGCATTCATAGGAGATGCAATGAGTGCTAAGTGGATCATTCATTATCATGAGAGATGGGTTCTTGTGAACCACTACTCATGAAACATGGGTCAATGAGTTTGACTCATAAAACTACACAGTTGAATACTGATACCAATATCATAATGAGGTCCTTTTTGCACCAAAAATTCACCCAACTCCAAAATTTGAAAAAAAACAATGGAGATTCCAAATTTGAAGCCTATAACCCTAGTTGAAGAAAAACTCTCATAGATCGAAAAGGGGTTAGCTAAATCCATGCTCTAATACCATGTTAGAATTGTGAATTAACATGAGCCACAAGATCCAACAACGAACAAAAACAACTTCCACACAAAAGAACTACAAACAATAATATGCAATATCTTCAACTAGAAAAAGCTACAACAATTGATCTCTAGAATCTCAAGAGATAATACAATGAGGGTTGAATGCTTATAAGAGCAAAACCCTAAATGAAAAAGGGATTAGATCATGATAAGTGTCGGTATCTCATGCAATGAGATAGAATGATCTAGTAATAGCTCAACTAATAAAAGAATAAAAACACTCCTAAGTTTAGCTTAAATGCATGAGAATAAATTAGACTAATAATCAATTAAAAATTAATTAATTATTAGTTAATGCATGATTACTCTAACAATGAAAGTTTGTTAATCATTTAAACCATGGCATCAATGTTTAAAAAAAACACTCAAATTATAAAATCAAATTGAGGCCAATCATTGTCTTGTTATCGCATTATTACAATATATGGACAATTAAAATTAGTGGGAAAGCCATGACAAGCTCCTTGGACATGAAAATCTTAGTCAAAATTAGGGTTTAGGGTTATATGAGGGGTTAAGATATTTTTTTTATGCTTAGCAAACAAGAAAATTAAATTGAGACGCAAGGCCCCTTGATTTGTACAAAATATTGAAGAAAGTTTCCTTGCCCAAGGGTTTCTTATAAATATTGAGATGATGATCATTGACAATCAATAACAATCTTACAAAGTCAATAGTTGTCAATTTAATCGCACCATTAGAAAACATTTATTCAATTTCATATGGACCAAGCCATTTGGTTTGCAATTTGCCCTTGTGATCCTTGTATCTTGAGTCATACAACAATGCCCAATCACCTTTTCAGAATTTCGTTGTCTTGATAAACATATTGTGCCATTGTATTCATTGTTTCTGCACAAGTTTTGTTTGATAGACAGCCTCCTTTCTCAAATCATCCAATGCATTAAGTGACCCTTTCTTTTTGTACATCAAATAATTCCATCCCTAGTTCAAGTGTAATCCTCAAGGTTTTATACTCAAATTCAATAGGAAGAACAGTTTTCTTACCATTTACTAATTCATAGGGTATGAACCCTATAGTTGTCTTCCAAGTAATCCTATAAGCCCACATTCTTCAAGAAAGCATGCTACCCAGTGTCATTGGTGAAGAGTTGTTGTTTTGGTAAGAATGCTTTCTAACTCCCTGTTTGTGACCTCCACTTGGCCACTTGATTGTAGATGGTAGGGAGTGGACATTCTGTGTTAGAGTTCATATTCCTAGACAAGAGCTACAATCCAATATGGTATAAATTGTGAGCCTTGGTCAGTAACAATCTCCTTAGGTACTCCATAACAAGTGAAGATTTCTCCATACAAGAATTTTGCTACTTTTTCATCCCATGAATGTGTCAAGGCCTTGACTTCATCAACTTCGTTAGATAGATTGTGCATACTAGTATATACTCCTTCCTATTTGGAGGGTCAATTGGACCAATGAAATCTAGACCCCATTTATCAAATGGTTTGAACACTAGTTATGGCTGTAGGTACATTTCATCACTTTTTGGTGGACAGCTCATTCATTGATAGCAGTCACAACTGCATGCATACAGAACTACATCCTCATGTAACATTGGCCAATAATATCCATTGGTTAATACCTTAAAGACCATTTGTTTTGCTACAAAATGCCCTCCACAAGGTTCATCATGATAGGCCCAAAGAATATCAAAAATCTCATCTTCTCAAATAATCTGGCACATGACATTGTTAGGGCCAGTGTGGAAGAGATAAACCAGAGATCCATGAATAAGGCTCTTCTCCACCACATTATGTTTTTCCGTAGGTGAAAAATGTGAAGGGGCTTAATCTGTAAACAAGTAATTAGCAATGTTTGCATACCATGGTGTATGCACTGTTAGAGCAAACAAATGTTCATCAAGAAATGAGTCATCAACAATAAGACCATCTGCATCAGGGGTAAGTTTGAAAAAGAAATCTACTACCGCATTGGCCTTACCAGGTTTATCCACATTAATTATATCAAACTCTGACAACAAAAGCAACCATCTGACTAAACAACAACCAACTATAGGTATGTTCATCAAATATTTTATGGCTGAATGATTAATGTGAACAAACACAGAGTAGCCAGATTCGTAGTTTCAAAACTTATTGATGGCATAAACAACAGCAAGGAGTTCTTTATAAGTAACAGTACAGTTAAATTCTATACTTGGAGATTCTTACTAATGAATACATGGCATATATTTAATGAATCATCTTTTTGACCAAGAACAACTACTATAACAAAATCATATGCATCTGCATAAATATGAAAGGGAATTGTCAAATTTGGTCCTCTCAATACAGGTATCGTAGTTAAGGAGTCTTGGAAGGATTAGAAAGCTTTTTGGCATGTAATTGTCCAAACAAAATCAACATCTTTGGCAAGCAAGACAAACAAGGGGGCAATTGTTTTGCTGAAGTCCTTTACGAATCTGTGATAACAACCTGCATGGCCAAGAAAACTTCTAACATCCTTTTGTTTCTAGGGTACTAACAGATTTGTGATAACCTCAATCTTAGCAAGATCTACTTGAATACCTACTTGTGAGACATAATATCCTAAAACTATGTCTTCCTCTGTCATCATGTAGCACTTTTCATTACTTAAGGACAAGTTATGGTCTAAAAACCTTTGCAATACCTTCTCTAGGTTAGCTAAAGCTTCATCATAAGTATTCCCATAAGCTGTGAAGTCATCCATGTAAACTTCTACACAATCATGGGTAGGACTGAAAAGATATTCAACATAGCCCTCCAAAAAGTGGTAGGGACATTACACAGGCTAAATAGAAGGAATGTATAAGCATATGTGCCCCAAGGGCAGGTGACAGTTGTTTGATCTTGACCTTCAGGTGCAATCACAATTTGATTACAACCACTAAACCTGTCCAAAATGGAAAAATACTTCTTGCTTGCCAATGAGTAAAACTTGGTCAATGAAGGTAAGGAGAAAGATCTTTTTTGTTGCAGCATAAAGTTCTCTATAATCTACATAAACACACCACTTCCCTCCCTTTTTTGGCACTACCATTTGGGGGAAACCTATTGACTTTCTGATATAGGGTATAATATATGAAGCCAACATCCAGGAGTTTCCATAATTCTCCTTTCACAAAATCCCAAACTGCAGGATTCATCCTGCTCTGTGGTTGTTGCACAGGATTACAGTCCTCCTCTATGTATATATGATGTGTATAGAGGCCTGGTTTGAAACCCTTTGTAGAAACCCTTGTTTCCCCTGTTTCCCAAAATTGTGTGTTTTTTGACTGTTTTGGTGTGTTTTTGATTTTTTTGATGTTTTTGCATGAATAATAAAGAATGCAATTTTGCAAGAATTGAATAATAAATTCAAATAAACTCATATAGGTGCTAACTGAAGCAAATAGCTAATGAAATGGATAACCAATATGTTTATTGTGCTTTCCAAAACATTACAATGATGGGTCTTTGACATGCAAGTAAAAAGACATGTAGATTTGCAATATTCAAGAGAACCTGATTTCAGCTGCCTTTGAGAAGAATTAGATCAGTACGGCTATCTAGATGTAGATTCTCCCTCCGTCAACTGCTTCCAAATGCAAAGGCGCCTTCTAATGTGAAGTCAGACTGCAAAGAAGGTAGGCGATCTGCTCCAGATATAAAGTACGGTCTGTTCTAGAGAAGTACGGCCTGCAGCTCAGATGGTACGGCTTTGTACAGCAGCAATAAATAAAAAGGTACGGCCCTTTTAAGAATCTCCAGATCTTAATGAAATATGCGCCTTGATGGAAGAAACTTCTCTGGATGAATTTCCAATCAAAACCCTGAAGTTAAAATCAACTGTGAAGCTCTGTAATTTCCCCTGAATGAAGAAATCTCTCTGAAATGCAATAGATCAGCTGGTATCTCACAGCCTCTGAATCGCAACACTAAAGATGGCTCGTTCTCCAATGTCTGTAGACAACATAAACCCTAGGCTTCGTTCTCCGGAAGAAGACTTGATCAAATTTCAATATTCAATATCCTAATGGCTCGATTTCCCAAGCAAAACCTTATATTCTTTGAAAAGTGATATTTTCTCCAAAAGGCAATCATTAAAATAAAATCAAACTTTTCTTTTAATTCTTTCAATAGTCTTCGAACACATTTTTAATTATAAAATATAATTAAAAACGGCCCCTTCCATGATGGGCGACCCCTTTCAACATTTCACTTAAGTTATAATATAAAAATATTATAACTTTATATTATATGCTCCATTTAATTAATATTTAATTAATCAATCAAATATTAATAACTCCCTCAAGAACCGTCCGATTCACGAACCGTCTGAAGCTGGCGAACCAGGGAGTGATTCTGCACATGACCAAACTGTACTGCTAAAAATAGCAGGGGTGCCTCGCTGAGTGTCAAAAATTGCTAAAAATAGCAACTCAGGCAAACAGTGTCCAAATGAGCCCGAACGAAAGCCAACTGGTCAAATTCTGACAACTGAAGCCAAACCAAGCTCCATCAAGACCCTCTATCCATCCCATCAGCCTATGAGGGTCGCATAATAGGCTAATCGTGAGCTCTGAGAGATGTCAACTAGAAGGGGACATGACACCCTTCATGTCATGGTAATCCATTGCAAAGGTCGTTTTATGGTTTTGTAGCATGGTAATTAACATTTCTTGTTGTTTCAGGTTCAACCAACTGTTAATGTTTAGTGGCCTATTGGGAAATATTTTGACCTGCTTTGATAAGGCTACCTGTTGATGTGTGTTTTATCATCCACCAAACATTCAGAATAAAAATGCCCAAAGACACTTTATCCTCTCTTGAAAAACCACCGCATAGGCAATTCCAAGGTTTCTTTAGTCGGGTCTCGACGTGTGGATAAGCTCAATGGTCGTTGTGATAATGCTGGTAATAAACAAGGGGACTTACGTAGAAAGTCTGCACAAGCTAGGGACTTAGGAAATTTATCTTTGTAGGTTCTCAATTAGGACTTTCAATTGTGGATCTCAAAAAAAATGGCAAAAAGAATAGGGTTTAGGAAATCTAGTCTAAGCCTAAGAACTCAAGAGACAGTAAGGACTCGGTGAAGAGAAATAAACCACACTTTGTTTCGCCTCCTGCAGGACAACATACGCAAAGTGGGTGCAATCTTCAAGGGGTTTGTGAGAATAATTTTCACACCTCGAATGAGGTTGAAGTTAAGCTTCCACGTTTAAGAGCTCAGGCTAACTTTACAAATCGAATGCAAATCATCCATTCGAAAAAAGTATGAGCTACACTTCACCATCGAATCAATACGATCAATCTCTCATTCAATTTAACAACTTTTCAAAGCAAATTCTATTTAATCTAACTTTAACTCTAATCTATGGCGGAAGGCAATATGTAACCTCGCTTACTATTCAACAATAAGAAGTGATTCAAGGCAAATCATGCTCAAGAGCTTTTATCATTCAAAATAGTCTCAATGCGACAATATACATAATCTGTCTCCACACAAAATGAAAATGAGAGAGCACTAGTTTATATAGAGCTCCAAAAATGAAATGAAGGGCCGAGATTAAAACAAGATCAACGGTCGAGATTATTACAACCAAACCCTAATTAGGGTTTCCCAAAATAACAAGAGTTAACCATCAGAAAACTATCAGAAAAGTGGCAGTTCCAACTATAATCAAGGAGAGGCGTCCCTATCCATTTGAGTGGCATTATGCTTGGCGAATCTGGACACTACTGCAATGACCTCGTCCATCGTGACAGGCGGCAGCATGCTGATCCGGAATTCAAGTCCGTCCAACTTCTCGGCACATCTAGCAAAAGTACCTTCCCAATCTGCCTCCTGTTTCTCAAAATCCTTTCGAATGGACGAGAGTCTTGCCACTCTCGCAAAGTCTTGTTTCAAGAAAGGTCCAGCGGTCGAGAAGAAAGTTTCTTGAACCTTATGCTTCAATCTCTCCAACTGCATGTCATTCTCCCGGATGACTTCACGGTCGAACACATCAGTAGTTATCATGCAAATCTTCTCCTGGATTTTCCTGACCTGTTCTTCAATTCCAAGTCCATCGACTCTTGCCTTCTCCAAGACTTCTTCTCGTATTGTCACTGCCCAGAACCAGTGATGAAAATCATATGCTGCCCTTGCAGCAATCACCTTGTTATCAACCAACTCCTCTCTCGGAGTGCTCTTCAAAACTCTAAGGCTTGGAATAAGCCTTTCTTGCATATCCGGGACACCTTCCCATGCTTCTGCCATATCCATCAATCTAGAAAGAAATGAAGAAGTTCGTCCATAGGCCAGTGCCAACTTTTCCATGAACAGGGCCACTTCCGTGCCTTCACTTGCCATCCAGTCTTGTGCTTCCCTGGCCGTCACCATTCCGTGCTCGACTTCCCTAGTCACCTCCTGTGATGAATTGAGGAGAGGAGGAACGGTCGCATTGCCCTGATCAAGCGGCTGGGTCAAATGTTGTATATATTCTTTGAGACGTTTGACCTCCTTTTTATATTCTTTCTTCTTGGTCACTTCCTTTTCCAGTCTCGCTTTAATGGTCGAGACGGAATTATCTAACTCTTCTACTTCCTGACCTTTCGAGGTCGGACCAAGGTCAACAGTGGTTATTGCATACTCTTGTGGAGTGATTTCGTCCTGTGGCTTGTCCACTGTAGGCACTGCAATGTGCACGGAACGGTTGCCTGTCTCGTTCCTTTGAATGGTGGAGAACTTCTTGGCGGGCTTCTTGACTGCAACCTGCTCTAATCTTGCCAAGAAATCGGCAGTATCATCTTCTTCTTCTTGTTGAGCCTCAGCAGGCACCTGGATCTTCATCCTTTCCAACAGCCAGTCTGGAATGGTCGACTGTTCGATGCCATCCTCTACTTGAACCTCGTCCTCATTCGGAGCATCCACTATCCCTCTGAGGGCGGAAATCATTCCTTCCTCTAAGTCATTGTCCCGGGCTTCTATGTCATTGTCTGAACCTAAAATCTCTGTGCCTGTTGGTGACGCAGGCTCTTCATCATCTAGTTGAATAGGCTCATCATTTACTTCCTGAGCTGCAAGAGGTTCGAGCATCTCGACCAAGGAGTCGTCTATATTGGCCACAAACTGGTCAATGTTCCTGGATGCTGCTGACCGAGAAGGTTCTCCTTTATGCCTCTTGGAAACAGGCTCTGCACTTGGCATTATTTCTTTTCTTTTCTCTCCAATCCTGACCAAGTCCTGATGGGATGCACCAGCATTAGAGGAATATGACTCTGATTCGCTCAACAGATCATATGTGAGCGTGACTCCTTTCTGTCTTAATTCCTGAACATGATAATCGACCCACCACTGAGAATATTTCGTCACTGGCCTCATCAGGGTGGCTAGGTCTGCGTGCTCTGGCTCTGACCATTTTACTGGAGGGAGAGGTCGGCTTTCCTCAAAGCGAGGCTGGACGTGGTTTCCATCATCTTGGAGCTGATCAGGCACTCGACAGAACTCAATTGTTCTCATGAAATCCAAGGACATCCTGGACCACATCTTCCGTCTGACCTCATATTCATCCGCAGCATTTGCCCAGAAATCCTCCAATTCCATCCTGTGCTTATATTTTCTCCCTTCCACTGTCCGGATATTATGATGTGGGTCATAATTGACCCTGGACTTGTATGCCGTGAAAGGATACCATTGGATCTCTAGTCTTGCACTTTCAGCTGCCTGTGCGGATGGACAGTACTCTAGCATGTTCCCGATGAAGAATGGGAATGTGACGGACGCCTTCTTGGTCGGCCTCTGAATATTCTGGTACTCTTCTAATTGTCTTAAAACCTCGAGCAATATCATCCGATTAGTCGGATAGATAGGCAATTTATAGGGATTTCCAGTAAATCCCTGGATCCTGATATATGTGAATTTAGGGAACTGGATGAACCAAGACCCATATTTGCTGATAAGACTTTTTGCTTCATGGCTCAGCCTTTGGTGCACTCCTCCTTGAAGCTTTCTGGTGATATGCATTAGGAATGCATCATGCACCCTCCTGAAGTGAGTCTTCTCCTTCAACTGGAGCTGAGGATAGCAGTCGTAAGGCTTGAGCTCGTTCTCCCCGTTGCCAATTTTGCCTTTGCAGATCAATCCTGGATACTTGTATGATCTGGCCAACAGGTATATCACATATGAACTCATGTGAAAAGACTTGGTCTCTTCAAGGTTGATCAGTTGCTCATGGAGGTTGTCACTTATCATCCGTGACCAGTTGAACATTTTGACTCCGGAGGTGATCTCGTCGATGAAATAGTACATCCAGCTCTCAAAGAAGGCGCCTTGCGGATTGCCAGCTATTCTGTTAAGCATCAGCACAATATCTCCGAAATCCTCCTTGAAATCCGTGCGGCGAGGTCTCTTAGGCAACTTCTTGATTGACGGCTTTGGCTTGTCCATCCAAACCTTGTTGACTGTTGTGGCGCACAAATCTGACTTGCTGTCATATAGCATTTTGGCTTCTTCTTTGGTCTTATAGACCGTTCTTGAATGTTCAGGGATGCCAAAGGTCTCCTGAATTGCAACTTCGTTCAGGTGTGCCAAGATCCTTCCGTCAGGGGCGATAATCTGTCTTTTCTGAGCATCATAATGACGAGCACACTCCACCATTAACTCTGCACAATCCATTGCCGGAGGGAATCCAGCTGCTTGGAATATCCCGTTTCTGACCATTCGTCTGGCTATTGCTGTGGGAAGTCCCTTCTGACCGTATACTCTTTGCTTGAATTCGTCAAAATCCACATGTCCGAGGTCAGTGTCCATGACATTCTTCCACTTTGAGATGACCTTGGTCTCCTTCTGAGCACCCTTGTTGGCGAACTTCATTTTCAGCTTCCTGGATAATACTCCTGCCGTGTCCGTCAACCTGCAGTCATAATATTAACATTAATAAAAAGACTTTTAAAATTTATTAAACCTCGTGCCTTGGATTCGAAAATTTGACTTTCAGCTGCTCACATAATTAATTTGCTGCGAAAAAGCAAGCTGAAAGTGACTTGAATGGAATTGAAAATTTTGCCAGAGCTTCGTCAAGATGACAGTACATGAAAAGATAGCAAATTTAATTGACCAATTACCAAACCTCAGTGAAAGAACTTTAAATGCAAATCAGATTTAAAAATCTGATTTTTTGAAAAGTGCGCCCCTCTTCAAGAAGAATTCAGCTTTGAATAATTCTCTTTTTCTTTTCCCGCGAAAAATTCCTCAGCATAACACTGCTTCTCCCTCTGGGAAAATTTGACTTTGCTTATGGTCGAATTAATTGCCTAACAATTTCGAGAAAGAATAAATTTCTCTTCAGCTGTGTGTGAAAAAATGAGTTGCTGAAACTCATTATAATGCTGAGAGATTGAATTCGATTTAGCAACTGCCGTAATCTTTCTCAATCTCGATTTGTTTTTATTTTCCAAACAGGCAACTTTCCTTTTATCTTCCGACAAGGATCAGTCTCGAACTTATCCGGACAAATCTTACTGATCTTCAAAATTCGATTTTTTAATGTTTATTTTTTTTTATTTTTTCAACTTTTAAATAAAACATTAAATAATTTAATTAAATTCATGGTGAATTTAATTTTCTTTTTTGTCGGATTTCATCTCCGCCTGGCGTGCTTTATTTTCGTCCGATTCGTGTCTGTCAATTTTGATTTTGTCCAAGGTATTTTAAGTTTCCAAATAGTTGAAAATTAATATTAAAATATTAAAATATTTCAATTGATTCCAACCCGTTCGTCTTGGACCCATGGCTATCTCGATCTTCCTTCCATCTTTCTTGGCTAAGAGTTTGTTTTCCGATCTCGTCCTTAATTTTGTCTAGCCAAACCAAATTTTAAGCCATTCCGTCGAGAATTTCATTGCCAGATCCCTATTTTTCTTTGCCGAGGCGAGATTTTAAGCTTATTTTGCTCTGCCAAAGTCAAATACTTCCTTGCTCAGTCGAATTTTTCTAGGAAAAATCCTTGTCCGAATGTCTTCGTTAGGCGAATTTCCTTGATGTCTGACATATTCTTCCTCCCTTTGGCCAAGGACGACCCTTCCTTTCTCCCTGCCTTGGGCATTTTTCTTGGGTCAAAGTTGACAATTTCTCGACATTTTTTTCATACTTAGGCAAATTTTATCTCTTTTCCTCATCGTGCTAGGCACATTCCGTTTTATTCTTTGCCATATCCTGATAATCTTTAGCACATGTCCTTTCAATCTTGGCATTTGTCCTCTCGAAAGTGTCACAATACTTGGCCAACGTCTTCATTTTTCATCCTTTTAGCCTCTGTACTTAGGCAAATATTCGAACCTCTTCTTAGACTTGGCATTAACACTTAGCCAAAATTCTTATTATCTTACCATCTTACCATCTTGGGCGGATTTCCTTGACATCTTGGACGAAGATTATGGATGTCCTTGATACTTTGCTAGCTCCTCCAAGCATGTGGCGGACTTTGTAAGTCTTTAGGATGAACTTTTTTGGACGCCCCTCTTTTCTAGGGTGGATTTCCTCAACTTCTTAGCACTTATTCTCATCATTTTATCCCTTTGGAAAGGATTTTCTACCCTTTTAGGCCCTCATACTTAACCAGATTTCAAAATTCTCCCTAGCTGGGCGCCAACACTTAGCAAATATGTTGATTTTTCCTTACTTTCATGCCTAGGCGGACTTTCAATAGCCTTCAGCCAAGTCCCACCTTTTAAGGGCGGACTTCCTTAGTATTTTGGACGAGTCTTCAAGTGAAATGGCGGACTTTGAGACCTTTTTGGATGGGCATTTTATGTGCTGGGCGGACTTTGGAAGGGATAAGGATGTCTTCAAGATGCAAGGGCGGACTTTGAAGGTCTTTAGGACGTGCTACATGATGCAAGGGCGGACTTTGAAGCTTCCTTGGACGTTGCCTCAAGATGCAGGGATATGATTCCCCAGTGCTGGGCGTATCTCAAGACCTTTTGGGTCTTCACATACCTTTCTTCATCCTTCTTTCATGGCGAATTTTCCAGACTTGAGCAGATTTTTCACAGATTTCACCATTTTAGAACTGATTTTCATGATTTCATCTTCAGATCTGATTGCTCTTGAACTGGTTTTGACTGGTTTTTCCAGATTTTTGAACGTTTTTGGCCTGATTTTCATGCTTTTTGAACTTTTTTTTGCAAATTTTTCAAAAAATTTCAATTTTTTTCATTTTGATTTTCTGAGAGTTCTATTGAGTTTTTCGAACTTCTGAGTGCGTTTTCAGAACTCGGGACCCTTCTAAAAATAGAAACTTTCCAAAAATAGAAACTTTCCAAAAATAGAAACTTTCTAAAAATAGAAAAAGCAACCCTAAAAAATAGGGAACCTTGTTTGGTCCAAAAATGTCAAAAATGAAAAATCGAAAAAGCAACTTTTCCTAAAAAATAGGAAGTCTCAGAATTGGCCGAATTTACAGTCGATCTTTGTCTCTTGGGCCTTCTGAGTGCTTCCATGACGTCTACGCACTGATTCAAGCATGAACTACTGACTTGGCTCGGGTAACTCTCGGCAAACTGACCTGAAACTTTTAACAAAGTGATCTCTCGTAACCGTTGCAAGGAGACAGAACCCTAAAAACTAGCAGGCAACTGGGGGTCCCCATCAGCGATGGGGCGATGTGTGAAAAGGTCACAACACTACCATTGAAGCAATGTTTGAACATGGTGTATTAAGAATGCAGCTATGGGGCAAGAGCTGATGAAATATATGAATATAATAATATTAGATAGTAGTTTGATGCTTCTACTGCGGGAAAGATTTTATGTAGCAGACAAGTTACACATATCAAGCAGCTATACATTTGTGGGTTCATTATGTAGTCATTCTGCACGATGTTTGCAAGGACAGTATCCTCCTCCTGTGTCTTTATCTTGGGGCTTCTTTCTATAGTCATTAAGATTTGAATTGAGCACTGGTCGTTATCTTCAAGATCCAACCACAGGGGTTGTTCTTGGTCAGTGAAAGGTTGTGTTAGAAGATACAAAACCAATTTCTTAGTTACATTCCTAATGGGAATAATCATGTTTCCTGACCTACAGCCAATAAATGCATCAATCCTCATTTATACCCTCTTCAGATCCCTTTCAAAACTCTCCAGCTTACTCTTCCACTACTCGAGAAGTCACATGGTGTGGATTTTCCCTCATCAGATTTTCCACATGCACAACAGCCTCTTGAAATTTGAATCCTTTGGACCGCCTCCCCAAAAATAAATTGATGTATGGCCAATATTATTGCATGCTAGCCAGCCATACATCAGTTGCAACATGTTACTTTTCTAAACAAACAAATTAAGTGATCAGTCACTTTTGTGTGTTGGTTGAGTGTAAAAAACGAGAGCATACAGCCAAAATCATGTGGTGAATGTTTTGCTTTATCCAGACTCAATTACTTTTCAAACCAAGTGTAAAATATTCCCTCCCATAGCTGAATCAGTGAAAGTCAACTCCACTAGTTTACACAGCCATTTAGCACAAAGAGGCATGCCTGCTGGCTTTTAAATGTGAACCATTGTGGTCATTAAAGACTTTCCTAAACACTCCTACCAGACCTCCTCTTCTTTTATCTCCACTTATAAGTTACTTTTTTCCTCTTCTGTTTTCTCTTAGCATGGTCTTTTCAACTAATGACAAAATATTGATCAGCCTCCTATTTCTGGTATTTTTCACCACCTACATTTGTATAGTTTCTTTTAATTCTTCCATTGTTCTCAGAATATCACTTATGGTGTCCATATCGGATACAAAATCAATTAGAAAACCTCGTAAGCCTATGAATTAATGTAACCCTTTATTCAAGAAACATATAACTCATAATATATTAATATGGCATTGTTGTCTGCATCAAATTAATTACAATTCAAGGGAAACAGGATATAGATTTATTGCTGTTTTTGCCTTAGCAATGCAATGGCAATTCTCACTGGGTAAAATTTATGGAAACCTTTGATGGATAGATACCATCAATTCTTTGGCCATAAATATCAATTCTCTATAAATTGGAATCTATCTCTAATCCTCTTAATCCTTTTGTGCACTCTTTTTGTACCCAGATTAAACATAAGTGCTTCACATATAGCTATACCCATTGATTAAGTACTTGAGGAACAAGATTGTCCAGTTAGTATATGTTATAAATCTCAGTGCTATCAAAGCAAAAATCAATGAGAATTTGAAAGCTGTATACCATATAGCACATTACCAAAGATTCTTCTGTTTCAGTTCATCACAGAGATGTATGATATTTCACATCATAAAATGTAGCATAACATACCACAGAAAAAAAAAGCAATTTGACACATGCAAGGCATTATAAAGTTTAAAGGAATTTGGTAAAGTCACTGGCAAGAATTTAATATGCAAAATAATCACTTGTGTATTTTAGTAAAAACATATCAGATACATACATCACCCCTGTCAAAGTCTCCACCCTGAATCATGAAGTCTTTAATAATACGATGAAAAGAAGATCCTTTGTATCCAAACCCTTTCTCTCCTGCCAATTCAAACAGCCAAAAACTTCAAAAAATAATTTTATACCAGCTTCTTGCACATAGGCTACCCAGAGACAAAATTAGCATAAAAATGAATCAATATCTTAACCAAACCTGTACATAATGCACGGAAGTTCTCTGCAGTTCGTGGTACATCCTCACCAAACAGCCCTAACACAATCCTTCCTGCAGGAACGCCTCCAACTTCAACATCAAAAAAGCATTTCATTGTCACCTTGGACTGCAATGCCACATCCTGTATGATTCAAGAACAAATAATCCCTTAATGCATGATGAATAACCCTGAAACAAGCACAAATCCAGGGCATTTTATACTTTGAATGCACATCATATTTATGCAGTAATTGTAGCTTGCAAGGCCTAGTCAATTCCCCTATAAAACTAACATCATAACTTGCTGGGCTTGTAACTATAATAATGGCCTCTCATCTTCTAAAAGAGCTTAACCACTTAGTAAAGTATGAACAAAATTTTACAATACAAGCATTATGGCTGCCAGTTTTCAAATTGCAGTTTTTTATGATACTTAAGCACTTACGCTTGTAACATTCTGAAAAGGATCTGATGCAGGAGTCATCTCTTTTTGTGAACTTCTTATGAAAAACCCATTAGATTTTTAATAAATAGAAGAGCATACTCTATAATGCAAGACAATTCAAGTTAATCTTTAACTTTCTAAGCAATATCTTAATCAAGATTGAGATTTTTGAAATGATAAGTATCTCCAAGTTTAAATGTAAAAGATAAACACTCCATAAAATAAATATATTTTCAAATTCTGCCAAAGGTTCCTGGTTTCCGGGTAGTTTTATCAGATAACATGAAACCACTTCCCGAATGTGGCTGGTTGAGGATTCTTTGATTATATATATTGCTAAAAAGTTGTTAAACTTTGAACATGCAACTTTTGAAGATGCTGCTCCTGACTCTTTTCAAAGTCAAAAACAGTAGCCTTCTTTTAAATAAAAAAGGACTGCTTTGTTAACCTTGTAAAAAAATGGACTTAACAATAAAGCATCGCACAGGCCTTTCTCCAAATTGTAAAAGGATACAAATCAGAACTAAAGCCAACCAAATTGAGAGAAGCCAAAGCATACACTGCCCAGGAATTGGCTCTTTCCTGAAAATGTGAAACACCAGGGATGGACTTCCATATAACAGTCAAATGCCAAAGGATAAAATCAAAGTTATTTCTCTTGTACCAGAGCCTAAGCCATGCGAAATACATCAAAACTGCTGCTAAATATTGGGTTACGTTCCTCATGATAGATGCCTTTGAAATACAATGGGGCAAAAATAAGTTTCCTGTCCTGCTTCCGAGGGATGTAAATTAGGACAAAAGCAAGTTCCTGATTTTTCCTCTAAGAAATTTGCCTGTTGAGTTTAAACTGTTTCTACAATTCTTATTTCTAGGCCATCTCTGGGGCAATTTTGCTATGTTTTCATTATTCAACGATACACATTTAAAAGCATCCAAAGAAAAAGGTAAAACTGAACTGAATCACAATCATATTGTTTATGTTCTTCAACTTTGTAGCACTTTAAATTTCCTGGCAATTTTTGCATAGCCTTAAGTTTTTATCTATTAGTACTCTTCATAAAAGGAGGAAGTTAATATAGCTTTCAGGAAGGACATATTTTGACGATATATTCAGATCAAGTAGATCTCTCCTTTATAATCTCTCAAATTAAGATGGCCTTCTATGCCAAGTATTTCTTGCAGATAGTTGATGGCAATGTCATCTATCCCAATTATATTCAATGTCGTCAAATTCATGGCCTCAAGATTCCTCTAAATCAGTTGAGATAACGCTCTCGCCAGTTGGGGATAGAAAGGTTAGAACACCATATTCCCCAAAGTGATAAGAACAATTGCCTTTGCATTCTCAAGTAAGTGGAGATGGATTTAGCTTTAGTTTAAATTGTCTGAATTCATATGAGATTGGGGCTGCTGATACCTGTAAAAAGATTCAATATGCTCAGTTGTTACCTTTCTCCACTTCCCTAAGTAGAGATTCTTAGTTCAGTTCCTAATATCAAGGTTTGCAGGGGGATTTCGAGGACTATTAAACTAATTACCCCCTTCCAACATATACGATTGAAGGTGGTAAGATTCCATCCAATGATTTAATTACTCACACAATTCATCATAGATTGATATGTTGATGAAACCACATCCCCCTCTACTTGAAGCTACCAAGATACTGTAATGTCCCCATTTAGATAGAGACGCCTTTCAGCATATTAGTAGCATAAATGGGTGTATTTGTAGTTTCTGTCAGATAGTTAGGACTGAAATAAGATGGTGTGTTTGTAGTTTCTGCTAGTTGGATAGTTAATCAATAAAATCAGGCCACTGCTACAGTTATCCTCCACAAACGGGGGAAAAGATGGGTCAGTTAGTTGTCAGTAATTTGTGGGGGTTGTTTGATAGTTAGTCATCATAATTTGTGGGGATTCTGTCAGTTAGACACCTCCAGTTATGGAATTGATTGTCATAACTTTGGTATCTCATGAGGGGGAGAATATAAACAGCACTAGGATAAAAGGGAGATCATCATTGAAATCAAAATCCAAAAACAGCGCTAGCATTGATGTGGCTTCAGCAATTGGTGCCTACAATGGAAACCCACAGGTGCAGTTCACAGCAGACTCTAGGGACGGAAAACTCCAGCAGCCATCATCATCACACAGCAGCATCAGTAGTGAGATAGGACATGAGGAGTTCTGTTGATCTGCTAGCACATTGTCAGATTTCTGAAAGTTCAAGGAGTCATTGTATGTGCTGGGTACACCTGGTAAGCTGTTATAGTTTAATGTATTTCAATTCGGGTATGAATGTATCAATCGAAATAAATAAAAAATTATTTGCTGCTGGAATATTTCTGCATTTGTTAGGTTTATTTTTATATGCATCCAGTTCAGGTTGTTACGGATACCCTATCCTCCTTGGCAATGTCTCTTTCTCTCACACAGTTATACATGATCCATGAAGTTTGCAATACACAAAGTGTTAGAATATTATATTCTAATATTATATAATGGTCAATTATATCTGCAGTAGTTGGTAGGTAGTTAGCAGGTAGACATTTAATGTCTACAGTAATTTACTCCTCTATATATTGTAATCTGCTCCTTTTGTTAATACAAGCAATTTTTAGCCCAAAATTGTTTTCATGGTATCAGAGCCAGGCTGGGCCTAACTCCTTCACGGGAGGGTCCAGGAATTATGAGCGTGATATTCTAAGACTCTGCTGGGTGTATTTGTGAGTCTAGATCGAGGGTTTTTGTTTGCTTTTTTCGTGAGTATTTTCATGAAAAATTTC
>VDFB02270651.1:762821262-762871795 GCA_007258455.2 Sequoia sempervirens
GACATCATTCATTCCATCAGAGCAATCCCTTTTGTTTCCTATCTTCATCTCCTTATTGTTATATCCATCTCCCCATCCTTATCCCTCTATCCAATCCATCTAAACAATCCTTTCCCCCCCATCCTCTATCCTCATCCCATCTCATAATCCCTTGTCATTGGTATCTATCTATAGGCTACTCCCCATGCAATCCAATGTCATCTATCTTATCATCCTCACTTTTGCTTCTTTTGCACATCTTTTCAATCTCCTATCCTTTCTCATCATTCATCTATCCATCTTGTCTTCCTCCCACTTCATCATTGCTGATTTGGATAACTATCCCATCCCTGAGCTTTGTGTGGTCCCCATCATCCTATCTAATCCAATAGATCTATCTTGTCTCATTGTATTGGCCCCATCATTTCTTTTGTCATGGTTATCTTCTCATCATCTTTTATCCATTGTTTATCGGTGATCTTTCGTCGAACTACGTTGCCCCTGCACTTTCACGTAGGCAAGGTCGGTCATTTGATCCACCCTTGGGGTTCTATCCATCCACTCCTTTATCATCTATCATCAGTCTTTTCTCCTTTTCTCCATCCCATCTTTACCATCCATCAAGATCTCCACCATGGTCTGTCGTTAGCCTTTTATCGAACTATGCGGGCTCTACGCTTTCACGTAGCACTTGTATCAATAGATCCAATTGGTTCTGAATATCCTGCATCATACCGATCTTTTAGTTTAGTATCCATCATTGGTCTCAACATAATGCATCCTTCCTAACATACCTCATCAATCCCATCCATCCCCTTGATCCTATGGCAAAGGACGTTTGAAATTGATTGCGATCTTTTGATGCTTTTGGCTTTTTTTTATCATTTGAGCTTCCTATTATCACTTGTCATGGTTGCCTTGATCCATCATATCATGGTGTGCTTTGACTAGTCAACATAGGGGCATATCTTGATCTTTTCATTGTTGTTTTCTTCTCGGTTTGTCCCATTGAGTACCAAGATCCTGAGGGTCTTGTGTTACCTTGAGACATCCTTGTGTGCTGTGGTTATCTGATACCTAGCTTGGAATAGGTCATCCACGACTTTGGGTGTTGGGATGCCTTCTTGTTTGTTATGTTTGTTTTATGCATTAGACACTAATTCTCCTTGGTTCATGCCACAGCATCTCATGTCTCTTTTGTTGCCTGTAAAAGAGTAGTGCTGCTCCTAAAGTGGAAAATTGCATTTCATCTCCATCCTCTCATCTATCAAGATCTCCCCATCCATTCATCTGGCTTCATCCTCTCCTCCAATCGTCTTTGCCTTTTCATCCTTTCTTCACCCATCATGCTGCATCATCTTCTTCATCTCCCCTTGCATCCTATCTCATCCATTTCAGAGCACCTGCGTGTTCTCTTGAACCTGCATATCCTCTCGAGGGAGCATCCTCAATCCCTATTCTTCATCTTCACCCCCATCATCTTTCTTCCTAGTCACTCCTTTGATGATTGGGGCATCTTTCCCAATCTAACCATCTTCTTCTGGGTTCTATGTTTTAATACTCTTTGAAATGATGCTACTTGTGCTACCATCTCAAGAGGGCAAAAATGTAGACACACCTAAATTTATATGAAACTTAATTTATCCAAATTTATCCCTTTCTCTAAACATCCCTTACTGCACATTAATTAAGTAATATCCTCTGTATTTAAGATAATCTCTAAAGTTCTTCTAATCCCTAGGTATCTAGTTAAATAATTAAATACCTCCACCCTTTCATCGATGAATTAAATAAATATATTTATTTAATTCCTATTTTATCATCACATCCTCCATCATTTTATCTGTATCTAAATTATTTCTCCCTAATCATCATTAGGGATGTGCCACTTGCCTAATCCTTGGATAGGATGTATCACATCCTCCAACTTGCAAAGTTGTGGCCTCTAATCCTTCATTAACTAGCCTAATCAACCTCTCAAGGAATTTTTAATTCCTTTTATCTTTCCAAGGAATATTAAATTCCTTTTTCTCTTCCCTATGTGATCTTTGACTTGTCACATCAAGTCACACATAAAATCTAACCCTCTTCTAGCATGTCATTAATTAGTCTAATCAAGTACTTGTACAACCTTAATCACTCCATTTCACTTAACTAAGTCAACCCTATTAAATGCTTTTTCTTTTTGGAGAAGGCACCCCTTTCCCTATGTGAATTTTTAATTCACATTTAATCCTCCAATGCATTTAAAGGAATTTTAAATTCTTTCTCTCATCCCCATGAGGATATTTGAGGAATTTTTAATTTCTCAAATGTCCTTTCACCCACATGGGGAAAAGGACCTCCTTTATGAGGAGATCTTGTCCAATCCCAAGGTACTATATAGTACCTCCATGTCATGTACTATCTTTCCACCTCCTGTCCACTTCATCCTTTTCAAGCCACTTCACATGCCACATGTCAAGATGTGAGGGCTTGTGAGTTCTCAACTCACCTTGGCCCTACATCTTGATCTTTATGGCTCAATCTTGATCATCCATTTCCCTAGAGAACTCCAAATTCTCTATAAATACCCCCTCTTTTCTCTCATTTTAGGGGAGATCATGCATTGTAGCCAAACTCTTGCAAAAATTTTCTAGGAGCCATACTTAGCCATTTTTTACACTTGCATCCACTTTTATCCATTCTTATATCATCATCTAGCTTGCATCTTGTGCCATCTAAGGAGCATACAACACCAAAGATCGAAGGGCCAACCAAAGGATCAATTCAACACAAGGTAAAAAGTTTCATTTGTCATCTTTATTTTGTATTGAATCCAACTAGGATAATCTTGAGGTGTAGGTTGTTTTTAGTGTTATTTTCTTTCTATTGTTTGTTGTTCATTTTCTAGCACCTAAATTCTCCCTATTACAGTGATATCCAAAGGATACTTATTTTTCTTTGAGTGCTTACAAAGATACAGATTGGGTTGGTTGTGTGGATGACATGAAAAGTACAAGTGGTGGTGCATTCTTTATTGGATACAAATTGGTGTTATGGCTAAGCAAGAAAAAAGATTCAATGTCTTTATCTATTGCAAAGGTAGAATACATTGCAACAACATCTTGTTGCACACAAGTTTTGTGGATGAGGAAAATATTAAAGGATGTTAGGGTGGTATATTAATGATGAACCAATTTCTATCTTTGTGATAATACATGTGCTATCAATATTTCAAAGAATCCGGTAATGCATTCAAGGAAAAAATATATCTCAATCTGATATCAATTTCTGAGAGAGAAGGTTGTAGAGAATGAAGTTAATCTTGAATGTGTACCTACAAAGGATTAGGTACCTAATATATTTACTAAGGATCTTCCTAAGGATACATTTGAGTATCTCTAGGAGAAGTTGTGGGTTATTTCCCCTCCTTTGAACTAGATGCATAAGGATATGCATCCATCTAGTGGATTTCAAGGTTCATTCTTTGGTTTGGACTGATATTGGTGGCTATCTCTTAGAGGGAGTAGGTAGTAACATTGTTGGTTGTTATGCAGTAGTTACTTATTGGTGTAGTATGGTGTGTGCTCCTAAGGGGGAGTATACTAAGTAATAAAGAAATAGAAGTTGCAGAGTAGTTGTTAGAAGGTTGATTGATGTCAAAGGAGAAACATAAGTGATGCAATTTTTTTGTCCTTTTCCATTGATGTCAAAAGGGGAGAGAGAATCATGTGAAAAAAATTTAGTTGTTAGTTGAGAAAGGGGGAGAGAAAAATGTAGTGGGAGAATGAAGAGCATTCAAATAAAAAATTTGAAAGGGGGAGAGTGAGGAATGAGAAAAGAGAAAAGGAAATAGGTATGGAGCAGAGTTGTTGTTGTTGTTGATGGTTTTTCACATCATGTGTTTCCATCAATGACAACACCAACTGCTCATACTTGCAACAATTCTTTCCTTCTGGACTCAACTTTAGAACTTTATCTATTGATGAATAGTTCTTCTTTCCCTAATTTATTGAAATAGGAGGCTTGAGTACTTGATCTTACTATTCGATCTTCAATATTTTCCCAAATCCACTTTAGATTTTTCACTTGTAGACAAGAGAGGGGAGAAAGGGTTGTGTCGTATAGGGGCTTGTCTAAGTCAAATCTCATTTTGGTGTTTCCACATCCACAATGAATATGATGATATAAAGAGTGCTTATCCTCGATTAGGTAGAGGCAAAGGGATACAACACAAGTGATAAACAAGTGCTGCAAATTACCACTCAAATATGATTTCCTTGATGAACTAAAGTCATGGTACTCATCTCATACAAGGAGAATATGATGATTTATTGAAGGTACTACAAGTGTTAGTACTCATAAGACAAATTAACACAAAGATGAATGATCATACTCATAAAATTGATGCATTGCTAACATGAAAATTGACTAATGAAAAGTGCTATAAAATAATCCTTATTCTTCCCTTTACTACTTTTTAGGATGCTCAATTGAAATTTAAATTGCCTTGGTTTCTTCTAGTTTCAAATGGTGAAAAATACTTATATTTATATGAATTTATTTGTTTTTCTGCAAAATTAATTATGAAAATACGACAAATGAAGTTAGATTTTCAAATGTAAAAACACTGATAGTAACATATTCAAAATTGGGCCAAAATAGGTTGGTCAAGGGAAGTGGCACCCTAGAATAGACCTACTTTGGGCATTTTAGTGTCGTTAAATAAATAATTAATATTAATTTCCAAATATAACTTGATTTTTTGAAAATGATTATAGAACAAACAAATTATAAGAAAAATTAGGTCCTTGAGCACATAAGGGGGAGCTAAACATAATATGAAATTATCAAGGATAACAATTTATGGCCCCCACTTTAGTGAGAGTATGAATGTATTCTCATGTTTACACTAAAGTAAGGATACATCAAGATGACTTCTTTCATCAAAATATTGGAGAAGTAGGATGAAACTGAATCTGGGGGATATGTTAGTCCCCAAGCTCAAGACCATACAAAATAACAATGTAAAGACAAATGACCACACAATCATGAGGTGCAATGCAACATGACAAATACGAAACATACATAATGGATACACAAAATTAACATAATGTAAAACATGCATGATGCAAACAAAAAAAAGGGGTATGACATCACATACTTAAAAGATCCATAGAATTCTACTTGGATCCATACCCAAGGTACACATGAATCATAGGCTAGCAAAGTTTAATAATTTCTAGGTGACCCATGGATATATAGAAACATAACATGTTAGTAAGCTCTAATATTCACTAGGTGATCTTGATATGAAACAGCACATGCTAGTGAAGTCCAATATTCATTGGGTGAGTTTTGATAAGAAACAACATATGCTAGTTAATTCCAATATTGACTAGATGAGTTTTGATAATAAACAACACAAGCTAGTGAATTCCAATATTCACTAAGTTTCTACAATAGTAGCAAATGAAAACATGTAAGGGCTAGTGAAGTTTTATATTCACTAGGTGGGCTCTCATGTCGACCATACCAAGAATTATAATCAAAGCTTGTTGTTTACAAAATAACTTTGATAAGGCACGACAAAATATGAACAATATGCCACAAACGTATCACAAATTTCAATGCATGTGAAAAAAGTGAAGCAAAGAACAAAATGTATGCCCCCATCTTAAAGTAATTGCTAATGCCAACCAAGAACAATTTCCTTTAAGGTAGAAAATAATATTAAAAAATGGTAGACCATGAGAGCTTGTTGGAAAACCTTATGCCAAATGATATGTTTCCAATAAGTTGACTCACGACAAAGGGTTGCCCCCAAAGCAAAGCCATGTAATTGACAATACAAAGATATCACATGTGGGATCCATAGATCTAGGGTCAATATAGAGGCAAGATACTGTATACTATGATCATGCTCGAAATTGACACCATTCTCCAAATACTTGTAAATATTATAGTCTACCCCCTCAACCCATCAACAATTTCCACCCTCGGACCCCTACTTTTCCCTGAGAATTATTTTATGATTGGATAGATTCTCCATCATAATTAATGCATTTTACTATTATTTTTAAAGATTCTCCAAAAACATTTACAAAATTTTAGTGATGTAAAAAAATCACCAATATATTTTTTTTGAAAAAAAGGAAAGATTCTCCAATAGAAATTAATATTTTTTCCTAAAAAAATGAAATATTTGCTAGGATCTTATATCTTTTTTTAAGGGGGGTTTCTTAAAGCTATCATTGCATTGTAAAATCATGAATGAGGTATGCTAAGGAGGAGATCATGTGGATTAAGATAAGATGGTAAGAAAGATTTGACAATTTTAGGATTTTTTTGATAAGTTTGGATAAGTTTTGAAATATGTTGAAATTTATATGATCAAATCAAGAAGGGAATTTTAGTATAAAATATTTTTAGATTTTTTTTTAAGGCTGTAGTGTGTCTAGTAAATTTTTATTAGGTAGATCTAGTAATCTCTTTCCTACAACAAAATGTTTTAGTTAATCGAACCAGGGTCTTCACCTATAAAATATTTTTGGATTCAATTGTGTGTATTTTTTGGATGTATGTCTTTAAAAAGCACAATGCATACAAAAAATATTCACAATCCAAAAATATTCTATATTAATTTCATAGATTATGGGCAATTCATAATTGCAATTCTAATAATTTAGATGTTACTTAGGACAAGGTTTCATGGGGGGGCTTGGGGATCTATTTTGAAGGAGCAAGGGGTCCCATGAAGCAAAAGAATAAAATGCTATAGGATAAATTAGAATCTTTTCCTCAACAATAGCAGCTCCTACTTTTTAGATCAAAAACTTAAGCGGGTGCAAAAGGAGGGGGCTAGAAATTGCCTCACCAACTTAGGCTTTTTTCTGCCACTTGTCAATCATATGAAGTTTTAAAATTCTTACCAATTTTTTTTTTTTTATTTTATATTTATTTAAGCTGTTGTATTGAATATGCAAAATAATAAAATTCATGAGACCACCAGCTTCCATAAATATAGGAACATAAACTTTTAAGCTTAAACTATGATACAAAATTTAGGGGACTGCCCACTTTAACATAATTCTAAAAAATCTCAGCAGCACCCACTGAATTTTTTTAGAAGCCCCCCTCCATGGGACACCACCCTTAGTGTGACAAATGATTTGAATATTCATTTATTTCATTTTTTAATTGTTGAATCATTTGATGTTTAATTATGTTATTAATCATATTTTTCTTTAATTAATCTTCATTATTTATGTTAAATTAAATTACATAATATTTTGTTTTAGATAATATTTTTTTAGAGTATTATCAAATAAAAAGAACTTCTAAGCTTTCAAAATGGATATTAATATTCAAATTCTTAAGAAACATGTCAAATTCTTTAAAATATACAAATATGAATGATAAATTATATAAACTACCACGTCCAATTTTAAGTGTGGTATACCCAATGAACTAGACAAATGAATGAAATCAATCGAAATTGCTAAATGAACTAGATAGATAAGACATCTTTTTACAAGATTTTTGTGAAGTTTTTATCAAACTCCACAATGCAAATTTGATGGAAGTGGGAACTTATCATAGACTTCGATTGTACTATAGATTGGCACAAATCTATTTTTTCTTTTTAACAATATCGATCTTTACACTTATGATTAAATAAATGAATTTTCAATATTATAGATCAAATTTAAAACCTCAAATAATAAATTATTAATCCTCTTAAATATCTAAGTATTACTATATTAACATATAAAAATAATGAATGAAACTTTTTTTATTAGATAAAGCATCTAGTGATTCAATTCATAATTGTTTATTTTGTTTCTATAACTTTTTTTTTTTTTATACATTTCTTATATGAAATAATTTAAAAAAAAATAAAAAAATCTTATCAATAAAATTACCAAAAGAAACCTTTAAAATGATACCCATTATTTTATATATTTGAAATGATGTTGCATTATATAAATTAGGTGACTTATGTTTATTCTCTATCGACAAGAATTTAGCTTCTCTTATTTCTTCTTCTTTTTTAAGTGGTTGTAGGTAAGATATTCGCCACTATAAACTTAGAAGGGAATCCTCACTAAAATAAATGTTTGGGGCTACCATATATTAGTGTTTTGATAGTTTTCTTTAACCGAGGAATATTTTTGTTGCACTATAGTCTTAGCAGAATAATGACGTGGAAACCATTTTTTTTTAAGTACTTATTTATTTGATATTTTGGTTGTATTATGTGTTTTTTTAAGTCAATATTCTTAGTATTATTTAGGTAGATAATGTATGTTGGTTTGAGAGTGAAGCCAAATTTGGTTCTTTGAGGTTTCCATTGTTATTTAGCGGTGATGTGATTTTTTCATTGAATTATTGGAGCCATGCAAATGCATAGTTATATATAAGATGTCTTATGTATATTTATTATGCAAGTTTTTAGAGTTTTAAGTTATTAGTGTTATTTTTTTATAATAGCATTTTTTAACTCATTTTTTTAGTTATTAATATTGAAACAATGGTGAGGGAAGTGAGCAATTATATTACATATAAAAAGGTTCAAAATTTTATGTTAGAGTTATCTTAAAGATTCACAAAAGTTATAATCTAAATGAATGAGACATGTCACAATAGTTAGTGCACTATTCTGATAGATAAAGAACAATAAACACGTACAAATATGTGAAATAAGATTGATATATTTCACAAGTGTAAGATTACAATGCAAATAGGTTCATTCTCAAATGTGAACATGAGTGGAGTATCTATAAGAAATATTTAAGAAGAGTTCTATCATATGACAACTAGGTGAGTCACCAAGTGAGTCACTATGAAGGACACCAAGTAAAACTATAATGTCCCTATTACAAGTGGCTACAATATTTATTAATTTTTTTTTCAAAATATTATTAACATAGCTACTCTAGTATACCTATGATTTCACAACCAAATATCTAGGGTGAATAGTTGAAAGGTTTACTAACATTTAAGTTGGCTAGATACAAACCCTAAATTTGTATCAATGTTTACCCACAACATTAACAACTTAGTAATATGTACAATAAGACTTTATAATGTTGGTGTAAATAGGTGTTTTACCTATATAGGTCCTATTGACATGTTAAGTCCACATAGGTCCTAGGAAGTAATCTTTCTAGTTAAGATTTAGTTGTCACTTATCTTATTTAGTTGGATTTTATTTAATGCTTGTGTCCTAGGTAATTATGAGTTAGTTGTCTCATGTGATAGGATTAAGATGCTTGTCATGATCTTGTCTAATCCTATTCCTCAATTTGTCTTTATAAGCAAGGCTTCTTATGTACATTGTAAGTTTATTTTGACATTCTTGCATCCATAATCATAGCATGATATTTCCACCATTTCTCTCTTGTGGAAGTTATTTTGTCTTGCAGGTGATCATAGGGTATTGAGGAGTTCACCATAAACTCCTTTCAAGGTATCAGAACATCAGTGATGCAAACTTCTTCCTAGATATGAGGGACCAATCTTGGCATGATTTTTTTTGGGTGCGAGTTGGAGTTTCAAAGACATCACCATTGAATTCAGGGTGTTCGAGAAAGTCAGTTTTTCCTTTTGTTTTGTCCAAATAGGATATATGAGGCCAGATCTATGAGGGTTTGAAGCTAAAGAGTGGTTGCATCTAGAAGGTAGCTACAATTTTGGAGCATTTTGGGCCAAAATTGCCTCTTTTGTTGCATCCAAAAGGCCTAAAAAACCCAAGATCATCTATCAAATCATCAAAATTTGAGCACTTCACCCAAAGCTTGAGGAAAAAAAATGCCCTCCTTCATTATCTGTACAACCATATGACCGTCATTATTGCAGTTAGAAAAAATTTCTGCAGGTCACAACAAAAAATCACAAGTAGATTTAAATAATTTCAATTGGAAAAAATATATTTTTTGGTTTTAAAAGTCTTATTTGAAAAAAAAAATTAATAAAAAAATAAAAAAAATCTATAATTCTATGGACCAACAAGCATACTGAGTCTGTATGAGGGAGGCCTGTGGGGCCACTTGTTGCAAGTTTGAGCAGTTTTTTTTGTCATTGATATCAATAGGCTTATTTCTATGTTGTCATTAATGTCAATTGATGATTCTTGAGAAGTTGTGATGATTTGAATTGTTTCATTATGTCAACCTCTATTGTTGCTTTGATAAGCTTTTTTTTATGGATGTTGTTTGGTCGAGTTTTTGTGTTGCAGTTTTTCTTGTGGCTAGATTTTAAGAAGATCATAGAGAGTCACATGTTGCAGCAGTGAAGAGGATATTCAGATACTTGAAAGACACTCCGACACATGGTTTATGGTATCCAAATGATACTGATTTCTCTTTGAGTGCTTATACAGATGCAAATTGGGCAGACTGTGTGGATGACATGAAAAGTACAAGTGGTGGTGCATTCTTTCTTGGATGTAGATTGGTGTCTTGGCTAAGCAAGAAGCAAGATTCAATGTCTTTATCTACTGCAGAGGAAGAATATATTATAACATCTTATTGCAAACAGGTGTTGTGGATGAAGCAAACTTTGAAGGATATCAGAGTGGTATATGATGAACCAATTTCTATATTTTTTGATAATACAAGTGCTATTAACATTTAAAAGAATCCAGTGATGCACTCAAGAAAAAAACATATCTCAATCTAGTATCACTTTTCGAGAGAAAAGGTTGTAGAGATGAGGTGAAGCTTGAGTATGTGCCTACAAAGGATCAGGTTGCTGATATATTCACTAAGGATCTTCCAAATGATACTTTTGAGTATCTCTGGGATAATTTAGGGGTTATTACCCCTCCTTCCTTGAACTAGATGCATAAGGATGTGCATCAGTCTGGTGGATCCCAAGATTCATTCCTTATTTTGGACTAATGTTGGAGGCTACCTCTTAGGGGGGGTAGGTAGTGCACTATTGGTTGTTGCAATTAGGGGGAGTAAGTATTGTAAGTGTTGATGTCAACTAATGATGCTTGAGAATTTGTGATGCTTTTATTATTTCATTATTTTGTCATTAGTAAGTGTTGCTGGTGTCAACCTCTAATGTTGCTTTGATAAGCGTCTATTTATGGATGTTGTTTGGTTGAGTTGTGTTGTAGTTGGATTGGTGATGATGAGGAAGTGGTGAAGATGATGAGAGTTTTTTTTTGGTGCTTGGTTTCCAAGTTCTTTTGAGAAAGTTTGAATAAAAGAGGAAACAATGTGTTGTAGAGGTTTTCTAGCATAGAGAGCGGAGTTATTGTTTTGCTCCACATTTCTTTTGGATTGAAGATTTGTTTGTGAAGTTTAGATATGTTGATAAGAGGTATTAAGAGGTGTTATATCCAAATTTTATTGTTCTGGATCATTTTCTAGAGAAAGTTGTGTTCACCAGTGTGTGAATTATGTTGTAATGGTGTTTGGGAGAAATGGTTTTGCTCTGCATTTCTCTGTAGTTTGATTTTTGGTCTTGTGGTTCTGGAAGTGTGTTTATAAGGTTCATATCTAGCTTTAATCAAAGTTGTTAGTGGTTTGGTGCTCTGCAAGTTGATTTCTCGAGTTAGAGTGTGTGGAATATTATCTGAGTATAATAAGTGTGTACATTCTTTTGGTGAAGGTTGTTGCAAAGGAATTTATTGGATTTTAGGGTGTGTGGAATATTCTAGATTGTGTTTAAGTGATATTTGTTGTTTTTGAGTCATCTTTAGATCAAAAGAGGCTGTACTTAAATGTTTTATGGTGTTTACACAGGTTCGGTCGACCTTGGATGTTTACACTAATTGTGGATTTTCTTTAGTTATTTTGGAAGTGTGTTGTGGCATGTATGATTGGATTTAGGTCCAAGTTAAGGTGTGATGTGGTCCACATTCATTCCTTTCCACCACGAGAATATTTCTATGCTGACCTAATTTAAATTTACACAATTGAGGTGCATAGCCGGCCTTGGAGAATGTTTTCAAGGTTGAAGAAGGTATAAATAAGTGTTTTGTTTATGGAGGATTTGTGAATAGTGTGTGATGTGAATTACAACATTGTGAAGTGCGAATCTATGAAGTGCAGTGTGAACTTTAATGAGATAGACTACTAGAAGTAGTGAGAAGAAGGTTTATACAATCTTCAAAAAGGTTGTGTCTATGTTGGTGATATTATGGTGGATTTTCTTTGTTGCATTGAGATGGATTTCTCATTGCAACAATCTTCTTTTCTGTAATCTAGTAGTGAGCCCTTCTTTCTTCTAGGTAGCGAGCCCTTTGACAGTGAGCCTATTTTATTCAATGTTGCAATTACTTTATATTGTGAGCTAATCCTCACCATGGTTTTTCCCTTTTTGGGTTTTCCATGTAAATCTAGTGTTTTATTGTGCATAGTGTTGATGTGTTTCAATTTCTATTATTTTCTCTCATGTTAAATGAATCTAACACATTAAAGTTTATTAAAGTTGATGTGAACCATAGTTCAACCATCTTTGTTTTCCCCTCAAGCTAATGACCATATTTCTTCTAAGTTTGTTCCTCAATCCCCTCCTACTCATATTTCACTTTCTCCCCCTCCCAATACTTCCCTCCCTTTAGAGATGTCTATTGAGCCTTCCCCTTCTTTTAAATATGTAGTTATGTCTAATGGGTGGAGACTAGTTAGGAAGAGAAAAGAAGCACCTACCCCTTCTTCTCATCATATCTCTCACTCCTCACCATATGAAAATCCTCCCTCTTCTCCTCCTTACTCTCCCTTCTCTCCCAAATTGTCTACTCATGACCCCTTTTCACCTTGTCCTCCTCCCCAACCGTGTCTATGTAACTCCTTAGCAATCTCCCCTCACACCTATCATAGATCCAGGTCTCCCTCTTCTACTATCAAAGATCATGAGGTTAAGGAGCAAAAAGTTGCTCTTGATAATATCTTCAGTGTTCTAACTTAGGAGGACAATTTCGCTACTCCTCCTCATGAACTTTAGACTCCTCTCTTGGAATGTTCGAGGGATTTCACTCCCTCATCGTAAGTACAAAGTAAAAGAGGCAGTGTTGAAATGGAAGCTTGATGTGTTATTCTTGCAAGAATTCAAGTTGAATGACATAAGACTTAAGGTTTATTTACGTAATATTTAGAGGGAAGCCACATTCTTGCATACTTCTCACTTGGATGGCAAAGGTGGAGCTGTTATTGGGATTTCCCCATGGGTTTTAAAATTTATTATTGATAAGGCTAAAGATCCCTCTAATTGTTGTGTTTGGGTCCTTACCATTATTAATGGATAACACATTGGATTTTGTTCTATTTATTCCTCCAATGTTACTAACGAGTGAGTTCAACTATGGGATTGGATGGTCAATAACTTACCCAGTGCTGATTGGGTCCTAGGTGGTGATTTCAACATGGTTGAACATCCTCAAGATTGCAGCTGGTCTAAATAGCCTAATCTCAACAAGGATGATTTTGATAGCTGGTTGTTTTGTCAAAACTCCTTGGGTGTAGTTGACCCTATTCATGAAAAAATTTCTAGTCATTCTAAAAACTAGTTTACTTGGTCCAACAACAGAATGGGAAATGATATAAATTTAAGTAGGTTGGAAATTTTTTACTTATATCCTACTTTGCCATTGGTTTATGATTCCTTGGGTTTGTGTGTCCAGGTGGACTACTCAACTACTCTCTAAGATCATTATCCCATTGCCTGCAACATTTGCTTATCTCAAAATTCTAGCATTGAAACCTCTCTCCCCTTCAAATTAAATGTTTCCCATGTAAATAACCCTATTTACTTGGTAGCCCTTGAGGGGATTTGGAAGTCATTACCCAAACTAGATGTTGGAGTTTCTTGGATTGATTGGTGGTGTACTGCTATTACTAAATGCACTATTTTCCTTTGCTCATTTGGAAAACAAATGGCTTGGTAGCAAAAATAGAAGGAAAAATCCCTTCAAGGAAAACTCACTCACACTAGAAAGCTACTCAATGCTAATCCTAACAATATTAGACTGCAAACCTCAATTGCTGATACTAAATCCCAATTACATAAAATTGATAATTGTAAAGGACAAGGGGCCAAAGTCAGATCTAAGTTACATTGAATTAAAGAAGGAAACAAGGGCACTAAATATTATTTTAACTACCTCAATTATAAGAACAAAAAGAAAGAATTGGTTGCTATAATGGACAAATATGATGCTCTTCATTTTGACCCTTTTGGATTTGGTAATTTTTTTGAAATATTTTATGAAGATCTTTTCAAAGATATCCA
Source organism: Sequoia sempervirens (assembly GCA_007258455.2). NCBI lineage: Eukaryota > Viridiplantae > Streptophyta > Pinopsida > Cupressales > Cupressaceae > Sequoia > Sequoia sempervirens. Next base: position 762,835,471 of record VDFB02270651.1, read on the forward strand.
GTGGCAAGATATTCAACAAGCCCTTGAGGATATTGTCAAAAATCATATTACTAATTGAATAGATTCTGAATATAGCTGATATCTTGATTGAATGTTGTCCTTGGAAGAATTGGAAAGTGCTCTTTTCTCCATGGAACCTTATAAAATTCCAGGCAGCGATGGGTTCCCTATGGAATTCTACCAGGCTATGTTGCATCTTATTAAAGATTTTTTTTTTCTTATATAATTTGGAAGCCTTTAAGAAAGGATCATTAGGTCTGATCATAAATGGAGGCATAATAAAGATCCTTTGAAAAGGAAAAAGGTGGATGCCATCTGTGGTTGGCGTCCAATTACCCTACTCAATACTTCATATAAATTCATTGCAAAAGCCTTATCCATCAGGATTAAACCTGTTGTTCAAGAAATTGTTAGAGTTGAGAAAACAGGTTTTATTGCTAGTATATTTATTCTTGACAATCTAATTTTGGCTTGGGAAACCTGTGAATGGGCTAAAAAAATAGTTCAAAATATTGTTTTAATCAAACTTGATTTTGATAAGGCGTATGACAAAATTCGATGGAGTTTTATCCTTAACATGCTTCAATGGTTGGGGTTTGGGCCTAAAATTCGATCTCATATCCAAATGTTGTTTCAAGATGCTAATGCTCAAATTATTATTAATAATATGATGACTGACTCCTTTCCTCTTCAAATATCTATTCGAAAAGGATGTCCTCTTGCTCCATATCTATATGTTCTCATAGCTAATGCATTGGGACATATGCTCCATAGTGCCAATAAAATGAAGCTTATTGTTGGAATCTCTATTTTGCAAAATACGACTGTCATTAATTCTCACTATGGCGATGATAGTCTATTATTGTTACAAAATTCTAAAAAAAATATCTCTAATGTGTTGGAGATACTGGAGTTGTATTGTGTTGTTTTTGGATCTAAATTAGCTCATGAAAAAACTAAATTCTTGTTGATTTAGGCACGATCTTCTCCTCCTTGGATTCCTCAAGAATGGAAACACTTTAAGAATAGAGAAATCATAAGATATCTTGGGATACTATTTGGTCTTGGTGTTTCTATTTCTAATATGTGGAGTTGGTATCGTAATAGAGTCAAGAATAAACTCTTTAGTTAGGGAAATAAATTTCTTTCTTTAGCTGGTAACATACAAGTCGCTAATAAAATTTTCCTTGCCACTCATGTTTGTTACTCATCATGTTGGATGCCCTCTAAAAAATGTTATGAGGACTTTATAAAAATTATTCGTTGCTTCTTATGGAAAAAATGGGATGGTAACATTGGGTTTATATCCACTTCATGGACACATTGCATTCAACCCAAATGCAAAGGTGGGTTGGGGCTAATTAACCCTAAATCTCAAGGAATTTGTTTAGTAGCCAAATGGATCATAAGAGTTGTTAAAGGTGAAGAACCATGGAAGATTATTATACAAAATAAAGTTAATCTAGCTTCAGTCAGAGGTAAATGGAAATCAATGGGATGACAAGATAAAATCCTTCATGCTTCCTTTTTCTCAATTAAAGCTTCCCCATCCCTTTAGTTTCCCCATCCCTTTAGTCTATTTGGAAGGCATTCCAATGCATCTACCATTTTTTAAGATAGAGAGATGCCTCTCTACAACATGGGTTCAACTTCTCCACCTCTTCCATAAATGGTGGAATAAACATATCCTTTATCATGAGTAACCTCTCACTTTAAGTTTCCCCAAACAATTGTATTTTCTTTTTAGAAAAGGAATTCGTAATGTTGGAGACCTTTTGGATTTTTCTAAATTAAGTTGGTTACCTTTTCATATTCTTAAAACTCCATTTAATCTAAGAAACAAGTATAAATAGTTCTTGATATTTGTGCATTCCTTGGTGATGCTTGACTTGTCTATGAAGCTTTGTACTCCTTTTAATCGCAATTTATTCAAAGACTGGATACAAATCTCAACTTATCCTCTCTTAATTTTCTCTCTTAAAAAGATATATTTGCAGTTGCTTCTTCTTTTACCTATGAGACCACACTTAAATATCAAATGGTATTGCAGATTTAATGATTTTTTTTTGGGAAAAGATTTCTTCTTAGATTTGGAAATCAAAAGTAAACCTAGATGCTCAATTGTTGGCCTAGAACATATTACATCATAAATTTCCCATTGGTGATAGGCTGAAGTGTATTATGTTATAGACGATTACTTTCCAATTATGCCAAAGAATTAAAGATATGAAACAAATCTTTTGGGGATTCTAATTTGTGAAAAAATAATGGATCTCTATTTTAATGACCTATTGGCTATTTTTGAGCATAAACTAAAATTGAAAGAGGAATTAATTGGGGTTAGGCTTCATGATAATGTCATTGCAGATAGTGTTAGACATGTTATTTTGTTGCACTTATGGAGGATTAGGTGTAAAGAAATGTTTAACTTCCATAATGATCATTAGGAAATTGTATTTCTACAACTTTACTATGATATATTTTACTATTTTTCTTCCTTGTTCTCGTAATTGCAGGTGGCATCTAAAAATAAACCCACTTTGAAGGTTCAAATCCAACAAATCAAATTCCAAGTGCATTAGTTGTTGAACAATTCAAAAATTTGCAAATTGCTCCAACTCTTAAATCTTAGCTACAAAAATGTCTATTTCGGTGTTTCTAATTAGATTTTGTTTCAAATTCTATTGGATTATTACCTTGTAATTTTAGTGATATTGGATATTGTTATGCTGGCCTAGTTGGGTTGTTGTCTCATTGTAACGTTGGAGCTATTGGATTTTGACTTGCTGGCCTAGTTTTGATCTTGTGTTGATTTAATCTATAGGTTGTAGCTACATTCTTATATGTATTCTACATTCATTCAATAAAAAAAACTTTATTGATAGAAGATTAGCTAATGAACTCAATTATTTTATTTATTTTGTCTCTAATTTTTAGGTCATGATAGCTGATGGGAAACAACTAACTTGTGGTGGTAAATTCCATCATATAAAGCTCTCGATGGGAAATTATCAACTAGATTCAAAAATGTTTGTTATCCCTGTTAGGAGAGTGGATTTAGTTTTAGGTGTGTAATGGATTAAATAGTTAGGAACAATATCTTTCAACACCATCAACAAGCATTTCAAGAATCAACAAATGTACCTCCAATTGGAGAAATTGAATTAATACCAAGAATAATTGTTCACCCCCCAAAAAATCCTACTTGTCCCCTATGTTTATTGTTAACAAAAAGGATGATACAAGGAGAATGTGCTCACAATACAAGAGAGTAAAAAAAATCACTCATAAAGATAAGTTCCATATTCCTATTGCTAATGAATTGGAAGAAAATGAAATCAATGCAAAACAATCAAAATGTGTCTTTAGGGTGAAATAAGTAGAATACTCAAGAAATTTGGTGTCACTTGAAGGTGTTAAGATTGACCCTAAGAAGAGAGGATTTTTGGGGACCTAACAAGATACTATAGAATATTTGTTCATACTTATTGTCCTACAAAGAAAAAAATATTTTGGGAAGGTATTAAAGTGAATATGAAAAAAATTGCATGGTAGATTTTTTTTTTTTTTGTATTGAACAAAGCTGAAAAAATACAGTAGGGGAAAGAATGCAGTCCTAAAGACAAGCTGCCAAAAGAAAGAGAGAGAAAGCGCTATACATAGCAAGCATACAACTCACAAAAATAGATAACTATGCCAATCAACAATAACAAAAACGACTGAAACAACCAACAATACATATAATCCAAAATACAAAGTGTGAAGGACATGATTACATATTGAATTCAAAAAACATATGCCAACAAAATAAAATGGAAATAATAAAGAATCTAGGCCTCTTACAAATATTAGACATTCCAATTTACAACATTGGACAAAAATATTAATGGACTTCATTATGAAGCTACCAAAGATAAATAATATTGATGTAATATATGTTAGTGTAATTAATTATTTATTACACTAGCATAAGTTAACTTAGGTCATGCATTAATTTAGTCCTAGGTTACATTTTAATAAATCATTTAATAATGGGGTAATGTTCCCTTCCATGTTTGTAGGGATAAGATTCCTTCTAGATGATGAGCTGTCCTTCTAGAAGTTATCTCTATCTAGTTAGTTAGGGTTCACATGTTGTCACATGTTGTTAGATCATGACACATGGCAACATCATATTGCATCTTGCATTTGATTCATGCCTATATATTCAGGGCATTTGTACATTTGTAATCATATAGTATCTTATTTTCTAGATCAATATCAATCTCTATTTGCATGCCCTTAGTTGCAACACTTTCTGTGTGGTTGAATTTCTCTTGGCAAGATCCTTTGAAGTGCGCGCAACTTCATTGGATGATTCAACATCCATTATTTCAACAATATAGATTGTTGTGGATAAACTAATTTAGAATGCATATTTTTGTGGATTCTCTCATCTATTTTCAACTAATATTATGGAAAAAAATATTATACAAAATATACAAAATTTTCATGAAATTTCCAAAAGCGGATTGTAAAATAGAGCCATATCAATATTCTTAATCAAGTGGAAGAATTTTCTAGTTGAAGATGCAACATGGAATGATGAATGATTCATACAAAAGATTTTAGAGTTTCTAAGCATTGAGGGCAATTATTTTATGAAAGGGAAGGGGATATTATGAAAGGGAAGGGGATATTATGATCCTAATATGACATATTCCTAAGTATATATTATATATTTCTAAGAATAAGAACTTGTGGCATGCTTAATCCTAACATTTAAATACTAGTTAATTCACTAATACCCCTTAATTAGGATGACGAGGTATGTCCCTACATAGTTAGCTTATAAATAAATAAGAGAACTCTCTCCCATATCATCATATCATACAATATTGAGTTCATATGTTATTGCCTGATTATTGGAGGTCACCCCCTCGAAGTGGTATGCTATATTTCTAATTTTTATAAATATTTCCACAAAATATCTTAACAAAAGTGAGTTGTGTAAATATGGTAGGATTTGTTGTGATTGATTAATGATTGAAAAAATTATAAATAAAACAGTAAAATTAAATATTTTTGGGTGACACAATATTGTTCTTAAATCTTAGGATACTCCTATATTAGAATACATTAAAGTTAGTGATACACGTGTGTATAAAAGCGAATGGTAATGGTATATGAGTCTATAAAGAATGATTATATTAGAAAACACAATAAAAGAGGTGGGTGGGTAGAAATTGAATATATCACAAGGAAGATCCCACACCTTAATAAGTAGTATGGTGATTAAAGACAATAAAGGGGGATGAAAACCCAAATCAAGCTTGAAATAAATGGTGTACAATCAAGAAAATAGATCTCAAACCCAATGTGGAAGGAATAAACCCTATAAGTAAAACCCTAGGGGATGTAGGAATATAAAGCTCACCAAAAATGTAAAGAAATAAAATACATATTTATAAATAGTCCTAAAATAAACCAATTAATAAGAATTGATAAACATATACCCTAAGATCAAGAGCTAGGTTTGATACCATATGTTGAGATAAATAATGGAAATTTTATATGTTAAATAAAGGTATTTAGCTCATAGTTCAATGTAGAATTTGGCTTTTAGAAGTGTTGTCAATTGTTTTACCCCTGCATCAAAAGTTAAGGCATGTTAATCGTGTGCATATAAATTAGTGAAAACATTTGAAAGTGAGTGTCACTTTTTCAACTATGAAAGTGATTTGCGTGACTATCAAATGAATCATGCAAATACAAATCAAACTCTTCTTTGTAAGTCCAAAATTTAGCTATGGATATGACTTTTATTTTTTCTGGTTTGAATCTTGCTCACCTTTACTTGTTTGATGAAAATAAAAACTTTGGTGGATAATGGAGTTATAAGAACCAAGAATATTTATCTCTTTCGTCAAACTCCTAGGATACCAATTTATTGACTTTTTACAAAGATCAAAGATAAATTATCATGCAATACATTCTAAAATGTTAGATTTAGTGTTTATGTTACACAAGTAATACTTTGATACTCATTAATGTGTGCAAGAGGTTCCATTTAATGCATTCTAATGCTAAATGCTTAAATAAATTAAGATTATTCCTTAAATACCATGTCAAGAGTGCAATGAAATGTTTCACATTTCAATTTTACACATAATAATAATGGGTAGGGGAGAGTAAACCTAGTTTAATTCAATAAAATATATAGATTTGAGCCTCAATAGAAAATGAAAAAAATTGAAGATCATATCTGATTTTTAAAAATAAAAAGAAATATAAATAAATAGAATTTGAATTGCATCCCAATTCTTACTAAAAACTATATTGCTTATATATTTATTATTACATAAAAGTAACCTAACCAAAATAAATTAAAAAAACTTACAAAATACACAGATTTCACCATTAGAATAATACTTTATTTAATTAAAAACTAGAACATATACAAGTTTGTCTACCCTTGAGAAATTTAAAGGAAGTTATCTTTCTATGGGCCTTCACGGAATCCAAACTGGTATTGGTCAATACATAATTATAACATTTAAAAATAATAATATAAAATATATTTATATTAAAAAATGTCTAAAGAAAAGCACAACGTTCAATGTTGGATGATGTTGACTTTAGAAACATTACAAATAAATTCCGGATTTGTTGGGAAAACATGGAATCCACGTCATACAACATGAATTAAATGATAAAATACAATGCAACATAAATAAACTATAATTTAGAACAACTGAGACCAAACATAATTGATTTGACTAGATAAAAATTTAAATATATATATTTAAAAGGAGGGAGACTTGTCATCGCAAAAGTTAAGAGCATTATTGCTCTATTGGAAGACACTTTATAGATAAAGTGTTTTGGAAAAATATTACATGAATAAGTATAAAGTAAATAGAACAATTTAAAAATATATATATATCCTTGTAGGTGTAATAGACTAGTCAAATTCAGGTTTGATTCTCTAATACTAGATTAATATTTTTTTAAATTATATTTGTCATTCTAGTGAATAATTATTTAAGAATGATTTTCAAACAATCAATTATCTTATTATATAATAGTAACACTTATCATATCTAATATTTATACATTTTAAAATTAATATTAATACATAAGATTTGTAAATAATATTATGTGTATGGTTCTTATAAGGTCTAAGAATAATGTCGTTATTTATAGATGATTGTTATGAAAAGATTAAAAAGAGAAAATAATTTGTTAATCAAAAAGTTAAAGAAGAAGAGACTAGAAAATATTAGAAGATAAATGATGCAAGGTACATCTTTCATATTCATTTTGAACAATATGTACTATTTCTCATTTCTCTCATTCTCCCTTTTATTCACAACTCCCTCTTTTGGACTGATATTTTTTTATATATATATTTGTATTTCAGCTTTTTTCAATCAAATAAAATAAACAATACTTTATGATGACTTTAAACATTTCTTAATCTCCTTTTATCTTCATTAAGTTATTTCTCTATTATCATTAAAATATAAATGATTAAATCACTAAAATTATCTTGTTAACATGTTACAACTAAAGATACTACTAGTATATCTATCTTTTAAAAGCTCTATTATTTTAAACTCTATTTAGAAAGAATGGTTAGGATTATCCACATTGTCTTGCATACCTTGGCCGACAGTGTACGCCATCGATAGACAAAATAAGCTTGATCAATCTCATAGAGGGAACCCCATTAGCGTAATTTAAAACGTTAAAAATATTCTTCTTTGTACTTATTTTTCAAAAAATATGATATGTAAATAAAATAGACACCTCGAAAAAGAGATCTCTAGATGTCTTTTACATATATTTTTGTAACTAAACACGCTCTTACATAATACTTATTATTTCTAACATACATACTTTCTAACATTAATATTAACATTAGTACATAAATCTATAAAAAACCAACAAAATAAAGATTGTAATATTTAATATAATCATATTTAATTTAATAATAAGAATACTTAATATTTATTTTTAATTAATATTTTTTATTCCTAAAAAATTTCATAACATTTTTTATTATTATAATTTAAATAATATTCAATAAAAAAACCATAAGAAACAAATTTTGAAAATAGACATTTTTAGGAGTAAATGCTAATTAATAAACCGTTTAATTTGTAATAAGGGAATGGAAAACAATACAAGGAAAAATATAATCGATATTTTGATAAATATCTATAATATTTATTATATAACTTTTCTGCATAATTGGTGCATGTATCCGTGCAATATGCCGTACAGTAGTGTTTTGTTATGAAAGGTTATCAAATAAATTATGAAAACCTTGTTGAAAGATTTTTTCCTTATTTTGAAACCACGAGAGGATGGGAAATAATATTTTTTTTTACTTGGGCGGTGCCTTCTCTTTAAAAATGAAATAAAATAAAACATAATATATGAATATGGGCATTCTCGAGTCCTTATATTCTCTAGCCATTAGTTTCTATGACTACATTTTTGGTTTTGGCGAAAGGAGATATGGTAGCCCACACCAAGGTCAATTTCTTGGGATTAGATGTTTTTATAGATAGATTAATTTGTTGTTGGGTCCATAGAGATTTTTGTCCCCATGAAAACACTAAATAATTGAGGTATAGAAAAATAAGTGAGCATTGTGATGATTTATTCTTTCTTCCATTGAGCAATACTAAAGGAAGTCAATCCTTGGTTTGGTATAATAGTAGAATATATAAATGTTTTAGAAAAGAGTAGAATATATATAAACTGTTTTGGAGCTCAACTTTATGAATAAGTTGAGATATTTGAGTGCATTTGGTGTACACATGGGGAGATAGAGAGAGAATTAGGTAGTTCAAACATAATGTGTCTATCTAAACTACTCTAAACTACTGAAGTAAGTTTTCAAAGGATATAGAAAATTAATAGAAGATAATATAGTTAGTAGGTAGAAATCAATTTAAGGTGGTTGTGATCAATAAAAAATAGGAAAGAATTAAAAATTGAAATGTAAATAAGTAATCTTTATCTTGTTCTTCAAAGTCATATGGATTGAGTGGAAGTGAAGTGTGTTCAAGTGTTGAGAGATGATCTCTTAACCTTCTTGATGTGCTCTAGATGGAGTTGATGAAGTGTAGAGGAATGAAACTTTCTTGGAGAACTAATAACATTACTTTAGGATAAGGTGTATGATTTAATCGATAGCATGAGGATAGGATATGAAGAGATGATTGAAATGGCTTGGAAGGCCTTTGATTTATAGATGTTGAAAGTGGAAGAATATGAGCTAGGATTTGGTTTCAAGATCAATGGTGGAGGATTCATGAGACGATGCTAGGTTGTATTATTGATTGATGCACTTGTGAAAGGGGAGGATTGAGAAAATATTAAAGGCTAGGATTTTTTGACTAAATATAGGAGAGAGGACCCAGTAGTTGTGCACCCTAACTTTGCGCTTTTAATTGTCCTATGTGGAAATTTCAAATCACTCCCAAATTTTTACAACTTACTTGGAAAGTCCCTTGCTTATAACTAAGGTTTCAAGGCCACATCATCAAATATGATGCTACATTAGCATGCTTTTTGTCAAGATGTCCAAAAAGGCCCACGAAAAAAGTGAGACCAATGCTTGTGCATTCACAACATGTTTTATTGAGCGTTGATGTGGAATCACATGATTGGTTGCTTTTTAGATCAAAGGAATACATTTTGTTTAATTATGGGTAGTCATCATCAACACTAACAACTTTAAAGTCACAACTATTGGTCCAATATTGATAAAAATATTGGGCATTATATAAACAACTAAAATCACAACTATTGAAACATGTTAAGGTATTGGGTCCTCTCCCCTAATGGAGGATGAGTCCTCTTACACATATGTGAGAGGATATAAGGGAAAGAGGGACCAAGGAGAAGTGTCCTCTCACATGTGTGAGGACACATTCGAAAAAGATATTTGACATGTGTCTTCTTTCACATGTGTGAGAGAGATCACATGAGGATAAGGGATGAAAACATATGACTTCTCACATGAGAGTCATATGGGCTAAATGTAGGGTGAGCATTTTATTGATTAAATAGAGGGTCAAGATTTCATTATAGATTTTTATAATTATTAGAATTAGGGAGTGATTAATTAAAATAATCACACTTAGGTATATGCAAGGGATTAGCTTAGTTAATTAATTGGGATTGGGTCAAAAAGGGGAAGAATTAAATTAATGCCTATATTTATTTAATTCTCGTGGGATAGGAATAAAAAAAGTAGACTTAAAGTAAATTATTTTAATTAAGAAATACAAATAACAGATTATTCAATTAAATAAATGCTTACTATTTATTTAGTTAATGGATGGAAAATGATAAAGTCTAATGTGGTCGAGTTTGGAAAAATTTAGGTGTCTACAGTTTGCCCCTCTTTAAGATATAGTATTGCAAATATGAAAGAGCAATGTAATTTCATAGAAGAATAAAATATAGTGGGCAAGAAGGAATAAGACTAGTGGTAGGATGCCCTAGTCATTGGTAAAGTATAAGAGTGATGATGAGGAGGGAGGTTGGTATAGCTAGGCTTGAGAGAATAGGTGGGTTTGAAGAACACAAGTGTGCTCTCAAAATAAGTAAAGGATGGAGGATACATGAATAACATAGATGAGGATAAGGAGGGGATATTAGGATGATAGAGAGATGGATAGATGGAGGAAAATATGAGGGACATAGTCATGCTACAATGGTATTACCAACCTAGATTTGATGTTGCACTTGATGTTACGCACCAAATTATAATGAACTAGGGTGACAATGTGCCAAGTGTGTAGAGGTTTGGTCCAAAGCAAAAGGTCACATGCAAGCATATGAATTATGACACCATGATATGTAAGACCATGATTATCATGTGGCAATATGTCACAAGAACCATGAAAAATGCAAACAATGATAACACAAGTTACAATAAAAGAAAGCATGTGCAACGAGTCAAAGATGAACACATTGTTGGCAATAGGAGATATCAGGAGATAGTTGACATTATGTTTTCATTGTTGTCAAAAGTATTTCAAAGGATGTCATTGATGTTAGAAGATCAGGCACAAGTGAAATTGTGAAGATTTATGAAGAGAAAATCACGTTTCAACATATTTTACAAAGTTGCAAGATTGCATGGAAATTTGCAATATTGTCATGAAAAGTTGGCATGCTCTTGAAGAGACTATTTCCAAAGGTTTGTAGAAGAAAAAGATAGCAGATCTGTTATGGGTTTTTTGAGTACAACTTAGATGTTTGGTCAATAAGTCTAGGAGATCATAATTGAGTTCATAAATTGATTGTTTATACTCTCTAGTATGGCTAGGGTTTTGTATAAAATCCCTAAGGGTTTCAATCATGACGCTACACAATTTTTCTATTTTACAGGTTGCTTCTAGTAGTTAGTTTTTGGTATTTTAAGTTATAACTTAAGCCTTCTTCACCACTGTACAACTAACCCCTTCATCCTAGAGATTACCAACTTGGTAGAGTGTTTGAAGATCTTAATTTTTCCTAAGTCCAACACTTAATACTTTATCCTAGCTTGATCAACAGTGGTGATTAGAGATTGAAGATTGAGTGGCTCCTGCACACCCGTAAGGCTATATGACCAATGTCAACTCTTAATTGCAAAATAAAAAAATCTTGCCAAGTGTCTGGTGGGACCAAGTTCAATGATTCTCTACTTTGCAAAAGACTGATGACTATGATAAACAAGGTGTTGAAGATCAATGGTTGTCACAACATCACCTTTTTTATCCACTCTAGTAAGGTTAAATATGTGATGATGCAAAATGGTGATAGGAGTCTAAAGGTGATTGCAATGCACAATTTATTTAGAGCACATTTTCAATTTCTTCATAATGCAATCATATGTGTCTAAAGGTGATTACAACACACAATTTCTTTAGAGTATGCTTTCAATTCTTGAGCAAAAAGAAAGAATGTGCTAAGAAAATGAAAGATGATAAAGATCAATGTGCACATTGAAGGAGAAGATTAGATGGTTATTAGGATAGCACATTTTTGCCCGCATTGACAATTCCAAGTTTGCAATTGTAATATCCCTTACAAACACTTTAAATCTTCCATTAAATACTTACTCAAAAACTCTTAAAAGGAGAAATCAAGTGCACAGAAAAATAAACCATTTTCTTCATTTTAACATAGAAAATTGTGCCAAAGAAAAAAACACAAATTGCTTCTAGTATTAGAAGTTTTAAAACACTAGTTTTCTATTCATGATAGAAACAAACAATATTCAAAACTTTGCTACAATTTGCATAATGAAAATGGGCAAACAAACCCACAAATTGTGACCAAAACACTCTATTTTCAATTACAAAATCACCAACACTCTAAATAGAGTTTGGGTAGCGTAAATACATGAATATATCTAATAAAACATCTACCAAATTGATAAAAATAGTAATCTAAATCTATACCAAAATTTGATCACTCCAAAACATAAACCCTGCCAAACAACTCAACCAAAAATCCACATTTAAAAGGCCATATTTCAGCACCAATGCAACTTTTGTGTGAATTCATGCATGTAAACCCTTAGAGACATTTTCCTTGAGCCTAAATCTCCCTGGTTTTCCATCCTTAGAGATTATCTCTACAATGGTTTTATCAACCTTTGTAGGAAAGCCACAACTTGTGGATAAAGAAACAAGCGTAAACTCAATCTAGACTGCAAAAAATAGTAATAAAGGATGTTAAACCTTGCAACCTCAAATCCCAATTCCTAACATGAGTGGTTTTCATGTGAAGAATTACAAATCCTCAAGCCAAGTGTTGAAAGCACAAAATTATGCACCCAAGAAACATTGCAAAAGAAGAAACCTCATCTTGCACCACTACCAATGCCAAAAAAGCAAAAATCAATCTTCCCAAAGAAGTCACTCCCAAGCTTGATTTAATAATTTATTCCAAACAATTAATTTAATAATCTTGAATAATGAACCTTTTCTTAGTTAAATTATCAAATTCAAATATGTTTTTTCAAGACATTGGGCCTACTAAAAATAGAAAGTTTCTAAAATCAGAAAGGGGACATAATAAGTCCTCCCTCCAAAACATTTCTTTTCCTCAATCAATGCAAGTGTTGTGACTTTTTTTCACACACACCTCATTGAAAGCAAGGACCCCCTCTTTTTTCTTTTTTCCTTAGGTTTTTCCTTTCCCCCTTAAGGGATTGGCCCTCTAAATTTTGTTGATATCACCTCTTGAGCCTATAATGAAGATCAAAATGTTTAAGGTGAGTATGTTTGAAATATAATAAGTCCATGATTGAACCTTTGAAATTCCACTAAGTCCTTCAAATTTCTAAGTTTGGTTCAAGTTCAGAGAATCCATGAGATCTTGGAATTCTCGAGAATTTTTTTTTTTTTCGCAGAATCCAGGCCCATTTAGATTCCTCGATGCATGTTTCCATTGCTTAATCCTCATGTCTTTGAAAGGTTCGAAGTACTTGTTATCACTAAATCCGCAAGGCCTTGGATTCCTTGATTCCCTTTTCCATCATGAATTTCAGATAAGAGTGGATTCCCTGAAGCTATGTAAACGTCAAGTCAAGAATTAAATGTATTTTGTGGCACATACAAGAACATTAATGGGGATAGGTTGAATGGTTCTAAGCTCAATTTTACTCATTATTTTCTCATTCTTTTGGGTCATTTTCATTTGAGAGTTTAGGTAACTGAGGAGCAAAGTGTATTGGGCAATTTGGAGCTAGGGTTGGTGATTTGAGCTTTGGGATTTCTTTATCCATCTAGTACCTTATTTTCCTTAATTTGTGACCAAAGGTATGATTGTAGTCCCTTATTCCATGTTATTTTGTGCATGAATTCATGATGGTTTGGTTTTATTTTGGATTTAATCATCCTTCTTTTGCATTCCAAGTTATTGCAATTGATTTCTCATCTTATTTGAATTAAAAGTGAGCTAGGGCATTGTATTTCATGCATATTGTTTATTGAACTCTACTTCATGGTACTGATATAGATCTACAATGTTGAATATAGGCGATATACCCATGCCTTCCAGTAGCTCCACTTTGTACACATTTCCTGAATCAAATTTCTTCAAGATTTTACAAGGTCCAAACTTTCTCATCTTCAGCTTATTGTACATGCCAACTAGAAATATCTCCTTTCTCAAATATACCATCACTTCATCCCCAACTTCAAACTCCTTATGTCTCCTCTTTTCATTTGTTTTCTCCTTATACTTTTGGTTCATGTCTTCCAATTTTTGTTTCACTTGAGTATGTAACTTCTTCATGTGTTCTGAAAATTCTTCTACTTATGTGCTCCTTTGATCTTCCATACTTATGTCTCTCAATTCTAATATGCCTCTATGATGAACTCTAGTAACAATCTCAAAAGGTGTCTTCATGTACTCTTGCTCACTGAATTATTGTAAGCAAATTCTTCTTTTGTAAGGACTAAATCCCAACTTCTAGTTTTCTCTCCAACCAAACATCTTAGCAAATTCCCTAAAATCCTATTTACTACCTCCATTTGTCCATTAATCTGTGGGTGAAAAGTAGAACTGGACTTCAGATCTGTCTTCAACTTCTTCCAAAGTGTCCTCCAAAAGTAACCAACAAACTTTACATCTCTTTCTAAAATAATAATTCTAGGTAACCAATGCAATCTAACCACTTTTTTGAAAAAAAAATCTGCTACATGTACTGCATATGTTGTCTTCTTACAAGGTATGAAATATGTCATTTTAGAAAATCTATCTACCACTACAAATCCATAATCATTACCTCTTTTTGTCTTCAATAAACCAAGTATAAAATCCATGCTGATATATTCCCAAGGTCTCTCCGGAACTATCAAAGGCTTATACAATCCAACATTCTGACTACTCCCTTTTGCAACTTGACAAACTTTACAACTCTGCACAAATTTCTTAACATCCTTATGAATCTGCAGCAAAAAGTAATTCTCACTCACCAATGCTACTATCTTATCAATTCCAAAGTGTCCTGACATTCCTCCACTATGTTTCTCCTTCACTAAGTTATCCCTCATTGAAATTTGGGGTATACACAACTGATTTCCTTTGAACAACATGTCCTCCTCAATGAAGTAATCCAACCACTGACTTCTATCCTCTGAAACTAGTTCATTACATGCTCTCCAAGGTTTTGCAAAATCTGGGTCTCCCTCATACAAGCTCTTCAATTCATCAAAGCCTAATACCTCCACTCTCATCTCTGTCAGTAAATTCCTTCTCCTACTCAAAAGTGTCAACAACTCTATTTGACTTTCCACTCCTATGATTCAAAAGAAAAGTATAACTCTACAAGAACTCTACCATCTCATGTTTCTCTGATTCAACTTACCTTGGTTGTTCAAATATTGCAATGCCTGATGATCTGTATACAACACAAACTACTTAGGAAAAAAATAATGTCTCCACTTCTTCAAGGCTTGAACTATAGCATAAAATTCCTGATCATACACTAGATATCTTCTCCTAGCATCATTCAATTTCTCATTGAAATAAGCTACAGGTCTTCCTTCTTTACTCAACACTGCTCCAGTTGCATTTCTGCTTGCGTCATAGTCTACTTGAAATACCTTATTGAAATATGGTAAAGCCAACACAGGATGCTCAGTCACCTTCTGTTTCAACAACTCAAACCTGTGATCTGCTCTAGATTTCCATCTAAAATCCTTCTTATCTCCTCTCCTTATTTTTGTCATAGGATTGCAAATAGAACTGAAATTCCTAATGATCTTTCGGTAGAAACTAGCCAATCCATGAAATGATCTTACCTCTCCAATACTATCTAGTGTAGGCCACTCAACAATTGCCCTTACCTTCTTAGGATGCATCTTCAATCCATCCATAGAGATTACAAATCCCAAATATACCAATTCTTCCTTCATGAAACTACACTTCCTAATGTTTATCAATAACTACTCTTCTCTCAACCTCTACAAAACTTGTCTTACATGTAACAAATGTTCTTCGCTACTCTTACTGAAAATCAAGATGCCATCCAAATATACAATCACAAACTTACCCAAGAATTTCTTCAATACCTCATTCATCAACCTCATGAAAGTACCCATTGCATTTGTCAATCCAAAAGGAATTACCAACCACTCATACAATCCTTCATTTGTCTTGAATGTTGTTTTCCACTCATCCCCTTCTTTGATTATGATCTAATGATATCCACTCTTCAAATATATCTTTGTAAAGTATTTAGCTCCACTCAAACAATCCATTATGTCATCCATCTGGGGCAAAGGAAATCTATACTTCACTATGATCTTGTTTATGGCTCTAGAATCTGTACAATCCTCCATTCTCCATCCTTCCTAGGTGCTAGCACAATAGGTACTACACATAGACTTGAGCTTTCTCTGATCAAACCCTTCCTCAACAATTCTTGCACTTGTCTATTCAATTCTTCATTCTCTGTTAGTGCCATATGGTGTGCTACTTTATTAGGAAAACTAGCTCTAGGAATCAAATCCATACATTGACTAATACTCCTTACAGGTGGAAATCCATTAGGTACATTATCTGAAATGATATCCCCATACTCTGTCAGCATCTCCTTTATCTCTTTTGGGTGTTCTTCTACATGCTTCAAGTCTTTAGCCTTCTTAGGCACCAAGGCATAACACACATTCTCATGCCTCAACCCATCAAGGAACCTTCTTCCATCAACCAGGAAAACCCTAGCATTCATACAAACCTCAACTTTAGGAACATCTTCCAAGGGCAACAAAATTTTATTCATCCCATTAGAAAAAATGGTGTATATATTCTTCTTTCCATCATGAATAACCTATCTATCATACTGCCAAGGCCTTCCCAACAAAACATGGCATATATCCATAGGAATTATATCACACAAAACTTCATCATGGTAATGTCCCATCTTCAATTTCACCAAACATTGTTCACTTACTAGTATCTTATGCTCATCTTGAATCCAAACAATCTGATAGGGTTTTGGGTATTTCAACCTTTCCAACTTCAATTTAGTCACCATCTCTTCAAAAACCAGGTTCTCAAAACTTCCACTATCAACAATCACTTTGCAACATTTACCATTCACCTTGCATCTGGTTCAAAACAAATTCTTTGTCTACAATGGATCCTTTTCTAACTCACTTTGATATAATACTCTTTTATTCACCAGCACTTCTCCATCTTTATTAGATGATCTGACATGATCTTCCTCAACCAAGGTTGTTCTTCTATTGTTCTATGTCTTTCTACTTGTCTCTCCCTGATTACATTTGAATGCTCTATGCCCTTCTCCACCACATTTAAAACAAGTTCCCTTGAATACTCTTTTCTCCTATCCTCCATCATCTCTCCTATAACCCTCATTTCAGTAACCACCATATCCTCCTCTTCTATGAGAGTTTCCATCACCTCTCTGGTATGAATTGTCATTCTTACTAACCTCCTTATCCTTGTTTTGATATGGAAAATATCCTCTTCCTCTTTGAAATCTTCCACCTTTTCCTCTCTGCCTTTGCTCATGTCTTTTATTCAACTTCTCTTCTGCCTTTAGGGCACACTGATATGCCTCTTCCACACTCACCAACTTGATCAAACTGATTCCATACTATATAGACAACCTCAAACCATTCACATATTTGGCTACTTGCTCAAATTCCTCCTCCGAATGTCCAGATCTGATGTTCAACTTATAGAACTCCTTAGTATATTCTGTCACACTTGAATCTTTATGCTTCAAATTTTGCAACTTTTAGAACAAACTAATATGATAATCTGCAGGCATAAAATTTGTCTTTAACTTGTTCACCATTCAATCCCAAGATTTTATCTTTTATTTTCTCCTTTGCCTATCTGTCTGCAAATGTTCCCACCAAAGGGATGCATGTCCTCTCAACTTTGTACAAGCATATTTCACCTTCTTATCTTTAGTAGTACCTTCAAATTCAAAATAATTTTCCATCTCTGTAATCCAATCAAGCAATTCTTCTGAATCGAATTTACCATTATAATCCGGTGGATTGAAATGTGGTTTTGTATTCACTCTGGTTAGGGCTCTTATGAACCTCTCTTCTCCCTGATCTAGGCTAGGTTGCTCTTCTCTTCCTCTTTCTTCCTAAACTTCTACCTCTTCATCACTCACATCATCAACTGGTCGACCTCTTCTCTGGGATGTTTCAACTGCATCTAATCTGGCAACAATTCCTCTCAACATCTCCATCATAGCTGGGTCTACATTTCCACGTGCTCCATTTCCTCTAACATTTCTTCTTCTCACCATCTTTACAAAATTCCTCTACAGCTGCAAGTTGGATCCTCAATCTTCCACCCCACAAAAAATCTTCAACAAGACTCCGTGAATTCCAACGACCTCACACAGATCAAGTCTCGCTTTGATACCAATCTGACGCAACCATGGTAGGAGGGTCCTCAAGGAGAACAATCCAGACCATGCAACATGAGTAACACAACAAAAGAAACACAAAATATGGAGGAAAATGTAGATGCAAATATTCTCATTAATGAAAATCTCAATTACATTCAGCCAACAACATTCGGGCTTACAGATTTGGCTCACAGGCTTGATACAACATGCTCAAAAATACAACATTCCAATATGCTCCTATATGCGAGAATCTTACAAATCTAGTCAATTTTATTCCTCTGGATTGAATTATGCTCTTCTAATGATCTATTGTAGTCTTTATATCATATCCACAATTCTGGAAACACCCATGTCGGCCAAAGATCATCACATTCTCCAAGGAAAGAAAATGTAACGTGCACATGAATAGGTCGGCCTCAAATTTGAATTACTCCATCAACAGGTGCATAAAATGAAGTGTGGACCTATAGTGAAGGTTGGGTACACTCCATGAAACATTTAAGATCACACCGTTAAGATCTGCAAGTCATGAGGATGATCCACAAATGATCAAATTAGCTGTTAGGCTTGGAAACTATTCTGGTGCCGATTTGAGAAACGGTCATGAACTATGGAAGCGATAACTTGCCGTAAAAAGATCCAATCACACTCAAATCTTGAAACAAGGAAAATGAACATGTTCATGATGTACACAAATATCTGTAGGGTTTGGTGAGCAAATATGATGAGTCCACCAACAGGAATTGAGAAAGAACAAAATAAGAACAAAATTGAAAAATATATTTGTGGTTGATGCAAGATTGCCAAGAACCAAGGATTCTCTTGCATCAAGATATCACATTTAAGGAAAGAGGAGTAGCAAAAAGAAGCTTCTCAGGTAGTTACAAGGCAACTTGAGCCGTTACCACCGACCAAAGGAGGTGATGAGTAACAAACATGCACAAAAACGGTCATTTGAACATTGAAACGTCACAGGATGCTAGCACAATGTGCAAACATCCAAGCAACGCGCTAGTGTCCAGACACATCATGCTACAAAACAACACAAATGGGAAAAGCACAAGGTTTGATATAAAGCTGACGCGCGAGGCTAGCTGCTAAAAAGGGGCATTGGAGCATCTTGAGAAGGGAAAAGACTGATGCAGGGGTGAAAATGAGCCTACACAAGTGCTAAGGGAGTGGACACCAAAGCAGATGCAAGAATGTATGTGAAATTTCAAGGGGTGCAATTTAACGACTATAGCGTTATATAATTTTTGTATATTGCCAATGAAGACATAGGCCGACATGTTACAAGTTTGATATTCCTTATTTGTGGATGATTGAATTTGTATTTTGTAAGCATGTGAATGATACATATTGAAGATCAAAGTTGCGAAGATGATCATGGAAGTCTGCAAAGATGTATGAGTGCATGAGCAAAGCGTGACAAGATCTGCTATAAACCTAATGAGCAGAATTGGTGACTATTAGTGGTTGAAGCCATAATATCAGTCATATTTCAATTGTTCTTTCTTTCAATTAGGGAGTAGTAGCTTCATTGGGTTCCAACCCCTAAAAAAAAGTTGAGTAGTTGTTTCCTTGGGTTGTAGCTCAAAATCAAATTGTAAACTATTATTTACTCATGAGGTTGGATTAGGATAGTAGCTCTTAGCAACATTTCTCACTGTAGTTTTTCCCCAGTGGGATTTTCCACGTAAATCTAGTGTCATCTATGTTCTTGTGTGGATGTTTATCTTCTTTCATATTTTGATTAATTAGGTGAATGCTTAATTGGTTTAACTCAACATTAGCAGTAGCTAATTGGGATTGAATTTTAAAGAATATTGATTCACCCCCTTCTCAGTATTCCAGTGTGTTCAACAGGTAAGAGGCTTTAGTTCTACTTCTACATTGTATTCTTTCTCTTATGTTGATAATAATATGCAAAGGAAAAGAGACAAAAAGTCTAGCACTACACATCATGGATGTGGATAAACACAAATCACTAAATGAACATGTAGTTCACAATATCAACGTGAAGTTGAAAAATAATGATATGTTCAAAATGAAACCATTTAAGTATAGTATGAGAAATTTTCTATTCTACTAATTACAAGTATTGACATTTTTTATATACTTTTATTGAATTGTGTAATGAAACAATTGTTCACTTTTTAAGTTTTATTGGAAGAGATGATCTAGATCTAGTATTTTCCTAAAACTATAAGTTAGATTGCCAAACATTATATGAACTACATAATGTACATAATCTCAATATATATATCTATACCAAATGCGATTTCCTACAATTCTCACTTTGCATTGTAAATAAATTGGCTATGGGGAGACATGTTTTATATTCAATAGTTTTCCAAGTGGTTAGGCATACAAATGTACATTTGGTCTTTAATAATAAAAAACATATACCTAAATTTTAATGAGATTTCACATTATTCTCCACACTTTTATCTTTGTTCATGATCAAACTCCTAATTTTGGACATTTCAAGTCCATTCTCTAAAAAATGAGTGGGTATTATATGAATCCATTGAATCAAACCTTGGCTTTCAAAATTTTGCATGGGAAATAATTCAACATGCACATTGTCTAGGATTTGCAAATAAGTACTATTTGTGTTGGATTATGGTGACAATCTTTTTAATGATATTACTAGTTTGATAGATAATGAATTTGATAGTGAATCTCTTAGATGCTACATGGCTAATCCTTTTTGCCATGTAACCCATCTTAGAAGAAAAAATAATTGACTTGCCTAGATACATGCCTCAAAAATGACTTGGAGATTAATAATGGTGAGGAAATTAACAAACATGTGTTGCAAAGATTAGAGTTCCATATGAACAAAGTGGACTTTGAAAAATAAATTTTGTTTCAAATGAATGACTTATATCCTATCTTGCAAATAAAAATACAAGTGTATACATCAAACAATAACATTTTTATCAAAGAGTTTTACAATTTCAAAAACCCCACATAGGGGAGAGGGCCCAATAGTCGTGCACCCAATCGTACATATAATACCCAATAGTCGTTTATATAATGTCCAATAGTTGTGATTTGACTACCCATAATTAAACAAAATGTATGCTTTTGATCTAAAAAGCAACCAATCATGTGATACCACATCAGCGCTCAACTACTCATGATGTAATGCACGAGAATTGGTCTCACTATTTTTTGGGGCCTTTTTCGACACCTTGACAAAAACGCATGCTGATGTGGCATCATATTTGATGATGTGGCCCTGAAACCTTAGTTATAAGCAGAGAACTTGCCAAGTAAGCCGCTGTAAAAAATTGGGAGTGATTTGAAATTTCGACGTAGGATAATTAGAAGTGCGAAGTTAGGGTGCACGACTACTAGGCCCTCTCCCCTAATTATATAACATTACTTTTTCTAGAACAACTTAAATGCATATACATTATAACTTTGATTGAATAGAATATACAATCCAAATTGGCAATCATGATCTACAATTACAATTACAAAAGATAATTGGTATAAACAAATCAACAAAGATTAACAATCCCAAGCTAAAAAAAAAATTGAAATAATAGATTTGTCCAATCTATCAATTTTGTGAACAAAGTACAATTAGTTCCAAAAAGAATAGTTAGAAATCTCTTCACAAAATAAAGCAAGAGATATGCATAAATGAAAAAAATGGACCCATAGATCAACCAAAAAATTAACATACAAGTCAATACAAAAAAATCTAATAAAAATTGAAGATACTTCCAAACATACATTTGCAATTTGTGAGCAACTACATTTCAAGAACAATGTATCACATAGAAAGGTGGTCTTTAGAAAACAATGGTGTAGGCGATAGTGAGCATCATTGAGTGCATATAAAACTGGTCCAAGTCACTCTACAATGCAAAGGAGAACCTCTATTACAATAGGAAATAGACACATGATTATTTCAAATGAAAAACTATTTGCTTGTTGTGAGTCATCATAATCCTCCCTTGCAACAATGTCTCCCTGAACATATGCACATTTGATCATATTTATTAATTAATTGAAAATAAAAACACAACATATTTTTTATTTTCAATTAATTAATAAATACGACCAAATATGCATCCTAATATCTGGATAGACAATATGCTCCCTTATAAAGAAAGGTGGAGCAACCAACTCTAGGATGACCTGCAAATATTAAGCTATGCTCTATAACGTTTCACATCCACCATCTATTCTTTCCTTCTGTTTTCCTTTGTAACTGGTCTTTGGCGGTCATCGGGCATTGAAGTTCTTTCCATATGATTCAACGGCGACCGGGAAACTGGCCGTCGTAGGTTCACATCATAAAGTTAAGGTAACCGGCGGTCATGAGCTATATGCAGACCGCTGGCATTCATTAATCCCATTCCATATGGTTTCACGTAGGTCTATAAACCCAATAACCAAAGGAATCCATAAGGAACACGTGTCTCACTGTAATTGGTTGGGATTCCAAGTATCTTATTTATAGATGTTATCATAAGGTCTTTGTTAAATGGGGTATTGTCACATTGGTTCAAAGATGTCACTTTGGTAGATATTTTGTTGATAAAAATTGAGTAGAGCTAGATGGAAGTTCTTGATGTTTGGAATCAATTATTGTAGTTAGCTATTTTTAAATGTCATACAATTCTATAGTCAAAAGTAAATTTTGGTTGATTAATGTCGGAGAATTATTTATCATGTTTTTATAAGAATGAGGTTTAAAATTGTTATTGAATATTTGACCATTGAAGAATGTTATGTTTAAATAAAATGATTATGGCTGACTCTTCATCACAAAAATTGAAAATACCCAATGACTATAAGCCTTAAATTTCTTGTTGGGCTCTATGATATTTAAATTGATAGTTTCGTCCTATTGAAAGTAGTAATCGCATGCCCATCACAAGACTTATATTCATGTATTTATCCATCTTTAAGAAATTCTTAGTGACTTATTCAATTGTGCTAAGTAGGACTTTTAAGAATTTGCTTTCTTTGTATATTTTTATGATCTATTATTGGAAGTTATTATTGTATTGGTGTTCTTGCCATCAACCTGTTTAAATCCAATTGGGGTGTAATTGTTGAGTGCTTATGTTGGGGATGAGGTCCCCATTTGTGATCTCACCGGTTCATAGTTCCAAGTCAAAAGCATCTACCCCTCTTAAAAATAAATAAAACAAAAATAAAAATTTAGTATTGAAGTCACAAAATAAAATTAAGTGTATAATCTCTAATAAAAAAATAACTACATTACAACTTTTGTTTTAAATTTGAAATCTTATTATACAATTTAATTATCATATTCTTATGAGTATATTTATATCTACAAAATTTCAATGTAAAAAAAAATTCAAATAAATAATATTAAATTCTTACATATTTTAAAATTTGAAATGAAACTAAAATCATTAAAATAAAAAATATATATTATTATATTTATATGTAAATTTTAAAAATATTTTTACTTCTAAATTTTATATATATTATATTTATATGTAATTTTTTAAATATTTTATTCATATTTGGATAAATTGACCATCTATGTTGCTTCTTGAATCTATAGTATTTTAATTGATGGCTTAGTTCTATTAAAAATGACAATCACAAGTTTATCATAAGACATATTTGATGTCTTGTTGTATGCATTTGTTTGTTTTTAAGAAATTCTTAGTAGTTTGTCTGTTTCTATCATACTTTCTTCAGATAGTTTTGTACTCAATTATAGAAAGTCACTTATCTACAAACAAAATTCACTGTTGAAGACAAAACAAAACCACCTTTATAGCCTCTAATCAAAATTAAGTACAACTTTTGTTTCAAAATATAAATCTTCTTCCATAATTGTAATATTCTTATAAGAATCATATTTAATGATTATATAATTATATTTATACATTTTTAATATATATATATTGAAATACTTCAAATATATCAATGGACCCTTGGTCTACTGATAATGTTGAATAATTTTGAATGAACACACTAGGGATCAAACTTGTTGAGTGAAAGGGTCCAAGACCTTAGGGAATGAGGTTGAGATCATACCTTGAGTCTCTTTGACAAAGTGGATACCCCTTAGAGGCTTTAAACTAAAACTTGTACTCTCAATCTTGTAGGTGATATCAAATCCTCGATTTAAAAAAGTTAATATTATATATATATATACACACACACATACATTATAGACATATGCGTACACATACACATATATAAAATATATAGCACTAACAATTTACTTAAAGATAACTAGGACCATAAAATTTATTATCATCATAAGATAGAATATATAATGAAGCTTTCTTTGTGGAGATAATGAACCTTTCTTTATTGAGATATTTTAAAATATGATGTGATATGATAAACACACCATATAATCATATGTTCATGATAGCACTAAAATATTATCCTCTAAGAACCTATTTACACCCACATTCCTACATGTATAGGTAGGTAGCTCAAGAGGATGACACATATAACCACCTTTTCTGTAACTTGATGTCTCAACCTAACAAGATAGGAATTTAAAACAAGTAAAATTACAATCATATGTGCCACATGACAAGACTTCTATAGGGTCGAAAAACAACAAGAACACTTGTCAATGCAAAAAAATCACAAGTCCCTTCCAACTCAACAAACTACACATAAAGCCCACTTTTTACCCAACCCCATTGCCTCCACCCAACAAGCTAGGACTTTAAACAATTTAAAAATGCAATCATCCATGCCACATAATAATTCCAAAGCCAATTGCACATTATTACACAAAAGCAACATAATAATTCCAAAGCCAATTGCACATTATTACACAAAAGCAACATAACAATGAAAAGTAGGTCCAATATTGGCATCAAAGCACATAGGCTAAACCTTAGCCCAACATACTCCAAAGAAAAAACATTAAATAAAGACCATCTTGACACATGGTCTCATGCCAATGGCCCAACCTCATCCCAGTGGCCCAACCTCATCCACCTATGCCACATCAAAACCACCTATGCCACATAGAATCTTTCTTCCTTTTCCTCCAATGTATTGTCACCCTCATCTTCAATTCATGATGTAAAATGCCCACTAGAAAACAAGCAACAAAAGCAAACCCCTGGTGTGATAACATACCAACAATTCCCTTGACCCCTATGTTTTGCCTTGGACACATCCTCTAAAGCCACTATCTAATATAAGGTGCATGACACCTAAGCATTTTAGGTCTACGTGGCACAAGTAATGTCAATAATAAATAGGAGTCCCTAGTTCGTAGGGGTCAATAGAAAAAGGAAAGAAATTTAACCTTTGAAAGCAGATTTGGATGCTCAATGCCGTACCAATAATTGTAAGGACACGTGTCAGTTCGATCTCTTAATTCTTAAATGTTTTCCTTTACCTTAGAAGGCGACGTAGGTTCAAATAATTCACCCCAACTTTTGTACGTGTGGAAGGCTAACTTTAATGTCATGGGAGATTCTTTTAAATTATTTTCTACCTTTTTCTCTCCATTAGTAAAGTAAGTTTGCTTTTCTTGAAATTTCTTTAAGACTCTATGAAGAAATTGGTGGTTCCTCACAAGGGGCTTGTTTACATTTGTGGTCATTTCAAGATTGAGACTTTAACCTTATTTGAGATTTTTCTTTTGGAGAAATCTAGACTTTTGATAGAAGCAAGGGCCTTTTCTTTTTTAACTTACCATTTACAACTCATCATTCCTCTAATCACTTTTCTATTGTTTTCTATCTTGGATTTTCTCATGCTTTCAATTTAAAAAAATATATTTTTGGTTGATGATGATAAGGGCACATTTATTTTATTTCTAATGGTGAGTTAGGAAATATATATTGGGTTTTTTAAATGATTTTACATTCAATTTGTGATTAGATTTGATTGTGATTAGATTTGATCTTCGTTCATTTCATATTTAACTTTATTTATTACATTTATAGAATAATTTGAGGTTAGTTTAGCTTTTTGAAATCTCATTTGATTTTAAATTAAATTTGACATGTTTTTATAATTTAGTTCATGTTCAATGATGTTAATTGAATGTTGAATTGAGACATCCTAGATCTAGATTGTTATTAAATGTAATTATGTTTTAGTCATGTCTAGAAAGATATCAAATGCCTTAATCCTTGTTTGTAGCTATTTATTTCTAATCTTAACATGGACCCACACTTACCTTAAATTCTAATTTGTATAAGGTTGCATTTGATGTTGTTAATAAAGAGTCACTTTCAAAATTTATGGCCTTGACCTATATATATTATTTGGTTTATGAGTAGGTCATGTTCAAATAGCAAATATACACTTTACCTTCTATTTGAGATTTCACCACTAATCTTTATATGAACCCAACCTTGATTTATGTTTTTTTTGTTTTATTTGTATAGTTACATCTAACTTTATTTAAAAGGATTTTACATTTGGATGTTATGGATCTCATGAGTTTAATTATCTAATTTAGAGTGTATTGCATTCTTATTGATATCAAGCTTGCTTTTATGTTTTCATTGAGTTTTCAACTTGATTTTGGTGGAAGCATAAATCATAGTTTCACTTGTGTGTCATTTAGAACAATTTTTTTTGCAAGAGTGAAAAGTTGGAATGCCTTTGAATGAAGGTCCTAGACATGCCATGTGTTACTAGCCTTTAATTGAAGGAACCTTCATGTTGATAATAGGGTAAATAGATTTACTAAGATCATAAATGTAAATTGTTCAAATTTGATTTAACCAATTAGATTAACAAATAATTAATTATTGGATCTAAAGATAACATGGAGAAACATATATAGAAACAAACTAAAATTAACACTAAATATACATGAAAAATCCTTTACAAAAAATGTCACCACCAAATAGACATTGAGCTTGTATTAATATCAACTTGTACTAAGTACATCAATACAATTCACTCCAACTCTTCAATTGATAACATTGTGATAATATTACCATACTTCCCCCTAGATAACACTATGAAACATCCATCTAATGGCTTTATAATAGAGAAAAGAAATCAAGAAATCACCAAGCAGTTTCATGAAACTAGTGACCACCAAAAAAGTGTACCCACTAGTCAAAAGCCTATACCCTAGTATGAAATGAATATATCGCCCAAGATAGACATCATGAATAGATAACTATATAGGAGCGAATTCACACCCCTTACACAAATTTTCCTTTTACACTTCCTCACCTTAGAAAACCAAATCTGAAGGAAAAATTCCACATTAGCAGTATGCCTTCATTCCACTTGGCATTTGTTTTTTGCGTTGGTAGAAGAATAATGGTAGGGATGCATACGTAGCGTGTAGACATCTGCATGGCGTACTTATGACCCTAACAGGTTCCTATGTCTAAAGTTGGTAGAGGCATTACACTTCCTATTGGGAATGAATTGTAATGTCCCTCTTCGACCAACCGACCCAAAAATGCCTTATTCTTGCTCATTCTTCCTTCAAATTGATCCATTCTCATTCAATTTCACCCTCTAAGCATTCTAGCAATCACTTCTTGCATTCTCAAGTATTCTTAGCCTTCACTCCACTCTCAAACAACACTTTAGCACTCCATTGCAGCAACAACACTCCATCAACTTCGTAAAGCAAGTGTGGAACAAGCCATTGTTGTAGGGGCTTGAGGTTTGCAACACCTCCCTTCATCACAATTGCAGTTGTGATGATTTTCAAGCTCTCTTTCTCCATCATTGGCTAGTGATCTTATGGTGGAGGTGGTAATGTTTTCATTCCTCTCCTCTACGATTTGGTTGAGTAGCACTTTATTGTTTTGTAGTGCTTATTGTGTTCTCTACTTTCTTGTCTCCTTTATCATACATTTCTCTATTGTTGCTATCTTGGATGTCTGTGGAGGTGGAAACACCAAAATGGGGGTATGACTGAGGCAGGTCCCTATATAGCCCCCAACAATTTTCCCTCTTTCGTGTGTATGTGGATGCGCATTTGGAGATAGCTGGAGAACACGCTCTTTTGTGAGATTATCTTCATCACCTTTGCTTTAATATATTTTCTTTATCATAATCATCTGTATCTTTCCTATTCATAGTTATATTTTGTTCCCCTAAGAAATAACTAGCTAGGTTGTCAGCTTATTTTTTGACAGTTTGTACTATTTTTTTGGTCCTATGGTCATACAGACACCAACACATCTAAGAGATGCTAGTGTGTTGCGCTATCATCCCAAAACTACGCTTTTGTCCTCAGGCAGAGAGCTACCCGAGGTACAATGTTGAACCCAAAAATTGGATCACCTAGCCCCATTTTGGATATTGTGCCAGCAGAGTGATTGAAGGACCTTATAGTCCTCATCATTCTCGTCCCTCATTTCAAGACACCTCTTTAGAGTGAGGTAAGTTAGGGCAGCCTTCCACTCGTGGATCTCTATGACTTGGGGCCTTGAACATGGTTGGTTCCCCTCTCTTACAATAACATATTTGATCATAACTCCCGATAGGCATCACTCCCAAGAATATTGCTTCATGACGAGATCAATAACACTCAAGTGCCTCACTTCTTATTACAAGATTTTTCACTCCTTAAAAGTAACTACCTAGAGCTCCAAGAGTGAGAAAAAACATTGTATTCAAGAGTGGTGACTAAGTCAATCCCATCATTGATTCTTTTCTATAACCTTCATATTTAATTTTATTACAATAATATTCTAGTTTTTCATAGTAATAATAATAAACTAATCTCTCAACTCCTCATTTTCCTCTAAGCATTAATTCCAAGAGGTTTGAAGAGTTACACATGAATGTCATGCCTAACATTCTCCCACTTGCTATTTACATTTCAATGAAATAATAGAAAAGATAAAATAAGTTAAGTGTAGGAAGAGGCAATGCACATAGCCTCCCCACACCAACAAAACTTATATGTTCTCACTAGTTTAGTTAGAGCATTTGAAACATTAACCAAAGTTTCCATCTTATGTATCATGACCTTACCATCCTCAACCATCTTATAAATAAAGTGATACTAACCATGTATATGATTAGTATAAGTGTGTGGAACATGCTAAATAAATAACATTCTTCTTATTGCTATAACTAATACTCACCTTCCTATTATAAAAAATAATACTTGAACACAACCTCTATAAAAAAAATCATACTTTTATAAGAATTTGTATCACCATATACTATAATTATATTTTACATAAAGCAATAATGTGTTGTCTCTTACTGATCCAACTAACAAAAACTTTAAACAAAGTGAAAACACAGTTGCTTGTGAACCTCATTCTATCCAACTCATTGATAATTTGTATAAACAAGGATATATATTTTACAAAAAATTAATCACATCATTAGTCCCATAAAAACATAAATATTAATAAATAATACTTGCAAATATCTAAACACCCTATTGGTACAATTCCAATGCTTTTTACAAGGCAAGACATACACTTGTTAAGAACTCCCATTTCTATAGAAATATTTGGTCCAATACACACTATTTCTTACATTAAAATATTTATGGTACTTTTTGGGATTAAGGTGTCTCAACCTTTGAGTCCTAACAATATTTTTAGGATAAATATTTATGCAAATATTGATATATCCTAAGTTTCCAGCTATAATAGTTGGCATAGCACTTTGTGGGACTCGTCAAGAAGATATTATCCTACATGCAAGTGTGGAGCTCAACAAAGTGCCACTTGTCACCTAGGCACTTCATGGAAGCATTGCTGCTTTTGCATATTTCATGAAGGTGTGTCATAGTGATACTTGTCATAGTTGGGCACTCATTTGGAGAGAGGATTTTGTAAGAACTTCTCGGAGTTGCATGGTGGTGACATGTGTCATGACATTATTGAGTTAACTATGGAATCTACCTACTTTTGTGGAAGTTGGTGCCCACTTTGAAAAGTCAAGATTGGAAGTTTCTATTTCCAAGGGGGGTTATGTATGGATGCAGTTTCTCTTCCTAGCTAAGTCAACTTGGGATGCAGACACCTAGATTTTTGATAGGTGTGTTTTTGCATGTGCATGTAGTGTCTTTCTTGTTGCATGTTCATGCATGGACATGGGTTTGAGGAAAATTCTATCATGGGCATTGTAAACTCTATATATACAGGTGTTATGCTAGAGGAGTTATGTGAGAAGAGTTTTTCATAGGGGTTATGCTACTAGAATTCTGCCAGAGATGGAACAAGATGTAAATCTCTTGTAATGGCATTGAGCCTAAAGAATGATTTGTAACTACATTTTTTACTAAATAATATCTTGGCTCTGTGGTTTTGGAGTGTGGGGTATTTTACCTAAAAGGGTTTTCCCCATGTAAATATGTGTGTTATTTATTTATATCTTATTCTTATTATTTTCTTTTGTGTGCCCATAATGTTGTTGAAACTACTTGATCTGAAAAGATCTAAAAATTAATTGCAACCTCTTTCCTTTAAGAATTAACAGTGGGAAAATAACTATGTTGGTTTATCCAAGGCATAGTAGTATATTTTTTTGAGGTTCCTAATTTGAATGAATGTAACCAAAGGCACATATTGATCCTAGATAGATTTATGGGATGCCCACTTTTTCCCTTCAAATTGGTATCAGATCTCAGTTCTAGATTTGTACGTGCTTGCATGTGCATGTATGCAAGTTGAATGTACTTGTATGTGTGTTGCATGTACTTGCATGGTTTTCATTTCACATGCATGTGCTTGTTGTTGGGAAAATGTGTCTCAAACTTCCAATTATATGTGGCTTATTGTTGATAGGATGTATATATATTTATTATATGTTTCCTAGTTACACCAATAGGTGTATACAAAGGCAACACGGAGAAGAATGTGAGCATGTTAACTTTTTTAGGAAACTTCTAAAATGGCCAAAATACATTAAATAAACGATATATTGCAAATCTAGACCATTCATTATTAGGTTTTAGATCTAATGGTAGATATTTTTTGGCCTATCTTGCCCTAGAATGTAACTCTATTTTATGAGGGCATTGTATTATAGTCGTGGTAGAGATTGTGATAATTTATGAGAGTTTGATAATGATCATGTTATCTCTTGATCTCTCTGAGTGGTTATACTCCTGTGAGAAGCTTGCTCTACATGTATATTATAATCTTTGTGATTTTCTAAACAATATATTGGGAAGCTTTTTGAGTGTGGGGTTTTTCTCCCGAAAGGGTTTTCCCCACATAAATCACTGTGTCGTGGTATGCATGATATTTATGTTTATTTCTATTTAATTTTTTGTAATTGTTAAAAATTTGTAAAAGTTTTGCATTTATCTCCTCTCAAGATTAGTGTAGGAATTTGTTTTGCTACCTTAGCTTCCTTACAAGTGGTATCAGAGCTTGATCACCTTTGGTTTTAGTTGTTAGTTTATGGGCTTTTTGAACTAATCCAGATTTGAGTTAGATCTTGTGTAGAAGAAACTTTGTGATCTTGTTATAGGAATTTTCAGATGGCAAGTTCATAGGGAGAATAGAGGTAGAGAAATTTTTTTGAAATAATTTTGAGATGTGGAAGCTAAAGATGGAAGATCTATTGATAGATCGAGATCTGTGGGATGCTATCGATGAGAATGTTTCAAGACCTGTAGATCCTACTCAGGCTGCTCAATATGATGTTATGGACTGTAAATCCAAGGGTCTAATTATATTGTGCTTGATAGACTTTGTTTTAATTAATGTCCATGAAGAGACCTCTACACAGAAACTATGGAAGAAGCTTGGTGAGATGTATCAGGCCAAATATTTAGTGAACAAGATTTTCTTGAGGAAGAAGTTGTATTCCTTGAGAATGGAAGAGGGTGGACGAATTAAAAACCACCTAGAAGCACTCAATATGTTGGTGGCTTAGTTGGCATCAGATGGTGTTAAAATGGAAGAGGAAGAGAAATTCCATATCTTGCTTTGTTCTTTACCTGATTCATGGGATTCTCTTGTTATGGCTATTGGTAGTACTTTTGTTATATTGAAGATTGAAGATGTGGTGGGTTCATTGCTTTTTGAAGAGATGAGGAGGAAGGTATCCATCACTACTAAGGAGGCCCTAAATGTTTCTGTAAGACCTAAGGAAAAAGGAAAGAATACTGAGAAGCGTGAAAAATCCAAGTCCAGGGGGAGATCTAAATCTCCTAGAAATTCCAAAGTTATTTGTTGGAACTGCGGCAAGCTTGGACATGTTCCTAAGGAATGCAAAGAAGAAAAGAAGAAGAAAAAGAAGAAAGTTGATTCTGATTGAGTCCAAGAAGGAAGATGGCAACACATTCATTGCAACTTTGGTAATTCGTGCAAGTAATGATGTATGGTTAATTGACTCAGGTGCATCCTTCCATATGACCTTCAATAAAGATTAGTTTTCTGAATATGAAGAATTCAATGGAGGTAAGGTGTACTTGGGTGATGATTCTCATTTATAAATTGTTAGTTGTGGTAAAGTTAAAATCAAGTTTCTTGATGGTAAAATAAAAGGGATTAATAGTGTGTTACATTGATCTAGGGGGATACTTTTCAATGAAAATTGAAGTGTTCCTTATGCTCCATAATTTTGTACCATGTCAAAGAGCTCCAAAATCCAAGTCCAACACAACTTGAATAGGATCAAAAGGAGTTTGTATGCCCGAGTTATGGCTATTCAAAGTTTGGTAAAATTAGGTGTCAAAGGCCAATCAGAAAGGTAGAAAAAATGACCATCTCAGAATTTGATGAAATTGGTGCCAAAATGAAGAGCCTGTCGAAACAAACCCAACATCGCTCATTTCACCGAAATCCAAGCTCATACACACAAATTACGCCAAGTCAAAGTTGCAGGCACCAAGGTTGACCATGACATACATATGATGATGTTAGCATGATGTCAACATGTTGACATGGCATTCTATATGGTACAACAGATGAGATGGATCATTCATAGCTTGACATGTGGCATCTAACTAGGCAAGTGATTCAACAGGTACAATAGCCAGTTGGACCTAACATAGGTCGATAGGTGGACCTCCCTTCGGCGGATGTGTGGTACCTCTCCTCGGTGGACGCATGGAACCTCTTTTCAGAATCTGAATTGATAGTTTTGTTTTTTGGTAAAATTTGTTGGGGGGATTCAATCCCCCCACCTCACACATAACACACCATTCGCCTACCAATGCGCCATAAAATATGCACCTAACCATATATTGACTACCTATGGGTTTTGATGATTATAAAGCTTGAATTTAGTTTTTAAATGGATGGAGAGGGGGTCGACCACCCGACCTCCCTGCCACGTAAAATGCTCTTAACCGTTACACCATCGAAGCATATCTAAACTATATTGGGGATCAGTTTTTTCTTACCACTATCTACAAACCGATTACCCCTAATACTTAAATATTCACCCCTTTAAGATACAAAAATTTAATCCCTAACTTAACTATAATCTTCCAAAGATTCAAAATCTTGAGAATGAGAATTTTGAAGGGCCTAAATAATATTTAAATTATATTGAGGGGATTTTCAAATGATTTAATTATGTAAAAAGGGAGGATTTTTGAGATTCACATGTAATTTTGGGGGATTTGTAATCATATGGTTAAAGCCATATTGGGTAAATTTTTTGTATAAAAAGAGGGTGAGAATGGAAGAGTTAGGCATCCAGGTGATGAGTAAGGAGAGAATGATTAGAATAATTTTGTATCCATTTATGTGCAACGAGGGAATGTTGTTGTTGTGCTAGAAGGAAATGCAGTTGTGATGTTGTTGAAGCCTTGTAATCTTGATTTTGGAGCATAATAGGATAAACCACTCTATTGGAGAGGGGCCTAGAGATGTAGCCAATTCGGTGAACTCTATTATCAACCTACATTTTGTCTTCCTTTTCTTTTCTCTCTTTCATTTTGTCCATCACATTTCTTATGCTTTGTTCATTTAAGCATTTCAATTGTGTTAATTCATTTTTAAAGCTTGAATCAATCATTGTAATAGTTAAAAATTCATTAGCAATTGTCATAGATCCTAATTCAAATCAAGTTTGGTATCAAATCTTTGTGTGACTATTATTATAGAAGTGGATGCTAACACATTCTAGGAAACAGTGAGGTGAAGGCAAGCTAGAAGAATGCAATCCTGAGATCGACAAGCAAAGGACTTTGCTAATGATGGAAGAAACTAAAGCTGGGAAAAGTACTAAGCTTGATGATAAGTCTTTTCAATGAGCCTTTCTTTGTTGGATGTTGTGGTTGTGTTGCTGATATGTGATTTTCATTGATGTCAACACTATTAGCATTACTGTATTGAAGGTTGTATATGTCGAGGATATTGAGAAATTGTTAAAGAAAGAGTTTTAGGTTCCCAGTGGAACTGTGTAGGTCGTGAAGGTGTCTTTTTTTGTACATTGAAGATCAGTTGTTGTGGACTAAAGGGTTTTATATTGAGTGTATCTATTCCATCCACCAGAATTTTTAGAGGTCCATGTGAAGATTTGTTCGAGTTATGAAGATTTGTGTTCTGACAATATTTCTATGGTCTTTGTCAGTGTTCCTGATTGAAGTTTATGTGTTTCTGGTAATCTCAATTGCTATGGATATTTCTCTATTAGTTCTTGTTGCTTGTGGATGCTTCTAGATCATTCTTTATTCTTTTTGTATGTCTGCGATGATTAGTGTGCTCTTGGTTGAATATTTTTCTTGGTATGTTCTTTTTTTTGTTCTAGGCCAACATGATGGTTGTGGCATGTTGTGGATCCTTGAAGATTTAATTTTGAATGTTGGCATGCTCAAGGGTATTGTTTTGGGTCGCATCATAATATTAGCCAATGGTGTTTGATTCACATTGAAAATTTATTTGTAAATTTGGGACGACATTGAAAATATGTTTTATATTTCTAGCTGACTAAGTTGTTGATGTAATTTCATGTTGTGGATATATAAGAGTGATTTTTTGAGCGAACTTAGTGTGCACATAAGAACAAATGTATGCCAGAGAAAGTGCAGATGTGTGTATAGTGTCCAAATCATTAGATTGTAGAGAAGAGTGAGAAGAAGTTTGAGCAAAGTGTGAAGAAGGTTTTATGTGCTTAACTGGAA
Source organism: Sequoia sempervirens (assembly GCA_007258455.2). Classification (NCBI taxonomy): domain Eukaryota; kingdom Viridiplantae; phylum Streptophyta; class Pinopsida; order Cupressales; family Cupressaceae; genus Sequoia; species Sequoia sempervirens. Next base: position 762,870,909 of record VDFB02270651.1, read on the forward strand.
CTGTAATCAGGCTTTTGAAGAAGCTATTTTCTCAATTCACAATCCAGATGGTTTTAATCCAAATATTTCTTAGGCAGTGAGCCCTCTTGTAATTGAGCAGTGAGCTCTACGTAGTGTGCCTGAATGCATGTGCATTCCCATTATTTTTCATTATACTTTTAATAGGGTAAATATTGTGGACTAACATCCACCATGGTTTTTCCCCTAACAAGGTTTCCACGTAAAAAATATTGGTGTTCTTTGTGCTTCTGATGTGTTGTTTGTTCATGGTTTATTGTTCACTCATCAGATTTGAGATTAAGTAAAGTTTGAAAAAGTTTAAATATTTTGTGACAACTGATTCAGCCCCCCTCTTAGTTGTGTGTCCTTGTTTTTCCAACAATTGGTATCAGAGCAAGCTCCTCTAAAGAATTTAAAAGCTTGAGGTGATCAGAAATGACAACATACAAGAAGGATAGTCCTAGATTTGATGGAACAAACTACTCATTGTGGAAAGCTAGGATGGAGTGTCATTTGAAGTGTATTGGTGAACCCTTCTGCAAAATTATGAAGAACCAATATGTTATTCCTCATAATGGTCCTTCCACTACTGATGAGATTAAAGAGGCTGAGAATAATGTTCAGGCTATGGAAGCTTTGTTGAGTCCTCTAACATATTCATAAATGATAAATGTGTTAGGTCTGAAGACAACTCATGAGATGTGGATGAAGCTAGAAACTTTGTATGAAGGAGATGTATATGTGAAGATGGCTAAGCTACATAGTTTGAAAGGCAAGTATGAAAATTTGAAGATGAGTGAAGATGAAAGTATTTCTTCTTTTATGCAAAGTAAATGAACTAGTGATGGGTATTAGATGTGTTGGTGGTATCCTGGATGAGGAAGAAA
>VDFB02270651.1:762871895-762984562 GCA_007258455.2 Sequoia sempervirens
TCCCTCTTGTAATTGAGCAATGAGCTCTAGGCAGTGTTCCTGAATGCATGTGCATTCCTATTATTTTTCATTATACTTTTAACAGGGTATAATATTGTGGACTCACATCCATCGTGGTTTTTCCCCTAACAAGGTTTCCATGTAAAAAACCTTGGTGTTCTTTGTGCTTTTGATGTGTTGTTTGTCCATGGTTTATTGTTCACTCATCAAATCTAAGATTAAGTTAAGTAATATTTTTTTTTAAAAATATTCTTTGACAATTGATTCACCCCCCTCTTAGTTGTGTGTCCTTTTTTTTCCAAAATTATTGACATAAAGACTATGGTAGATTTCTAGGAAAGAAGAAGTGTGAAAAGGAGATTCTTTAAAGCAAGAAACAAACAAGCTTAAAGTACAAAAGAATGGAAAGCTCCAAAAACTCCATCTCCTCCATCTTCCCCTTCTTCTTCTTTCTCTTCTACTACTATTAATCCTTTCAAAAGAAAGTCTAAGCCTATTATTAAACTTGATGTAAAATTTGAGTTGCCTAAGTATTGTGGTGAGTTAAATGCTGAAAAGTTAGATGATTGGATCCAAAAAGTAGAAGTGTATGGTAGGATTCAAGCCTCATAGAAGATGAATCTATGATCCAGTTAGCCACTCTCCGGTTGGGAGGTACAACTCTCACCTGGTGGGAGAGTAGGACTCATGAGGAAATTGCTTGCCATGGTAAGGTTATATGACTTGGATGAAATTTTTTTCTTCCCTTAAAAAATAGTTTTACCCTTTAGGTTATATGCAACAATTAACAATGAATTGAAAACCTTTAGGCAAGGTAAGGCTTACCATCCAAGATTACACCCATGAGCTTATAAATGGGATATTGTTTTAAATGTTCCATTGTATCCCTCAAGATACATTACATAGCATAGGTGGTTTGCATTCTTACCTAAGACATACTATCTAATGTTGAGTCCTAGTAATCTAGAAAAGTGTCACCCAAGTCACTCATTTAGAGTCAAGGGGTGAAAAATTCAATAATAATTTTCAAAGAAACCATCTAAGTATGAGGGGAAGTTTAATGGTAAAGACAAAGACAAAGATAAAGGAAAAGGGAAGAAGACAACTATAGTTAAGAAGGATGGTGATAAGCCCACATTCTCCCATTGCAAGAAAGAGGAGCATGATGATTCGAAGTGTTGGAAGTTGCATCCAGAATTAAGGCCAAAAAGATATGGCGGCAATAAAGGCAAGCAAAAGACTGTTGTAGTGATTCAACAAGATCTTGGATCCGACTCTTAAGATGAAACATAGATTGTTGCTGTGGGGGTCCAAGGTAAAGGGAAAGGTATAACTCTCTTTGATGCAATTTTTTTAATGAAATTAAAAAGTAAAGTATCTACTCCTAAAGATGATAAACAATAGAATGAACTATATTTCACATTCGAAGCAACTAATCACACTAAGATTGACACAATGTTTGATACCTGCTCCCTCAAGTCAACTTAATATCTAAAGAGGTAGTAAAGAAACTTAATTTAACTACAACACCTCATCCAAATCCATATCCACTTGGATGGGTTTGCAGTGATGCTCAACTATAGGTAACAAAACAATGTAAATTGAGATTTGCTATCACTATCAGAGACACCCAAATTTGATCACTCCTATATGATCAAATTTACCCCTTTATTCATCAATTCTGTTAATATTAATTTATTTAATTAATATTGCGCTTCCCACATAAGACTCTTAAAGTGTTTAATTTAATAATTAAATACTTTATTTGGTGCTTTTATCTTCTTTAAATTAAATAAATACACCAATTTATTTAATTTAGTCATCCTAATCTATTGAATTAAAATCAATTTAAAATTCTTCTTTTCTCACTCCTTGTCACATCCTCCATAATCCATCTCTAATATGAATTAATTTAATTAACTCATATTTAAGGTGTGCATCCTCTTAATCAAGGATTAATGTCACATCCTCCTACATTTTCCACTTGTCTCTAATCTTCCATTAGTTATCATAATCAAGTGTTTGCACAACTTTAATCAAAATCATTAGCCTTTTCTGTTAGAATTACCCTTTTGGTCAATTTTTGCATTTACCTTCTTTTGGCATTGACCCTCTTTCCCATGTGAATTTTTAATTCTGTGATTTATTTGTCCTAGATTCTTTTATATATGTGAATTTTTAATTCACATTCCATTCTTCCAAGGCTTCTAGAACCTTGGACTTGTCACAATCTCCACATGTGACCAAGTCCCACCTTTTTGGAGCCCACCTTTTACCCTCTAGATCCTCCTAGGAATGTGAATTTTTAATTCACATTTATATCCCCAACCACCTTTCCTATTCCCATGTAGATTTTTGAGGAATTCCAAAATTCCTCAAATGCCCCTTTCACTCCCACTTGGGGACAAGGAATCCCTTTTTGAGGAAATCTCCTCACTCCCCAAGGTGCATGTCCTTCCTCCACCTCATGTATTTTGATGCCTTGTAAAAAATAGGTCACGACTAAACTGACAACTCATATGTACTTTCAATTTGTATTGGGTTCATTTTGGGTTACCTACTTCTATTGTATCGGATCGAGATTCTCAATTCTTGGGGGAATTTTGGTTAGCATTATGGGAACTCATAGACACTAGACTAAAGAAAAGTACAACCTTCCATCCACAGGCTGACAGATAGACAAAGGTAGTGAGCATGACAGTTGTGCATATTCTTTGAGGATACTGCAAAAAAATATCCTAAGTTGTGGGATGAAAATATTCACTATGTGCAACATGCATACAACCATGCAACAAACTCTTCTACAAAAAGATCTCCTTTTGAGACTTGTTTTGGGTATCTTCCAAAAAAACCAATGGACTTTTATTTTGGAAAGGATGATATTGAAGATGGATGCCATGATGTAGAGAAGGCTTTGAAGTTCATTTAGAAATTCCAAGCAATTCATTAGGCAGTGGAAGCACAGCTAGAGAAGAGCTAAGGCAAATACAAGGCTCAACATGATAAGCATCACATTGATCATCATTTCGTTTTGTCACTCTAAACCTCCAAAAACCTCCATTTGACCATTTTAAACCTCCATCTCATCATTCCAAACTTTCGTTAACCATTCTAAATCCCCATTCATTCTCCACAATTATCTTCAATCCACCCGTTCATTTTAATTTCTCCCTAATCCATTCAAAAGTCCATACCCTCACCAAAAAAATGTCATAATTTTTACCATTTACATCACCAAACACCACTCATAATCAGCATAGAAAGGCAGAAGTGCCCTCTGTTTTGCTGCAGAAAGGCGGAAGCGCCCTTGTTTTGCTGCAGAAAGGCAGAAGCGCCCCTGATTTACTGCAGAAAGCTGACTACACCCCTTTAACTTCCTGAGGCCATCATTTACAAACCGTGCATCGAATCGACTTTATCCAAAAACCAAAGTTGCTTAGTTTTTCAAGCTCTATCTAGTGGTACCTTCCATTTCCTCCTATCAAGAATTTGACCATCCTGGGGCGGCCACGCCCCGCATCGTGGGGTGGATACACCCCTAACTTCTCGGGGCTGTCATTTACAAACCATGCATCGGATCGACTTTATCAAAAAACCAAAGTTGCTTAGTTTTTCAAGCTCTATCTAGTGGTACCTTCCATTTCCTCCTATCAAGAATTTGACCATCCTGGGGTGGCCACGCCCCGCATCGTGGGGTGGATACGCCCCTAACTTCCCGGGGCTGTCATTTACAAACCGTGCATCAGATCGACTTCATCCAAAAACCAAAGTTGCTTAATTTTTCAAGCTCTATCCAATGGTACCTTCCATTTCCTCCTATCAATAATTTTACCATCCTGGGGCGGCCACGCCCCACATCGCAGGGTGGATACGCCCCTAACTTCCCGGGGCTGTCATTTACAAACCGTGGAACAGATCAACTTCGTTCAAAAACCAAAATTGCGTAATTTTTTGAGCTCTATCTACTGGTACCTTTTTTTTCTTCCTATCTAATCAAACCAATCCATTCCTCTAATCAAATTCATCTAATCATCTAATCAATCCAAGCACACCAATCCTATTAGGTTCATCCAATCACAACTATCCAATCAACATCATCCAATCATCTGATCCTCTCCAATCAAACCAATATAATTCATCCAATCATCTACCTGATCCAACCATTCGTCTACCCAATCCAATCAATCATTTCCCCCATCCAAATCCCTTGAACTTCATCTTGGGTTATTATCCAAATTGACCTAAGTGTCTGATCTGATCGTCCTCATCAACATTTGCTTAGGATTGTCATCCATCCTAAGTTAATCATCATTGTTGGCCCAATCAATTCACCTTTAATCTCAAGGTGGATTCGGTGCTACAATCATCCATTTATCCTTTTATCCGTTCAATCAGTATCCTAAGTCATCTAAGATAATCTCTGAATAGGATTTGCAACCTCTTTCATCATCTTATCCTATCCATCAGTCGATCTTATCAATCATCGATCGATCTAATCCAATCACATCACCTTCGACCTAATCAATCTACTTCCATCTCAAAGCAGATTCGGTGACACATCATCCAATCATCCTAATCTGAGCTTTAGTCCAATCCTAATCTGAGCTTGACCAAAATCTCGATTTGAGCTTTAATCCGTTCCCATCCAAAATATTTTATCCATCCTCTTTAACATTCCATCATCATGAATCCCTATCCTCCATCAATAGTGGTCAAGGGAAACCCTAATTGCATTGATGACGATAACAAAAGTCTTGTTGATCAAGAGGAATATGACATAGACCCCCTTGACACTATCATTGCTAGTAAGCTTTCTCCACCCACTTTCCAAAATCCAATCACCCCCTCGAGTTATCCTGTTATGTCTTCGTCCATGCCTAATCATGTTGCTTCTACTACCTTTGACAAGGGATATCCGTCATATCCATCATACCCTTCATCTACATCATCCTATTATCCAACACCAGCATCCTCTTATCCTAGTCTACCATCTCAATACCCCTATCCTAATCCCCCATCCACATCCTCCTATCTAAATCCTTCATCCGCATATACCCACTACCCTAATCTTCCATGCCAATCTACTCACTCTAATCCTACATTCGTACCTTCCTATCCTAGTCAAATACACCCACCAACTTACCCTAATCCAACATCCGCATCTCCCTACTACTACAATCCACCACCGCCTCCTTGTGTCCTAATTCATTATGCCAATACCCCTATCTTAACCCTTCACCTAATCCCCCATCTATTCCCAGTCCTACATCCAATCCCATTTCCCCTATCTAATCCTAGCCCACCAATCCCTAGTCCTAATCCCCCACTAATCCATAAACCTTCATCCACTCCTACCACACCATCTCATCCTAGAGTATGCAAGTCTCTCATTTCAGAAGTTCTCCAAGGACTTATAACAAAGGAAACATCCCCCACTCCACACATTGCAGTCGTGGAACCATGCCATCCCAACCCATCATCCATGTTCGTTAGTGACGAGACCCTTCTCCACTCAACACCTATCACTGATGAAACCATCACATCCTATGAATCCACTGGGCCCCCATCTCCTACCATCACATCCTCTGAATCCACTGGGCCCCCATATCCTACCATCACATCCTCTGAATCCACTGGGTCCCCATCTCCTACCATCACATCCTCTGAATCCACTGGGCCCCCATCTCCTACCATCACATCTTATGAATCCATCGAGCCCCCATCTCCTACCATCACATCCTCTAAATCCACTAGGCCCCCATCTCCTGCCATCACACCCTCTGAATCCACCGAGCCCCCATCTCCTACCATCACATCTTTTAAATCTATTGAATCCATTGAGCATCCACCTCCTACTCCAAGAGTCATTGAACCCATCGATGATACCCAAATCCATTTTGATGACTGCATCGAATCCTCCATCCTTCCATCTCCCCAACTTGAAGAGTCTTTACAACACTCTGTCATCCTTCCATCCACACAAGATGCGTCATGCCAAGAGTCTAATCCAAAGCATGCCAACATATCCCCTTCTCCAGATCAAGATTCTACCATCCTATCTAGTTCACCTCAAGATCATAGTCCCCCATCCATTCCACCCCATGATCCCCTTGTCTCCACCACTCCATCTCCATCTCCATCACATGAGCCCACTACCACAAATCCTATCATATCCCCTAATCCCTCTCCTGATATCATCTATACACATGCTGCTATCCCACCATATCCCTCTCATGATCCCCCATCATCGCCTAAAACTGCTATACCTACACTGCTTGCATATCCCCTTGGTACTCTCACATTCTTCCATGGTGGCCTCCTCACAGAAGAAAAGCATAGTGTATTTACCACCCATCATCCTCCACCTAATAATGGACTCGATTCATGTTTTCTAAATAACACAAATCCTATCATGGATCGCATGCTCAAGAAAATGAACTATCAAGGAAAAGGTCTAGGCCTTCATGAGCAAGGTATTTTAGAGCCCATCCAAGTCAAAGAACAAGTCTGCATGCAAGGTCTTGGACCTATTTCCCAAGACTCACAATCTAAAGATGTTGGTACAACTTCTAGATGTCCTCAACAAGCCTTTTCCAAAAGAAATGTCGGCTCTTCCCATCGCCCCACTAGATCATATGTTGCCATCCCTCCTCCTCTATCATATCGCCTCAAAACCACCGTCCATATCCCTCCTTCATCTACTCCATCCATTTTGGGTCCTTACATCCCTCCATCCACCATATCCCATCCTTCATCCATCCATCCATCTTGGGTCCATATATCCCAAGATCACCTCCTCCATCTCATCCTTTCATCCATTCATCACCTATCCATTCATCCATCATAAACATCCCTCTCACATGTCCCCTAATCAGGATCAACAAAGGCACATACCTGCACATCCTCCGTCTACACATAATCCCCATACTCCTACCTTCGTCGCTCCACATCATCCATCTCTTCACACCCATCCCATGGCTACTAAATGCACTTTGGATGCTAACATAAAAATGCATAAATCCAAACATCCACATGAATCCAATGCTTCCCATGTCCCCTCTAAAAGACATGGTAAAGAAAAGAAAAACAAAATCCCAAATCAAAATCAAATCTATAGCTCGCAAAGAGCCAGCAAAGCAAAGATCAAAACCATGTGGATCCCAAAGAAAAAAGATGCAATGCCATCAAATGAAAAATCTATAAGAACATCTAAAGTTGCTAATCCAAAAGCTAATTATACACCCCTTTCATCTCCTAAATCTGTTTTGGGTCCTTATGTCCCGAAATTCGCTATTCCATCTCCTCCACTATCCCCACATTCTCCATCTATTAGTCCCCTTCTCTTTTCACATCCGTCACCACATGTGCCAATGTTGGTCCTGAACTCATCTCCCCATCACGTATCCACCTCATCATTCTATCCATACCATTTCCAACATCCCACCCATTATCCCCTGTACCTTCCCCATCAAATCCCTCTCATTCATCCTCTAGCATAATCCATTTATCCTAAGGTCCATTTATCCTAAGGTTGTACCAACATCCAATAGTCGGTTCGAACATGAGCTCTTAATACCTCGTATAGAACTTGATGCTTGAGTCCTTCGTCCATATCCTTATCGCATGTCTTCTAAATCCACTTATTCGCCTCCCTATCCTTATCCATCTCCTTCTGCATACTATCCAAAAAGTCCAAAAATTCAAAAAAATAAATTTTTGAAAAAACATAAAAAATAATAAATAGTAAAGAGAAATAATTCGTCCAATGGTGAAAACTTGGCAAACAAGCGCCTTGGATAAGTACCATGATGAAAACCTGGCAAACAGGCGTCATGCATAATTCCCCATCTGCACTTGGGGGCAACTTCCTAATATGCATTCCCTCCATCCGCTATGCTTCCAGCTATGCACCCGTCTTCCTATTATCCATCCTCTTCATAAATCCCCTCCATCCCACCTATCTTCTGCATCCTACCATCATATCCCATTTATCTCCCATCCCTCCATCCTTCTTGTGATCTTGATCAAAATAGGGGAACCTATCTATGCAGGCTTTGGACACCTCTTGGTATACATTCCCTTCATCCATGCTCTGTTGTATTCCTTGGTCACCCATCCTATCCTCCTCTAGTTATTCCTCTTCCCATCCACTCATCTCCCATCCCTCATGCCTCATCATATATGAAATATCTAGAGTGGGGGCATCTGCTTCCTTTGTGACATAGTCCTTGGAGACATCATCTATCATAACATCCCTTTATCTCCCTATCCATCTATCCCAGTATCCCTTCCATCTCCCCATTTGTATCTTCGTATCCATCTATCCTAGTATCCCTTTCATCTCCCAATCCTTCTGTCCCTATCCATCTATCACAACACCCCTTCATCTCCCTATCCATCTATCATAGCATCCCTTCCATCTCCCCATCCTTGTCTCCATATCCATTTATACTAGCATCCCTTTCATCTCCCAATCCTTATATTCCTATCCATCCAAACAATCCCTCCCCTCCTTCATCCATTCTTTCATCTTTATCCTCATCGCATCTCACAATCCCTTGTCATTGGTATTTGGCTATAGGCCTCCTTCCATGCAACCCAATGCCCTTTATCTCATCGCCCTCACTTTTGCTTCTCCTACACATCTTTTCAATCTCTTATCTTTTCTCCGTGTTCATCACCTCGTCCCTCTTTTTGCTTTTCTTTGTCACAGTGGCTCCGCCCCTCCCCCAGGCGTGTCCGCCCCGTCGGTGCGTGTCCGCCCTCCTAGGGCGTCTGCGCCCCGTCAGGGCATGTGCGCCCTCCCAGGGCGTGTACCCCCCTGTCGGGGCGTCTGCGCTCTCCCGGGGTGTACACGCCCCAACGCCCCCGTCGAGGCGTCTGCGCCCTGTCGGGGGTGTGTGCGCCCTCCTGGGGTGTACACTCCTTGACGCCCCCATCGGGGCATCTACGCCCCGTCGGGGCATCTACGCCCCGTCGAGGCATCTTTGCCCCCCGCCGAGGCGTGTGCGCCCCGCCGGGGCGTGTCCGCCCTGTGGCCCGGGGCGCATACGCCCCACTATGGCGCGTCCCTCTCCCTGCCAAAAATTCACATTTTTACTGTCTTTTTCGGAAAACTGATCTTGACCTAGTTGTTTAATTTTGCTCCTGAACAAAACCCATGTTTTGAAATTTTCAAAATTGATTTTTGATTTTTACACTGACACTTCTGGAGGCTGACTTTTGACTCGGGTGTCCGTTTGAGCTAAAATTTGACAGGTAGTTGCATTATGAGATAACGAGTGGATTTCCAACTGTTCTTAGAAAGTCATTGGAACCTGTGTTGACCCATTTTCGGGGCCTCAAACTTTCATCTAGGCCCTCAAAATCCCAATTTAGTATTTTTTTCCAGCATTTTGAAAAATTGTTTTCACTCATAACTCAAAATGCATATCTCGAATCTGGGATGTTAGGTGGCAATTCATCCTATCTCACCAATGGGTATTTCTTGGAAAAAATTAGGACTCTCAAACATATGACCATGAAGTGTCCTAAAATGGACAAATTTGACAATTTTTGAAAATTGCCAAATTTAGAAAAATCTGCTTGTCAACACCTTACATCCCTTAAGCCCCCCAACTCAGTGTAGAATCAATCCAATCATATCCTTCACTCATTCTAGCCTTCAATCCAATCCTCATCTGAGCTTTAATCTTATCCCAATCTGAGCTTAGCCAAACCCCTAATCTGGGCTTTCATCCATCTGCAATCAATGTCTTTGGATACCGATAAGATCCCTCCTTCCATCTTCTTCAATTTTGTCTTATTCATCCATTCTAATAAATCCATTCACTCATTCCATATAACCATTCCTCTACTTCGAACCTTCATCTATCATCTCAACACTTCATCGAACCTCCTATCATCTCAAACATTCATCAAACCTCCTATCATTTCAAACTCTCATTCCATAATCTTGATCAATCTTGAGTAATCTTCCACCTGTTCCCACCCTTTACCTTCTAGTTCCAATAATCAGTCATCTATCCATTTGGTCACCTTTTCCTCATCCAAATCCTTATCCATCTATCCAATCCACCCAAACAATCATTTTCCTCCCCCATCCTCTCCCCTCATCCCATCTCATAATCCCTTGTCATTGGTATCTCGCTATAGGATTTTCCCCATTCAATCCAATGTCATCTATCTTATTGTCATCACTTTTGCTTCTTTTGCACATCTTTTCTATCTCATCGTTCATCACTTCATCATTCATCTATATGGCATGTCATTCGCCCACTTCATCTTTGATGATTTGGATAACTATCCCATCCCTGAGCTTTATATAGTCACTATCCTCCAATCCAATCCAATCCAACAGGTCTATCTTGTTCTGTCATGTCAGTTCCGTCATTTTAAACCCTTATCTAGGGTTATCTCATCATCTTTCATCCATCACTTGTTTGTGGCCTTTTGTCGAACTACATTGCCCCTGCGCTTTCACGTAGGCAAGGTCGATCATTTGATCCGCCCCTGGGGTTCCATCCATCATCGATCTATATTGTCCACTTTTCTAATGTTCTCCATCCTATCTTGGTCATCCATCAAAATCTCCATCATGGTCAGTCGTCAGCCTTTTATCGACCTACGAGGGCTTTGCGCTTCCACGGAGGCAAGGCTAATCATTGATCGGCCCTCGAGCCCCTAGGTCTTTAGGTTGTTTCAATCTCATGTATTTTCTCCCTTGTGTCATGTCATCAAGCTATGCCCTTATCTAGCTGGTTCTTAACAAACAAGATCCACTTGTATCAACAAATCCAATCAGTTTTGAATATCCTACAACATATCGATCTTTTAGCTTAGTATCCATCATTGGTCTCAACTGGATGCATCCTTCCTAACAGACCTCATCAATCCATCCATCCCCTGATCCTATGGCAATAGACATTTGAAATTAATTGTGATCTTTTGATACTTTTGGATTTTGTTTATCATTTGAGCTCCCTATCATCACTTGTCAAGGCCTCCATGATCCATCATATTATGGTGTGTTTTGATTGGTCAACATAGGGGCATATCTTGCTCTTTTGTTTGATTATGTCTTCTTGGTTGTCCCACATAGTACCCACCAAGATCCCCGAGGTCTTGTGTTATGCTGGGGCATCCTTTTGTGCTTGTGGTTATCTCAATACTTGGCCCGACCAAGGTCTTTCTGACCTTGGGGTGTTGGGATAGCCTTCTTGTCTGTTGTGTTTATTTCATGCATTAGACACTATTACACCTTGGTTCCACATACCCTGGCACTTGGTGTCTTATGCTATAGCAAAAATCAATGCTTTGAAGATGGCAAAGTGCATTAGGATTTCATTTCATTTTCCATTCTATCGTCTTACATGTATCCCCCCATCCATTCATCCTTCATCCTTATCTCACATCTCTATCCAACCCCCATCCATTCCATTTAGCCCGAATCCTCTAATCATATCCTTGGTCTTATTCTCGGTCTTGTTACAAGCCTAAGTACATAGGTGGTTTGCATTCTTACCTAAGACATACTATTCTAATGTTGAGTCCTAGTAATCTAGAAAAAGTGTCAGTCCAAGTCACTCATTTAGAGTCAAGGGGTAAGAAAAAATTCAATGATAATTTTTCAAAGAAACCATCTAAGTATGAGGGGAAGTTTAATGGTAAAGACAAAGACAAAGATAAAGGAAAAGGGAAGAAGACAACTATAGTAAAGAAGGAGGGTGATAAGCCCACATTCTCCCATTGCAAGAAAGAGTGGCATGATGATTCGAAGTGTTGGAAGTTGCATCCAAAATTAAGGCCAAAAAGATATGGAAGCAATAAAGGCAAGCAAAAGATTGTTGTAGTGATTCAACAAGAACTTGGATCCGACTCTTAAGATGAAACATAGATTGTTGTTGTGGGGGTCCAAGGTAAAGGGAAAGGTATAACTCTCTCTTTTGATGCAATTTTTTTTAATGAAATTAAAAGTAAAGTATCTACTCCTAAAGATGATAAACAATAGAATGAACTATTTCACATTCGAGTTGTAACTAATCACACTAAGATTGACACAATGTTTGATACGGGTTCTCAAGTCAACTTAATATCTAAAGAGGTGGTAAAGAAACTTAATTTAACTACAACACCTCATCCAAAGCCATATCCACTTGGATGGGTTTTCAATGATGCTCAACTATAGGTAACAAAACAATGTAAATTGAGATTTGATATCACTACTGTAGACACCCAAATTTGATCACTCCCATATGATCAAATTTCCCCCTTTATTCATCAATTCTATCAATATTAATTTATTTAATTAATATTGCGCTTCTCACATAAGACTCTTAAAGTGTTTAATTTAATAATTAAATACTTTATTTGATGCTTTTATCTTCTCTAAATTAAATAAATACACCAATTTATTTAATTTAGTCATCCTAATCTATTGAATTAAAATCAATTTAAAATTCTTCTTTTCTCACTCCTTGTCACATCCTCCATAATCCATCTCTAATATGAATTAATTTAATTAATTCATATTTAGGGTGTGCATCCTCTTAATCAAGGATTAATGTCACATCCTCCTACATTTTCCACTTGTCTCTAATCTTCCATTAATTATCATAATCAAGTGTTTGCACAACTTTAATCAAAATCATTAGCCTTTTTAGCACCACTTTTTGGTCAATTCTTGCATTTACCTTCTTTTGGCATTGACCCCCTTTCCCATGTGAATTTTTAATTCGCATTTATTTGTCCTAGATTCCCCTCTTTTATATGTGAATTTTTAATTCACATTCCATTCTTCAAGGCTTCTAGAGACCTTGGACTTGTCTAATCTCCATGTGACCAAGGTCCCACTTTTTTGGGAGCCCACCTTTTACCTCTAGATCCTCCAGGAATGTGAATTTTTAATTCACATTTATATCCCCAACCACCTTTCCTTTTCCCATGTAGATTTTTGAGGAATTCCAAAATTCCTCAAATGTCCCTTTCACTCCCACTTGGGGACAAGGAATCCCTTTTTGAGGAAATCCCCTCACTCCCCAAGGTACATGTCCTTCCTCCACCTCATGTATTTTAATGCCTTGTAAAAAATAGGTCACGACTGAACTGACAACTCATATGTACTTTCAATTTGTATTGGGTTCATTTTGGGTTACCTACTTCTATTGTATCGGATTGAGATTCTCAATTCTTGGGGGAATTTTGGTTAGCATTATGGGAACTCATAGACACTAGACTAAAGAAAAGTACAACCTTCCATCCACAGGCTGACAGATAGACAAAGGTAGTGAACATGACAGTTGTGCATATTCTTTGAGGCTACTGCAAAAAAACATCCTAAGTTGTGGGATGAAAATATTCACTATGTGCAACATGCATACAACCATGCAACAAACTCTTCTACAAAAAGATCTCCTTTTGAGACTTGTTTTGGGTATCTTCCAAAAAAACCAATGGACTTTTCTTTTGGGAAGGATGATATTGAAGATGGATGCCATGATGTAGAGAAGGCTTTGAAGTTCATCTAGAAATTCCAAGCAATTCATTAGGCAGTGGAACCACAACTAGAGAAGAGCTAAGGAAAATACAAGGCTCAACATGATAAGCATCACACTGATCATCATTTCCAAGTTGGAGATAGATTTTAGTTACAAATCAGCAAGGAAAGAATGCAAGGCAAAGGAAGGAAGCTCAAGCTGATTTGGTATGGTCCCTTTGAGATCTTGGAAAAGATTGGAACCAACACATTCTGCCTTAATCTTCCTCCATACATGCACATCTATTTAGTTGTCAATGTTGAGAATCTAAAGTTGTACGAGCCTCTAATGATATTGGATGAAGAAATAGACATTTAGGTTCCATCATTTGATGATCTTTCACCAGACTACATGTTAGAATTTCTAGAGGATGTCAACTTAGACAGGAAAGTTAGGACTTCACGAAGAGGTGCATTTGAGTACCTCAGAGTGGGACCGAAGGAGATTGATCCAAGCAAGGAAAAATGGATGGAGATTGGTAAAGTGAGGGCACTTTACGCTCACTTGATTTCTAAGTAATCATGCTTTTAGAGGTCCAAAAGCTCTGCAGTGGGGAGGATTGATCTAGGGGGTACTTTTTTAGTGAAAACTGAAGTGTTCCTTATACTCCAGAATTTTTCACCATGTCGAAGAGCTCTAAAATCTAAGTCCAACACAACTTGAACGAGCTCAAAAGGAGTCTTTATTCCTAAGTTATGGCCAGTCAAAGTTTGGTCAAATTAGATGTCAGAGGCCAATTAGAAAGATGAAAAAATTGACCATCTTAGAATTCAACAGAATCAACACCAAAATGAAGGCCCATCAAAATGAACCCAACACCACTCATTTCATCAAAATCCGAGCTCGTACGCACAAATTACGCCAAGTCAAAGCTGCAAGTAGCAAGGTTGACCAAGTCGTACGGATGATGACATTAGCATGTTGACATGGAAGTCTATATGGTATGGTAGATGAGGTGGACCATTCATAGCTTAACACATGGCATCTGACTAGGTAGGTGAGTTAGCAGGTACGACAACCAGTTGGACCTATCACATGTCGACACGTTGACCTCCCTTTGGCAGACAAATGTCACCTCTCCCTATTGGATGCGTGGCACCTCTTTTCGGTGTCTGAACCGACGGTTGCATTGTTTGGTAAAATTTGTTGGGGGGATTTGATCCCCCCACTTCACACAAAGTACACCATTCACCTACCAATGCGCCATAAAATTTGCACCTAACCATATTTGACAGTCGGTGGGTTTTGATGATTATAAAGCTTGAATTTAGTTTTAGAATGGATGGCAGGGGGGTTGACCACCCAACCTCCCCACTACATAAAATTCTCTTAACCATTACACCATCGAAGTGTATGTAAACTATATTGGGGATCAGTTTGTTTTGACCACTATCTACAAACCAATTACCCCTAATTCTTAAATATTCACCCCTTTAACATAAATAAATTTAATCCCTAACTTAACTATAATCTTCCAAAGATTCAAAAGCTCGAGAATGAGAATTTTGAAGGGCCTAAATAATATTTAAATTATATTGAGGGGATTTTCAAATGATTTTATTATGTAAAAATGGAGGATTTGTAAAAATTCTATGTTGCAATGGGGAGATTTGTAATCATATGGTTAAACACCATATTGGCTAAAATTTTGGTATAAAAGGGGGGTGAGAATGGAAGAGTTAGGCATCTAGGTGATGAGTAAGGAGAGAATGACCAAAAGAATTTTGTATCCATTTCTGTGCAACGAGGGAATGTTGTCACTATTCTGGAAGGAAATGGAGTTGTAATGTTGTTGAAACCTTGTAATGCTGATTTTGGTGCATAATAGGATCGATCACTCTATTGGAGAGAGGCCCAGAGATGTAGCTAATTCGATGAACTCCATTATCAACTTGTGTTTTGTCTTCCTTTTCATTTCTCTCTTTCATTCTGTCCATCACATTTCTTATGATTTGCTCATTTAAGCATTTCAATTGTGTTAATTCATTTTTAAAGCTTGAATCAATCATTGTAATAGTTAAGCATTCATTAGAAATTGTCATAGATCCTAATTCAGATCATACATATCCCTGGATTAGCACAAAATTTGTTATATGTGAGAAAACTAATAGATGCGAGTGTGCAGGTAGTATTTTCTCATGCAGGATGCAAGATGGTTAGAGGTGCTATGGTGCATGTTAAAGGTTTTAGATATGGCACATTATATAAGCTATATGCATGCACTGTTGAATGCAATAGTACTTCAGTGAAAATCAAGTTTGTGGAAGAAGTGAGGGTTTCACCTTCAGCAGATGGTCATGCTTTTGGGTACCAAAGGGTGCTCTTTCTTCTGAGACAAATTTACCTATAGAGAAAACTATGTTATGGCACCAGAGACTTGGCCACATTAGAGAAAAGGGTCTAATGACCTTGAAAAATAAAAACCTTGTTGAAGGTCTGTCTGATTGTAATCTTGAATTTTATTTTTGTGAGCATTACATTTATGGAAAACAAAATTGTGTTCAGTTTTACTCGAGTTCTCATAAATCTTGTGGTGTATTGGATCTTATTCATTCTAATGTATTTGGTCCTATAGATGTTCCTTCGATTGGTAAATCCACATATTACGTTTCATTTATTGATTATTATAGTAGGACATGGATATATTTTTTAAAGATTAAATCTGAAATTTTTAGTCAATTTAAAGAATTTAAAGCAATGGTTGAGTTGCAGACTAGAAAGAAAATAAAATGTTTGAGGAATAATAATGGTGGTGAATTTTACTCTAACAATTTTGATAAATTCTATAAATATTGTAGTATTCGTAGATAAAAAACTACTCCATATTCTCCACAACATAATGGAGTTGTAGAAATAATGAACAAGACACTGATGGAGAAGGATATGAGTATGTTGATTGGTGTTGGTCTAGAAAAAAGGTTTTGGGATGAAGTTGTTGCCACTGCCTGTTACCTACTTAACATGTCTCCTACATCAACTCTTGTTGATAAGATGCCTATAGAGGCATGGTCAGGTCACAAGCCTTCATTGAGACATCTTAGAGTTTTTGGTTGCGAGGCATATGCACATGTGCTAAAAGAGAAGTGAACAAAGTTGGAGAACAAGGCTATGAAATGTATCTTCATCAAATACAATTATGGTGTGAAAGGATACAAGCTTTGGGATCCTATTGCACAAAAGATAATACATAGTAGAAGTGTTATTTTTAGAGAAACTAAACCTTCTTCTATTACATTGCATCTTGAACAAAGTAAACAAAAATATGTGATTCAATTTCCTTCTACACCTAAGAAAGTTGAATCGAGGCCCAAGGATAGACAAGAAGTTGAGGAGAGCTCGTCTAGCTCTGGATCTTCAGAAGAGGAGGAAGAACCTCCAACTCAACTTGTTCATAGGTATGCAAGACATAGACAACCACCTAAAAGGTATTCACTTGATGATTGGAGGTGTATTTTTTCTTTGAATACTAACATGGATGAACCTAAATCTGTAGAAGAGGCACTAGGTATGAATGATGTAGAATCCTAGAAGATTGCTATGGATGAAGAAATTCCATCTTTGAAAAAGAGTGATACATGGGATCTTGTACTATTGCTTGAAGGACGAAAACCTATTGGTTGTAAATGGGTGTTCAAGAAAAAGATTAGTTCAGATGGAAGTATTGAGAAATACAAAGCAAGGTTGGCTGCGAAGGGCTACTCTCAAGTTGAGGGTGTTGATTATGGTGAGATATTTTCTCCTATTGCAAAAATACACCCATTATATTTTTGCTTTCTATTGCTACTGCTTTTGATATAGAGGTTGAGAAAATGGATGTGAATATTTCTTTCCTTCATGGTGATTTGGAGGAGGATATTTATATGAAATAGCCAGAGCACTATGTGGTGAAAGGTAAATGTAAATTGGTTTGCAAATTGAAGAAATCTTTCTATGGCTTAAAACAAAGTCCTAAGATGTGGTACCAAAAATTTGATACATATGTGTTGAGTTTGGGATTTGAGCATTCTAAATCAGATCATTGTGTTTATTATAAAACTAATGGTGATCATTTCTTGTTTATGCATTATATGTTGATGATATGTTATTTATTGGCAAAGGGAAAGGTATGATTTCAAAACTGAAATCTCAGCTTGCTACTAAATTTGAAATGAAAGATATTGGTACAACTAAGCACATTCTTGGGATGGAAATTAAAAGAGATAGAGTGAGTAGAAAGCTATGGCTTGACCAAAGTAAGTATGTCAACTCAATTTTATAGAGGTTTGATATACAGGATTGTAGACCATTATGTGTTCCTATTTCAGTTGGAACAAAGTTATCTCTTTTAGATTGTCCAACATCTCCATCAGAGATGGAAGACATGAGAAAAAGTGCCTTACCAAAGTGTAGTTGGAAGTTTGATGTATGCTATGGTTTGTACTAGACCAAAAATTTCCAAACCAATGAGAGTTCTTTCCAAATATATGTCTAATCTTGGTAAATTTCATTGGGATAGTTAAAAGAGTCTTCAAATATTTGTGTGGTACCTCACATTAGCCCTTATGTTATCATAGTAATATGACTGAAGAAATTTTTTCCCTTGATATTCATGGTTATGTGGATTCATATTGGGCAAGTGATGTTAATAGTAGAAAATCTACCAATGCTTATGTGTTTACTTTATTTGGTGGTGCAATTAGTTGGATGAGTAAGTGACAAACTGTGGTTTCTTTTTTCACTACTGAAGTAGAGTATATGGTAGCTACTTATGCTTCTAAAGAATCCATTTGAATCCATTTGGCTTAAGAGACTGTGTTCATATATTGGTATAAAACAAGGTGTAGTGAAAATTTATTACAACAGTCAGAGTGTGATATGTCTAGCCAAGAACCCGACATTTCATACCAGGACAAAGAACATTGATGTACAATATCATTTTGTTAGAGATATGGTCGAAGATGGTAGGATGAAGCTAGTTAAGATAGATAATTTGATGAATGTTGTTGATTCTTTAACTGAGCCTATGAGCACAAAGAAGTTTAGATTATGTTTAGAGACTATAGGTCTTTTGGCCCCTAGCAATTAAAGAAATGATGTTTACACCCTCACGTTGCTCTTGCAAGGTGTTTGAAAAGTGGGAGATTTTTTGGGAAAATTTGTCTCAACCTTACAATTATATGTGGTTTATCATTGATAGGATGTAAATATTTATATATATGTTTCCTAGTTACACCAATAGGTGTATACAATGGAAACACAGAGTGAAATGTGAGTGTGTTAATTTTTTTAGGAAACTTCTAGAATGCCCAACATACATTAAATAAAGGATATATTATAAATTTGGACCATTCATTATTAGGTTTTAGATCTAATGGAAAATATTTTGTTGGTTTGTCTTGCCCTAGAATGTAACTCTATTTTATGACGGAATTGTATTATGGCTATGGTAGAGATTGTGATAATTTCTGAGAGTTTGATAGTGATCATGTTGTCTCTTGATTTCTTAGTGGTGATACTCCTGTGAGAAGCTTGATCTACAAGTATATTGTAATCTTTGTGATTTATTGAATAACATATTGGGCAGCTTTTTGAGTGTGGGGTTTTTCTCCCGAAATGGTTTTCCCCACGTAAATCACTATGTCATGGTATGCATGATATTTATGTTTATTTTTGTTTAAGTTTCTATAATTGTTAAAGATTTGTAAAATTTTCACATTTTTCTCCTCTCAAGATTAGTGTAGGAAGTTTCCCTCTACCTTAGCTTCCTTACACTTGTATGGTGATGCATGTGGTGTTTGGTGTTCAAAGTATTCTTTAGCCTTGGAGGCTTGAGGGAATTTGAGTTGGAGAAATGGGTTGATTGTTAATCCTTTGGAAAGTGAAAGACTTACAGTTGCTTTAGTTTCTAGAAATAGTAGGCACATAGAAAGATGGTTAAGATAGAAAGAAGTAGAGTTGATCACATTGAAATGATGTTGATATGGAGATTTAATAACCTTGATGAATGGGGCATGGTTACACTTCATGGTTGTGTGCAAAAAAGTATTCATATTGGGTTCCTGAGATGCCCCTTAGTGATATGGAGATACTTGTGTTGTTGTGACTATGGTGTGTTGTGTTTGTACTGAATGCTTGTTTCCTAATGTTGGAAGACACTATTTTATAATCCTTGAATGCATGTAGGCTATGGAGTTGATCACTGGAAAATCTGGAAGCTTATGGAATATCCTATCTCTCTCTCTCTAAGATGTATGTACATGGTGGTGGTGGAGTTGGCTTACAAATGGGCCTAGAGTTAATATGCCTCTACTTTCTTGATGGATGTTTGTACTTGCATGGATGAGATTCATGTTCTTTGGATTTGAGGGTTTTATAGATTTTCCACTAAAAATCTATGGTTATGCATATACATGATTAACTATTTTGGATTAATTGTTATTATTTCTTTTTGACCTTTGGGTCTTCTATATGTTAAGTGGATGTGGATTTGCATGTGTGTTGGAAAACATAGTGGTTTTGTAGTTTTTCCACAGTCAAGAAAAACTTGTAGTTTTGTAGATTTGGAGATAACTATCTTCTGGGTTGTGGGATGATTTTAGATGTAAGATAGTTGTATCTTTGCATACATGCTCTATGCATGGTGGGAGGAGGTTTGAAACCTTCTTTTCAAATAAATGTTGATAAATGATTTATTATTTGATAGGTGGTTGTGAAGTTGTTATGAGCTTCTAGACAACTTATTTCCTCTAGAGGTTTTATAGGTTTGTTGTGTTCTAAAATCTATGGGCTTTTGGATCCGTGGAAAAGATAATTTTTAGATTCTTGAGTTTTCTAGATGAAAATAATTATATATTTACAAGAATACTTGGGCGGTTCCTAGACTATGGTGCTTGTGATGTGGTTTTGTTTGGAAAATTGGATCTGCTAGTGATCTAGTGATTGAATCATGAAAAGCTACATGATATCTTCTTTGATATCTCAGTTTATTGTTTACTAGTGTGATGATTGGTTTACATGTAATAGTGACTGAATCAATGAGTTATGCATTCATATGGGAAGGCCACCCTTTTTATTGTAGTGAGAGAACTTGAATGTTGATTCTTTATATCCACAAGGTTGTTTCAATGTGTTTGCAGACTGTATTAGTTGACCTTGTATGTGGTTATTTGTGCACTAGTTTGTTTCTTTTGGATGAGAGGATGGATGGTGTTGAGTACCTTGATAATCAATTTTGGGAACCTAGAGCATGTTTTATAACGATATCATGGATAGCTTGGATACACTATTTTATGTGAGTTGTGACATTGATGGTCTATTTCATTTCCTTAAAGATATTTGTTCCACTTGATATTATTTTCAAATGGACATGTGGGTGTGTGGTCAAGAATTTTAAGATTAGGATATGGTTAAGTCATGATGCTTAGAGAGATTGGTATCACTATTGAGTGGGACCTTTAGTAGTGACTATGGATTCATCACTTGGTGATGGATGACCTTATTTAGTGTTGCAGATGTTACTAGGAGGAGCTCTTAGATCTTTTTGTTGTAGAAGGGTTCTTTCATATTTGCATGGACACTATTTGGAAATAGTCATCTTAGTAAGATTGGAGATGAGTGACACCTTTGATCCATGGGGGACTCTTGGAGTCTTTTTTTGGGGTGTAGATAATGTTCAGATAGGTGATGTTGGTTTAGAGTATGTTGTTGGTATGTCATGGTAGACTCTTGATGGTGCACTAGAGTTTTGGCATCTTACATTTCTCTTGAGACCATGGTTTGTTCACTTGGAGCATGTGATCTCCTTGGAGGAGATGGTGATCCTCTATTGTGAGGATGGGTTCTCGTTTTATGCATTGGTGGATAATGAATTACACATTAGAGTATTGGCCTAATACTATTTAGATCATGATCTCATGATAGGTTTCTGACTATATTTGGAACTTTGATAGTGATCTAGAAAGTTCTCTATGTTTTGAGGACATTTTTCATGTGCTTGAGAGCTTCATGAGAGTGCATTGTTTGCATTTGGATCTTAGCACAGGTTGATTGTATGTTAGTTCTCATGGATGCATGAAGACATAGGTGAGGTTCTAATTCTCTTTATATGAGAGAATATATTGAGATCTCAACAGAAACTCAGAGGAACTTTTCACCTTGACATGGATGTAAGTTCATGATAGACCTATGAGGAGAATGCTCTTGGATGATTCATCATGAATTGGATAACTTGGAGGAGAATTCTCATTCCCAACTCTTGGAATACTCAATAGTTTGTCACTTGAGAAGCATAGCCCATTGATGCTCTTAGGTGTTATTCTTATCTTTCATAGATATAGATCTTGAACTATAGTTATATGGTTGTATAGGATTTATATGAGAGATTTCCAGCATGGTTATCTCCTTAAAAATATGAATTGACATTGTGATTTCATTTATGAGGAGTTTAGGAGATGGTAGTGGGTTGATTTCATGATATGGGAAATGGAATTAGTTTTTTCTTCTATTGAGAAGCTTACATCCATATGGTTACATGATGCATATGTTGTGTTTGAGCTTGGAGATTAAACAAGATGGGTGTTGTTGAGGCTTTTCTTTTTTGGGGTTGTGGAGGAGATCGTACTTGACATAGTTTAGCATTTAGAGGTGTATGTAGAAGGGAATTCTACATGTGTATGATGTGTGAAATTTCTCCTTGGTCTTGGTTTTCTTCTTGGATGTTTGGATTCACATGATGTTGGAGTTGAGATCATGTGCAAAGCTATAGTGATAATTGGTTTGTGGTCATGTGTTGTCACTCGGTTTTGGGTGATGACATGGAGTTTCCTTGATCTCTATCCTTTGTCAAATGTGGAGAACATGGGAGAGATTTGGAGATTTAACATGGGATAATTTTGGAGACTTTTGGTGAGATATCTACTTGCATCAGTTGGTTTCAAGGTGTCCATGTCATTATGGATGGTTCTTCATATTTCATGGATACATCCTCTATGTGGTGTTGTTAGTAGACTTGGTGTGCCTTGATGTCTTTATAGACTAGACATTACCCATACATTAGCAATTTCTAGATTTGTTTGTCTTTTTTGACTGTTTCAACACAAGGAGCTTGTGATTTTAGTTGATGGGTTAGATATGTTGTTGGCATGAGTTTTCTAATGTTGAGGATACCTTTTGAGGTATGGTATATTGGATGGATTAGCATTTTATGTGGGTACTATTTCTAATCTTGTGGGTTTATTAGTTGGATGAGGGAAACCTGTTTTGGTTGTTGTTCTAGTTGATGGCTTATCTTGTTCTTTGGAGGATTCTTCAACTTTAGAATTGTGTTTTGGTTACAGGATTGGAGTTGGCTGAGATTTTGTTTAGATCATGAGCACAATGGAGTTGTGGCAGTATCTTGTAGCCTTTGTTATTAGTTGGATCTGATGCTTATGTTCTTTAGACTAGTGTATATACACTATGACTTGTTCCTTTCCTCTGAAGGATCGCAGGAATTGTTACTTGAGAGGGTGGACATCTTGGATGATGTTGCAAGTGTCTTGATTGGAGCATGACAATATTGCTCAAAATTCATGTGATTGCATGTATGGCTATGATGATGTGTTTTCATCAGTTGAATCCTAGCAGTTAAATCCTATTGTTTCTATGGACTCTTGGTAGGTCTTCGACAAGTGGGAGATTGTTGGGATTAATATGTCTCAACCTTTAAGTCCTAACAATATTTTTGGGATAAATATTTGTGCAAATATTGATATATCGTACAAGTTTCCAACTATAATAGTGTGCGAACCCTTTTCCTAGTACCTGCAAAACAACATTAATAAACAAGTTAGACAAGGAATTACAAGCTAAAACAAGGATTCCCTATGAAATCCATTTACAAATCAAACTAGGAATGAAAATGTTGAAGAACACAATGCAAATGATAAAAACAAGATAAAATCCTAATTAGATATGCAAACTCTCAATCCCATGGGGGAATTGGTGCCAATTTTATGTGGAAATTTGGCCCTTTCCCAATCCCTAAGATGCAAGATTCAAATATTGAAGAGATTGATGATCCACTTTTGATGAAATGGTGAGAGCTCCAAACAAAATCTGCAATAACCTAGCTAAGAACTCAAGATGGATGAATGGAAATGGCTAAGTATTTTAGCATGGTAACTTTGCTTGGATTATGGATGATAAAATGAGGAGAGGAGCTCTTCATTTATAGGATTTCTAGATGGATGAATGCCCAGATTTGAGCAATGTGGGACTAACATTCATTTAATGATATGGTGCCACTTGTCAAGCTATGAATGGATGATGGTTGTGCAAGATTTGGGGTTTGTGCCAATAAATGCCAATATTTGAAATTCAAATTTGTTGAAATGACATGTAAGAGGGAAGGGAATGCAATAAATGCCACTTGGCTGGAAAAGGACATGTAAGAGGTTTTAAATGCCTTGTTGGATGTACATGTTGACTTGGAATTTTTGAATTCAAATTGAGAGAATATTCCAAAGATGCCTTGTGAGGAAAATAGATTTAATAAATGAATTAAATCTATTTTCATGCAACTTGCATTATCTAGAGAGATGGATGATGAGATTAGATTAAATTAATCAAGGATTAATTAATTTAATAGGAGATTAGCTAATGTGACTTATTTGACTTTAGATTTATGGATTTATTTAAATCGATAAGAGAATATGATGAGGTTAATTAAATAAAGATTTTGATTTATTTAATTAAAAGGGATGGTGTTAGATTAAATCAAATAAGGTTTTAATTTATTTAATTTAATGGATAGACTTTAGAGATTTAATCAAATAAATTGATTATTTAATTAAATAGGGATAATTAGATCAAATGGATTGATTTAATTAACGGGAGATTGACTTAATTAGACAAGATGATTAATTTAATTAAGAGACGAATAATGATGAATTTAATCAGATAAGGGAATCTGATTAAATGGTTAGACCGAGGGATGATTTAAGAAGAAATGGTGTTAGTAAGTCGGGATCAGGTGCACGATGTCAATCAATATATTTTTGATGTCTACATTTTTCCCCTCTTTGAAGTAATGCACTCGTTGCGTTGGTTCAAAGAATACACGATCTCGATCAAAGCCAAAAAAAATTGATATTTAGAAACTTGCCCCACTACTGCATGGCAAGAGAAAACATGCCATTATAATACCCCCTCGAGAGATCGGATGAAAATTTCTATTTTTTAGGTGATCTTGCGAAAAAAGGTGACAAAGTGCCCGACAGGTCTGAAAGGGGTCCGGGAGGCTAAAAACGTGTCTAAATGCAATAAAATGATGAAAAACAAGCCTCAAATGGATGAAAACAGGTTCGAGGGTCCAAAACCCTAGCAGGACAGCCCTAGAGGGTCAAAAAACCCTGATTTTTAGGCTTAAAAGGGGCCCGAGGGGTCACTTTCAAGTCATTTTCACACACCTCCGCTAGAAAACCTTGAGAATCGAGCTTTGACCTCCTGACAATATGGCACAACGACAAATTCCTCTGCATATTTCAGACTGAGTTCAAACCTACCAGCAACCACGTGGCATTGGTGCCCCGGTATCTGACCCTAACTGAAGCGTCATTTTTTTGTTTTAACGCATTTATTACATGTTTTAAGGAGAGCTCACCTCCAGCGGCGCTATTATAGCACCGCTCGGTGTTTAAAGTGCATCGCTAATTACCTCTTTGTGCCGCAGCGGTGTTGTTTAGCGCCGCAGTGGTGTAATTTGAAATTTAAAAACTCCACCGCTGGGCTCGGGCTCGACTCAGACTCGCGGGCCAGTTTGAGAAAAGTGCGCCACGATGGTGCCCTTTTCACAGAAACTGTGATGTTTGGGGTTAAATTGCACTGCGGCGGCGCTATTTGGAATAATTCTAGGTCTAGCGTCAGATTTTGTGAAAACTCAAACTACGACGCTGGGAACTAGTTTGAGGCGTTATGTTAGGAATTTTCCAAAAAAAATTTAACATGCTGGCTTTGCTGATGTAGGACAGGCCTAGGGAGCTCTATTCTTGGGAGCACCAATCGTAGGATTTGGCAAGTGTTCTTTAGGACCTTAGTGATAGAGACCAGGATCAGTTGGGAGCTATAGGACTATGGCACATTGTGTACGTGGTGCCCATGTGCACACACCTTGGGATGTTGTCAGCACTGGCGGAGTGGTGGCACAGCGAGACATCGTCATTTCATCTTCCCACTGGTGAGGCGACTGTCACATTGGAGGACGTTTGGCAGATTTTACGATTGCCCATGTATGGCCGCTGAGTGATCTATGACATGGAGGAGGTACGTGTTTGTTGCACCCAAGTCCTCGCCACTCGAGATATCATTTACTATGAGGGGCATATCAAGTTGGAGAGGTACAGAGTTATAGCACCTCCCTTCCGTTGGGCGATTGCGGCGACCATTTCAGATTTGGTTGCCCCAGACAAACGAGGGTGGTACTTCAGTCCTGGATAGGGATACTGCTAAGAGAGGATGGTCTGAGATAGACTAGTTTGATTCATGTGGGGGCCCGTGCTTTTGGCTTCACTCTATAGGGATTTGCACGAGTATGTGTATGCAGATGGCAGAGCACTGGGAGCCAAAGTTACCTTACTGCACGTCTAGACGTGGGAGCACATTTTTGTGCTACGTCCACAAGTGGTTCCAGTTTTGATGAGGGCAGAGGATGCCCTTGTGGCACGATACAGAGGAGGCATGTCATTCACACATACTGGAGAGCATGGGATCCCCTACTGGAGGCGGGTCATAGATGAGATGCTCGTGTTCACTTGGAGATTGTACCTTGGTCAGCCCAGATGGGCTGATGATGTAGACCAGCTCTTTTATTATCACCAGGACAGATACATGCAGGACCAGGAGCACACCATGATAGAGAGGTACCTGCTCGAACGTGTATAGCGTCAGTTTGGAGAGCCGCAAGATCGATCGAATGATGGCTACGTAGCCATGTTTGCACGCAACATGACACAGATGTCATGGGGGCCTGGTATTCCTACTACATAGGCCGTTGACATCTTCCGACAGTTGGTGGTCCGACCTTGGGCCTACAATCAGGGATTGGCAGATCCGGGCACAATACAGGCATACAAGGATTGGTTCAGACCTCCTCTCTAGTTGACTGTTCTAGGTGAGGACCCATAGGCATATAGGGTCAGAGGAAGGGGTAGAGGACAAGTGCGAGGGCGAGGTCCGAGGATGGAGATCCGTTGGAACCCACCAAAGGTGCCCCCAGTTCTGCCAGGTCAGGGAGATGTCCCTATGTAGGACCAGCAATAGGATTTTCCTATCCCACCACCACGAGCTGAGGGTGAGGGTCAGGTTCATGCGCAGCCATGGGCATAGCTAGCAAGGCAGGAAGACGTGCGAGATGCCTTGATATTATAGTTACAGACATAGGTATAGGTAGTGACAGCTGAGAGAGACCATGCACGAGCCGAGAGGGAGCAGCTGAGAGCAGAGAGGGACCAAGTTATGTAGCAGAGATAGGCTGCAGAGCTACAGGCAGTGACAGAGCTAGGCCGCAGGTAGCAGATTGAGAGTATGACAGCCCCCTCATCTTAGGGTATAGTTTCGGTCCAATCTTATAGAGAGGCTATTCGAGAGATAGAGTATTATCGTCGGGCCTACCATGACCATGTACCTAGAGAAGATTAGGTTCCTAAGTACTCAGAGCAGGCCAATTAGAGACCACCAGAGGGTCATGGTGACAGGGGCGAGGGCAGTATCCACAGAGATTGGGCTTGATCAGGATTTTATGATGTACTTTTTGTGCTTTATGGGCTCATTTTTGATAGCCCAATGGGAATTTTGTACCAATTGACACATATGTATAGTGATCCAATTATTCTTTGTACTATGACAGTTGATGATATGATATATATATGAGCCAATTTTGATGCGATGCAATGTGTTATTTATGCATGTATGATTTATTTTTATATGCTTTTCAGTGATGTTTTATCGATGCATTTATTTCTAATGGTGTTAATGCAATGCTTATGACTAACAGATCTATATTATGTTAACCTATGATATGATGTGCGATAATGTTATCTATATGATGATTTATTTTATGTCAATGCAATATGTGATATGGATTTAATCTATGGTATACGCAGTGATATGAAAAAAATGCTTATATATGAGATGATTTATGGATGAATATGATATGATGCGATGGCCATGATATGATGCAGATGAAATGATGGTATGAGATGCTTAGAATAACAAATGTTATTATCTGAAATGATGATGTATGTGATGCAATGATATGTTAATGCGATGATATGTATGCCTAATGAATTAAATGCTTATGTTCCTATTGTGTATGATTATGAGATGCTTTCGTTCATGTTATGTGATGATTTATGTAATGGTAATATGAAATGGTTATAAAATGTAAATGAATGCTTATGCAATGATCAATGTAATGCCATGAGATGCGATGTAATGGGTGGAATGCGATGTCATGAATGCACCTATTTTTAAAATGCAATGTGTATGTTTCCTATATGATATGCTTTACTCAATGTGCTAATGATTTCTATATGATATGCTTATGCAATGTGCTAATAATTTGTGGATGCAGGATCGATGATGATGATGGTGATGGTGATGATGATCAATTGTCATAGTACTTTGTTAGTGTGATTAGTAAGAAGAAGTCATTTCAACAAGATGCGCGATGATACAAATGTAGATGATGATGGTGATGATGATGATTACTTGCCAAGGAATTGGGATTTTCAAAGGGCCAAATTTTCTTATGTTTGATAACACACGTGGTATGATGCATCAAGGTATAGCAAACCAGGATGGCGTCGTACCTACTGTGATGGACTTTGACTTGACAATCAGATAGTAGTATTCTTGTTCACACCTGACATACGGAAACCTTGCTAGGATGCACTTCAGAAGTTTCAGACATCTCAGACCAAAACACGGAAAGGTAAACCTATCCCCGCAATAGTCAACAAGTTGCCCTAGACTTCTTCCACATATACCTAACAAAGCAAGTATTCGCCAAGGTTATATTACAAGAACGTCCAACAAGCACAATAGACAAAATACAATGATCATTACCCCATTCCTATTTCTCTCAATCCGTTGGTTTGGGATATCATTGAGACGTCCTTGGAATGATCGCAAATAAGATAAGTCAAAAAGATAAAGACCAAGTAAACAAACAAACTGATGCTCTTCAATACCACTAACGGAAAAAGGATGTGTTTTTTAAGGATGATGAGCGAAAATTATTGCCAAAAGATAATGCCCATTGTAGGAAGGATTCATCCTAGGACATGTTAGTGGATAGTGGCACGTCATTTTGTTTATGAGGGATGATTGATATGGGACCAATTCAAATGATCAATTACCAATACGAAGAGATAACCAAGTTGTTTACGTACTGACTTAGACTTTAGACTTGACGTTTTGAGTTCTACCTTTAGACTGCTAGGCTTGTTTCTGACTGTTTTACCAAAGGTTGAGGATGACGATTAGTTTATTATGAGTGATGTTTATTGCAGGTGCAAGAGAGATGAGGTGGATGGATTTTTTCAAATATTTGGATGTTTTTTGAGTTTTACAATGTTTTGAGGCTATTTTTGGTGTTTTTCAAGATTTTCCAAATGCTTTTTTTTTTTTTGGATTTTCTGAGATTTTGACCAAGATACTAACCTAAAGACTTATCCTAGGGGCCTCGGGGGCTGATCGACAGATTAGCCTTGCCTACGTTATATACGCAGAGACCATGTAGTTCGACTAACAACTTGACTGATTTACAGATGATAATATACATGATGAGATGTCAGTTTATTATGACGGACTCCTATAGGACTGCCCTAAATGTCTCGGGGGATGATCAAAGATCAACCTTGCCTACGTTCAAGCTCAGAGATGATGTAGTTCGACAAGACGACCTTGTTTTTGGCTTTTTGAATGACTTGTTGACCTGTTTTTGGATTTTGATAAGTTTTGAATGTTTTTGAATTTTCTAATTTTTGAGGACTTTAAGACCATACATGAATCTGATCCGATGAGAACATGCCCCTAGCATGATGCAATAGACTACTCCGATAAAGGTAGGACAATTTGACCTTGAGGATGGGCCGAGTAGTACTAGGAAGGATCATGATACGAACACAAGACCAAGCTATGGTGTGGATGTGAATGGATGTGTGATGGATGGAGACCTAAATGTGATGGATGATGGAAGTGAAATTGATGGATGATGCAGATCAAGCCATAAAGATCCTAGTGGATGGAATGTGCTTATTTACACAAGGCACCTGTTTGCCAGGTTTTCACTGAGGTACTTGCCCAAAGTGCCACCAAAGTGGTTTTCACTATAGGATGATTTTTTTTATCTTTTTTCTAATTTTTTTTGGATTTTTTTCTTTTTTGATTTTTTTTCTTGTCACCAAGATGCCTGTTTGCTAGGTTTTCGCCAAAGTAACCATTTTTTTAGGACTTTTTCTAATTTTTTGGATTTTTTATTTTTATACCCTGAAGGAATTAGGCATAAATTTTTTTGAGATGGGAGCTATTCATGGGCTCCTACAGGGGTTCCCCTTCGAGTGTTGATAGCTGATATGCCCCTGATTTATAACTTGCTGTTATGAAAAATGGTCCTAACCAATTAGGTTCGAACTTGCCTTTGCTACTTGGGTTTGGGACATTCTTCTGATTTTCTTTCAAGACCAGTTTTCTGACTTGGAAAGTCTTGGTTCTGATTTTCTTGTTGTAACTTCATTTGAGTCTATTTTGATAGACTTGCAAGTGATTCAAAGCATCTATTCATCTCTCATCTAGTAACTCCAGCTCATTTAGTCTTGACACTTGGTAGTCCTCATCAGTGATGAGATTTTGCAGTGATATTCTGAGGGATGGGAGCTTGATCTCAATGGGGAGGATGGCTTCTGATCTGTAGACCAAGGAGAATGGGGTGGCGCCAGTGGGTGTGCAGATGCTGGTTTGATAAGCCCAAAGGAAAGGATTAAGCTATATATGCCAATCACGACCTACATCATTGACTTTTTTCTTGAGGATTTTGAGGATGGTTTTGTTTGTGGCTTATGCTTGGCCATTGCCTTGGGGATAGTACGAGGTGGAGAAGCGATGCTGGGTTTTGAATTTTTCGCACAAGTTGTGAACCTCTTGGTTCTTGAATGGTGTCCCATTATCTGAGATAATGGCTTGTGGGACACCATAACGACAGATGAGATAGTTCAAGATGAATTTTGAGATCTGCTTCCCAGTGATATACGTCATGGGTATGGCTTCCACCCACTTTGTGAAGTACTCAATTGTAGTGATAATGAATTTATGGCCATTGGATGAGGTGGGAGTGATTTTTCCAATGAGATCGAGTCCCCACTGTGAAAAGGGCCATGGTGTAATGATGGGATGAAGCTCTTGAGCTGGAGCATGGATGAGGTCCCCATGCTATTGACATTGTAAACACCTTTTAGCATGATCATACGCTTATCTTCCCATTGTGGGCCAATAATACCCCATCCTCAGCAGTTTCTTGGCAATGGTCATTCCACTCGAGTGTGAGATACAAATACCATTATGAACCTTAGTTAGAGCGGTTAATGCCTCCTCAACATTTAGACAGTGTAGACAGGTACCTTCTATACTTCTACGGTATAAGGTATCACCTAGGATGACAAATCTGGATTCCTTTTTGATAAAGGTTCATTTTAGGCTTGATGGTAGGTCAACAATTATGACTCCTATGCGAAGATATGTGTAGATGTCATGGTACCAAGGATCACCTGGACCAACGATTTCACACATGAATTCCAATTCTAGAACTTTGAATGCGGGAATGAGAAGCTGCTCAATCAAGAATTCGTATCTTGGGACGTTGTTGGGGATATTTAGCAAGGATCCCATTGTCACCATCGCATCTACTACTCTGTTGTTGGTTCTAGGAATCTGCTCAAATGTTATGTCAATGAAGGATTCTTTGAGAGTCTCCACCAATTTCTTGTATGGAGTGAGCTTATCACCCTTGGTCTGATATTCATTATTGACTTGACTTATGATCAACTGTTAGTCTCCATAGACCTTGAGAGCTATGATATTCCATTGTACTACTATCCTAAGACCTATAGTCAAAGCCTCGTATTTTGCGATGTTGTTAGTACAAGGGAATGCTAGTTTGTATGACCTTGGTATGTAGTCCCCCTGTGGGGTGATGAAGAAGACACCAGCTCGTGATCCATGTTGTGTATATGAGCAATCGAAGTATAGTTTCCATTGATCAACAATGTTGAGATTAAAAATAGACTCATCTAGAAAATCTGAGACAAGGGGATTCTCAGAATATATATATGTGCTTCTACTAGTTGGTCTGCAATAATTTGAGCCTTGATGGCTTTTCTTTCCACATACTTGATGTCATATTCTAATAATATAATGACCCATTTTGCCATTCTGCCAGTTAACATTGCCTTTGATAAGAGATATTTAAGGGGGTCAATTTTGACAATGAGCTTGATCTTGTGTGCCAACATGTAGTGTCTGAATTTTTGGGATGCAAACACTATTGCAAGGAAAGCTTTCTTGATGAATGAGTAATTTAGCTCATGACCGACCATTTTCCTGCTGATATAGTAGATAGTCCTCTCCATTCCATTTTCATCATGCTGAGCTAGGAGAGATCCAAGGGCTGTTGTTGTTGCTGATACATATAAGATTAATGGCTTTTGTGGGATAGGTGGCATTAAAACTGGTGGTGTCAGTAGATATTCCTTGATCTTGTTGAATGCCTCTTCGCATTTTTTGTCCCATTTGTACGCTACCCCCTTGTGGAGTAGGTGAGAATATGGATTTTGCTTGTCTGCCAGTTGTGCTATGAATCGTCGGATGGATTGAGGTCTGCCTTAGAGACCTCTCAGTTTTTTTAATGTCTTTGGTGCTTCCATCTCGAGGATTGATTTTACCTTTTCCGGATCCACCTCGATACCTCTCATAGACACTATGTATCCTAACAATTTACCTGATTGTACACTGAAGATGCACTTCTTGGGATTTAGTCTGACTTTGTATTCCTCCAATCTGTCAAAGATAGCACTTAGGGTTGCTATATGATCTTGCATTTTCCTTGACTTAGCTAGAATGTCGTCGACATAGTCTTTGACTATTTTGTGAATCATGTCATGGAATATTAGTGTCATGGCCCTTTGATAGGTTGCTCCTGCATTCTTTAGGCCAAATGGCATCATGTTCTAGTAGTAGGTCCCCTATGGACAAGTGAAAGCAGTCTTGTGTTGATCTTCTTTTGCTATCATGATTTGGTTGTATCCTGAGAATCTGTCCATTAGTGATAGCATCTCATGCCTTGCTGTCATGTCTACTATCATGTCGATGTTAGGAAGTGGGAAATCATCTTTCATACATGCTTTGTTCAAATCTCTGAAGTCTGTACAGATTCTAATGGCTTCGTCAGGGTTTGAAATAGGTACCAGATTTGATACCCATTTTGGATAATCAATTGGTCAGATAAATCCTGCATCTAGCAACTTTTTGAGCTCCATTTTGACCAAAAAGGCTATTTGAGGATGCATTTTCCTAAGCTTTTGTTTGACTGGCTTTTCTTTTGGATACACTACTAAATGATGGACAACTGTTTCTGGATCTAGCCCTGGCATATCAACATAACTCCATGCAAAGTTTATTTGTCTTTCCTTTAGGAATGCTGCTAGGAGTTCGTGCTCTTTTGATAATAATGGTTCCGCATAGAATGTGATATGCGGAGCCTCCTCGGTTCCTATGTTGATTGGATTACACTTTTCGGCCAAGATTGCTGACTTCTCTTGATGAATAGCTCTTAGAGGAAGATTGAATCCTTCATCCTCGGGCGCCTCAGAGAGGTTTTCGCCATTGGATACGTTCTTTCTTTTTACTATTTTCTTGTCAGAGAGTGCCACAGTGTGGTTTTCACTCAAGGACTTTGATATGATTCTTAGTTTCTCGCTTTTGCAACTGAAGGATTCAATCATTTCCCCATAATAGGTGTGTGTGTCCAACTCTATTATAAATCCTGCCTTGTGATCTCCTTCTGGAATGTTTTCCCTCAATCCCATGAATTCTAATAGCACCTCATCATTTTCAAATGTATCGAGAACTGGTGGTCCTCGTTGGTCATAGTCAATTAGTTAGGGGTAGACTAAGTGGATCTCATGATTTTGACTATCTGGTTCAAAGGATATGGTAGTAATCATACATAGGGTGGTATCCTTGAATAACCTAGGTAGATTGATCAAGGTGTCCTCATCATCGCTACTAATATAGGGCTCAGTTATAACGTTATGTGTCTCTTCGGATGTGGATATTGGTGAATGTAGCTATGTTAGTACTGGCTAAGGAGTAACATTGGATGCTCTAACCAGAGGAATTTGGCCACGTATGGTTATTCTCAGAGGGGTACATCCAAGGCCAAGATTTGTTATGGGTCACACCTCAAGCATGATAGGTATTATGAGCCCATTATCATTTTGTCCCAATCTTTGATTTCTGTTCTAGCCCATTGCAAGCATCATGTGTAGGCCCTTGCTTCTTTCATCCATTGGTAAATTAGTTGTTGGTCTTTCATCTTGATACAACATGTTTGATGGATCTACTTCAATGACCTCATGACCAAGGTCTCCCCATCTTGTGAATTCAGGATAGTTTTGAGGATAGGTTTGTGATGTGGAAGCTTGATTTTCTTATGGACGTCCCCATGATCTAGGAGATTGTGGTAACTCTCCTATCACAAAATCATTTTTTGGGAGTTTGTAGCTTCCACAACCATCTTCTTGGATGATGAGATTGATATCAGATATGGCGGGGATGGTGGGGATGGCTGGTGTCTATGTCGCATAAGTGGACACGAGAGTGGTGGGGTCAATATATGATGTGGATGGGCCTTCATCATTCTTTGGCACTTGGGGGATTTTGTAATACTTGGCCTCTAGGTTTTTTCCATATGAAAATGGTTTGGGATCTCCGTGGATGGTGACCTCTTGTCCATTATGTGTAAATTTTACACATTGGTGGAAGGTTGATGCTATATCTTTCGTTGCATGGATCCATGGGAATCCCAAGAGGATATTGTATGGTAATTCGAGATCCAAGACCTGACATGTGGTTTCCTAATTGAATAGGCAGTTTAATCATGCCTCGAGACACTCTTTCTTGGTCATCATATGCTCTAGTTATGATGCCCTTTCCTTTGTTGATGGAATCCTCTGGTATTTTCAACTGCTTGATGAGGCTTAGGGAACATATGTTCAATCCTGCACCTCCATCCACCAAGAATCTTTTGATTTTGCTCTTGTTGACAATGGATTCCAAGTGAAGTGCATGGTTGTGAGATGGTTGGGCGGGGAAATCTTGATCAAAAAATGTGAGATTAGGTGTTATGATATTTCCAACCATAGCTTGGAATTGCTCCACATCGAGATCTGTGGGGACAATGGATGAGGCTAATGCTTCTTCAAGGATATTTTTATGGGTGGATGATATTTTTAACAACTCCATGATGGAGATGTGTGTTGGCATTCTCTTGAGTTGCTCTACAACATTGTAGGTGTGTGGAACAGATCTAGATGAAGGGACTCTGTTAGGTTGGGATGATCCTGCAATGGTGACTTTTTCACCTCTTGTGGTGACTCCACAATCTTTGGCATGGGCGCCCTTGATGGTGATGACCATGCAGTCCTCATTTAGGGAAGCAACGACTGTTTCATACACATGATTTACACTACCCTTCCCTTTATCATTTTTATTCCCTTTGTTGCCATGATTTGACATTGGATTCGTGTAGATTTTAAGATCCTGATTTCCTGTGGGTGTTTCCACATTTATGATTTTCTTGTCGATAAGATCTTGAATGATATTTTTGAGTCTCATGCAATTGTTCATGGTATGACCTTTGATTTTTTGAAATTCGCAAAGTTGGTTCTCGTTGTACCATGGAGGTTTGACATCAGTTTCTTAGTAGTTTTCGACTATAGGAGGTTTGATAAGTTTTTCGTTGATCATTTTTCTCATTATGTCCTCCAATGGTTCCCCCAAAATAGTGTATTTGTGTTTTGGATAAGTTTTACGTTGGGGCAGTCCCCTTTGGTCATTAAGATTGTTGACGATTGGGTTGTTATTTGGTTGATGTGTTGTGTAATGATGATTGTTTTGATGTTGGACTTGCGGTGTGGGTGTATGTTGGCATGGACCACTAATGACCACCTTGGCATCAACGAAGCTATCATTAGTGATGTTCTTGTTTCTTGCCCATGTACGAGGTTTATCATTGTAGTTTGATGGTGGGCGATTGTTTTGTGGCTCGTGATAGGACATTGATTCGGCAGGTTAGGTTACAAGGGCTCTTTCAATGCTGAGCACCTTTGAGATCAATTGTTCATATGTAGTGATACCCTGAACCTTGAGATGAAATGATAGGTGGATTTCAAGGTTGGTTATGATTGTGCAAACTTGTTGTTCCTCTGGCATGGTCCACTTGCTCCGATTGGCCTTAGATTGCCATCGTTGAAGGAATGAGGTGAAAGACTCATTCTTTCCTTGTTTTAGAGCGGAGAGTCCTTCGAGACTGACATCCATTGCAATGTTACATGCATGATTCCTAATGAATGCATCTCTAATTTCTTTGAATGTTCTAATGCCTGTAGGTAAGTGAGAGAACCATTCTATAGCGAGACCTGCCAAACTCCTAGGGAATAGCCGCATCAGATACGTATCGTCATATGTGACTTCCATACAATGAACCTGGAATTCCCTGATGTGATCTTCAAGGTTTCCCATCCCTCGATATTTGTCAAATTTTTGGATTTCAAATCCTTTGGGGAATGGTTTCATGTCTAGGCTCCTATCGAATGGATAGGGACACGAGTTGCTTGGCATTTTAGTTGTTCACCCCAATTGAAGGTTAAGCACCTGTTGCGAGAGCAACCTAAGTTGTGTCCTCACATAATTCTAGGGATCAGGGGGTGAGATGAAAGTATTTTGGGTTGTGTTTTGGGTCATGGGTTGGATGGATGGGTTGGTTGGTGTGTTGTTTGATGGTATCTGCATGTTTTGGCAAGCAAAGTAGGCTTCTACTTGCTTTTGTATGAACGATGCCTGTTGTTGATCATGTTGTTGTTGCATGAGGATTTGGGCTTGTTGTTGCACTTTTGCTACTCCAACAACACTTGTTGTTGTGCTTGTTGTTGTTCCCACAACGCTTGTTGTTGGGTTGCCAATTTTGTTGCTTCTTGTTGCTCTTGGTATTGCTTCAATGCTTGTTGGTATGCCTGCAATTGTGCTGCTTGTGCAAGGATTTGTGCTTGTACTTGCACTTGTTGTGCTTGATATTGAGCTTGTGCTTGTGCTTGACATTGTGCTTGTGCGACTTGTGCTTGTGCAGCTTGTTGTTGTAATAAGAGTTGTGCTTGCATGACTCTTATTGCTTTTAATGCTTGTGTAGCTTGGGCAGCTTCTTATTGTTGTTGTTGCAATAATGCATGAGCTTGTTGCGCTTGTAATGTAGCTTGGGCAGCTTGTGCGGCTTGAGCAGCTTTTTGTACAACTTTTTGTTTTTGCACTTGTTGATACCCTCTTTGGAAAGCAGCTTGCAATGTTGTGTTTGTTTGACTTGATATGGTGGATGTTGGAGGTGGTGGTGGATTAAGAATGGTGGTAGATGATATGTTGTGTTGATGTTTTGATGTTAGATAGTGGTATTGATGTGATTGGTCCTTAGGAGACCATGCTTTGTGATATTAGGAGTGCATTTGATGATGTAGCCATTGCTTGTGTATTTATCGTTTGTTGTTGCGATATCAACGATAAATTTTGAGTGTTTGGTGCAATGCTTTGATTGATGGTTGGGATGTAGGTTTGATTGATACTTGGTAAGGGAGGAAGCCCTAGACCAAGGAGTGGTACGAACGATAATGGCAATGGTGGCAGTGGCGGAAATGTGAGAGATGTGAGTTGTTGTGAGATGTCGTGCTGTCGAATATGCCCCTTGGTCCAAAAATATTTCCCTCTTCTTGCGAGTTTTTGAGAAGAGGTGTTTGTGGTGTTGCGTGAAAAAATGTTGATGAGGGGTCGTGATGAAATGTAAGAGGAACATTCTTGTGTAATGGGTTTTCAGGTATATTTTGTTCCAATGTGGTGCTTGTGTCCAAGCTTTGATTATTAACAAGGGGATGTGATTGAAGAGCATTGAGGAATGTGTTTCCCTTGTTGACATTTGGTTGGGTTGGAGCAAATGATGTTGTGATTTTCGAAATGTTTTGTGTGACGTTTTGGGATGGAGGTGTAGATGAAATGGGGATGGTGGATGAAATTGGAGGAAATGATGTGTCCACGATAGTACTCACATAAAAATCCGAAGGCAACTTGGCCCCTTGTTTTGCTAGTTCAAGCATGTACAACGAAGGGTTAAGTCTCATCATAACGTTGATGATTCTATGATTGTCTAGATTTTGGAGCATTTTTGTCATTTCCTCGTGAGACATTCCGAAAGTGAGGTCCTCTCCTTGATTTTATTCTTGGGGATTTTGTGATGATGAGAGGGTCAATGGATTGCTTGATTCTGCTAGATTCATGTCTGCATTGGTTTGGCTAAGATCACTTGAAGTGGGTGTTTCTTTGTTGGCTTCCATACTCTTCTTGTATTGAGATCTTGTTTGGACCATAAAACAAGGATCAAGAATATGGGAGATAAATCTCTTGATTCTTTGGATTGATCTCTGTTTTATGTCCCAAAGTGAAAGTTTTTAGGATGTTTAAATTGAG
Organism: Sequoia sempervirens; assembly: GCA_007258455.2. Classification (NCBI taxonomy): domain Eukaryota; kingdom Viridiplantae; phylum Streptophyta; class Pinopsida; order Cupressales; family Cupressaceae; genus Sequoia; species Sequoia sempervirens. The sequence continues at coordinate 762,910,226 of VDFB02270651.1, forward strand.
GATCAAAGGTGATGATATGATGATGTTGTGGATGAATGATATGGATGTTGTGACTTTTGATAAATCTTGAATGAGACACTAGGCTTTATGACTTGGATTTGATTGGATTTCAGATTTCGGATTTTGAGATTTTGGTCCTTGACTTTGATTTGCTATTGATTTGGATTTTGACTTTGAACAAAAAGACCCTAAGATGTTGGATGATGATCTAAGGGATAGCTTTGTCCAAAGGATGATAATTTGAATACGTGTGAGGAGAAGGATGTATCTACCCACACCTATTCAAACAAGATGATTTGTTTCACTAAGCACATGGAGAAGGATTCATCTACATGTACTAAGCTAGACAAGATGATTTTGATAACTTTGACTAAGTATATGCAAAAGGATGCATCTACACATACTTAGCCAAGGAGTTTTTGATAATGTTTTCAAGGATTTTGTCTCAATGATTTTGATGATGGTTTTGATTTTGCTACAAAGCCTAGTATTAAGGATGATTTCAAGATTTTCCAACAGGTGATGATGGGGTGGATTTCATTTTGATGTTATGGAGGATGGAGGAAAGATTTTGATATGTTTTGATCCTAAGATGAACCTAAAAGGACACTTTGTTTGCCTAGATCTAGGTATTGAAGAGTATGCAAATGCTTCCTAATGACCTTTGTGACCAAGAAATGATTTCATTTGAACATTCATTTTCAATCAATGGTTTGTGCTTTTGGATTGTAAAGTCTTCAACACACATGAAAGTTCATTTTGCTTAGCTTTTCTTAATGTCTTTATTTTACCAAAAACACCTTCTTCAATTAGGTTTTCAAACTAAGATGTCCAATGTCTTAATTTCTTCAAACCCCACAAGATATGTTATGTGGAAATTTAATGAACTTAAGGCAAGGGGTTTTCCTATTGTTTACTTAAGGAGACAAATTGAGATATAATCCAATGCTTAGAAACCTCTAAGGATGTCAATCCCAAGGGAAAGCAATAATATATGGATTGAGTCAATTGTATTTGTCCTCAAAAGGGTTTGAAATTTGGATGGTGTTAAGTGTTTGTTTCTATGATGTTTTTGAGCAAGCAATGCATTTTGTAACCCAAGAACATGTACAATCCTATGGATGTGTAAGACAATATTTGTTGGATTCCCACTTTGACAAGTCCAGTGATGCCTATCTCTAGTGAATGGTTAGATGCTTGACCCCACTGGCTCCCCTCCACGACACTCACTTATACGAGCTAGCCAAGCATCAACACCCATGAAACTCCCATGGCATGCTTTCCATTTCTACTAGAAGACCGTAAAAGTGTTGGGTGGCTTCAAAACGACCATTCTTGCACCAACAAATAGATTAAGGATTTTGGAAAACTCTAGCACATGGGTTTTAGTAAGTACTTTCCATTCGTAGGAGTTGACCCAACGTGGCAAGAGTCCCCTTTCGGATCCATCTTGTTAGAGTCAATAGCGTGATATTGGTGTTTCTTCCAATATCCACATTTATATCCCAGCTGGAAATACTCTTGGCTTTAGAGTGTTACCGGTTGAGTCGTTCCTTTGGGTGAGTACTTTTTCCCCAAGGCAGGCCCTCTAGGATAAACAAAAGTGAATGAAGAACAATATTTGTAACTCGATCAATCCTTGTTGGCAACAAGAAAAGAGAATATACGCAACAAAGCCCCCACTCACACTTGCACAATAGTTTGTTCAATTTTTAAGCCCAAATTGAAGTGTGGAGGTGATTGCTTTATCTCAACCCAAAGTCATGGAAAAGAACTTTTGATTCTCAAGATCGCTATAAAGCACGAGAGAAGCACATACATCCTTTTCCAGTGGCTTTAGTCTAAGTAAGCCCTCACAAAAAACACAACTACACTTGTTCTTTTTAAACCCTCAAAGAAAAATGTGAGTACATTTTAGAACACCAAACGAAGTGTGAGAAATTTCCTTGTTCAATTGTTAATCCAATAAACAAAATCTAGTAAGTTGTTGATCCTAAGGTTCTTTTTAATCCTTTTACAAGAAATAAACAAAAAAATCCTTTTTTAAACCCAAATGATAGCTAGAGTTCTAAAGAAAGAAAAGGATGACAAATTCTTGAAGAAGTGTTAAACAAACACTTAAGTGTTAAAAAACACTTTGATTGGACAAAATATCATCCCCATGCTCCTTCTTCCTTTGCTTTTGGCTTCCAACCTACAAAGTAGAAAATAAATCAGATTTTGGAAAAAAATAGAAGTTAAAAAACCAAAAAAAGTAGATAAATAAATCATGAATCAAAAGCACATGCTAAAAAACTAAATTTTCCCTTTATTTGTTTTCCAGCATCACAATTTGTGAAGGCGCCGTTGTTTTTTCCTTCCAGTGGTGCTCTTATAGCGCCGCTTACTAGTCAGCTGCGCTCTGTGTCGAGATAGAGAGCATAATTGCGTTTCTCTTTTCTCCCAGCATCGCAGTTCTTGAAAGCATCAGAGTTTTAAAATTTTCAAAAACCTCTACAGATCGGCGAGTCCAGCGGTGCAGTTTAAAATTTGAAATTTTGGCGAGATGAGCCCAGCGGCGCTAAAATAGCGACGCTAACAAGCCTGTGGTCCTAAAATAGCAATGCTAACGAGTCCACGGCGTGAAAACAATGATGCTAATGAGCTCGCATTGGAATTTCCTATGTATCAAGAAAAATGTAGAATTTTTAAGAAAATGTTAGAATTTATGACTCCATGCCCTCCTTCTAGCGCCAAATGTGCAAACCCTTTTCCTAGTACCTGCAAAACAACATGAATAAACAAGTTAGACAAGGAATTACAAGCTAAAGCAAGGATTCCCCATGAAATCCATTTACAAATCAAACTAGGAAGGAAAATATTGAAGAACACAATACAAATGATAAAAACAAGATAAAATCCTAATTAGATATGCAAACTCTCAATCCCATAGGGGAATTGGTGCCAATTTTATGTGGAAATTTGGCCCTTTCCCAATCCCTAAGATGCAATATTTGAATGTTGAATAGATTGATGATCCACTTTTGATGAAATGGTGAGAGCTCCAAACAAAATCTGCAATAACCTAGCTAAGAATTCAAGATGGATGAATGGAAATGGCTAAGTATTTTAACATGGTAACTTTTCTTGGATTGTGGATGATAAAATGAGGAGAGGAGCTCTTCATTTATAGGATTTCTAGATGGATGAATGCCCAAATTTGAGAAATGTGGGACTAACATTCATCCAATGATATGGTGCCACTTGTCAAGCTATGAATGGATGATGGTTGTGCAAGATTTGGGGTTTGTTCCAATAAATGCCAATATTTGAAATTCAAATTTGTTGAAATGACATGTAAGAGGGAAGGGAAAATGCAATAAATGCCACTTGGCTCAAGGAAAAAGCACATGTAAGAGGTTTTAAATGCCTTGTTGGATGTACATGTTGACTTGGAATTTTTGAATTCAAATTGAGAGAATATTCCAAAGAGATGCCTTGTGAGGAAAATAGAGATTTAATAAATGAATTAAATCTATTTTCATGTGCAACTTGCATTATCTAGATGATGTGATATGAGATTAGATTAAATTAATCAAGGGTTAATTAATTTAACAAGGGGTTAGCTGATGTGACTTATTTGACTTAGATTTATGGATTTATTTAAATCGAATAAGAGAGGAATATGATAAGAGGTTAATTAAATAAAGATTTTGATTTATTTAATTAAAAGGGATGGTGTTAGATTAAATCAAATAAGGTTTTAATTTATTTAATTTAATTGATAGACTTTAGAGATTTAATCAAATAAATTGATTATTTAATTAAATAGGGATAATTAGATTAGATGGATTGATTTAATTAACAGGAGATTGACTTAATTAGATAAGATGATTTATTTAATTAACAGATGAATAATGATGAATTTAATAAGATGAGGGAATCTGATTAAATGGTTAGACCGAGGGATGATTTAGGAAGAAACAGTGTTAGTAAGTCGGGATCAAGTGCACAATGTCAATCAATATATTTTTGATGTCTACATTTTAAGGGATGATTTAGGAAGAAACAGTGTTAGTAAGTCAGGATCAGGTGCACGATGTCAATCAGTATATTTTCGATGTCTACAAATAGTTTTCTATAATGTTGTAAAATTGCACCCCTTGCAATTTCACATACATTCTTGTATTCGCTTTAGTGTCCACTCCCTTAGAGCTTGTGTAGGCTCATTTTAGCCCCTGCATCATCCTTTTTCCCTCTCAGGATGCTCTGGACCCCCTTTTTCAGTAGCTACCTTTGCGTCAAACCTTGATCTTTTTCCATTCTCACCATTTTGTAATGTGATGTGTCTTGACACTAGCATGCCACACAAATTTTTGCTTGCCATGATAGTGTCTTGTGACTTTTCAATGTTCAAATGATTTTTTTCGAGCATTTTGGTCTCTTTTCACTTACTTTTGTTGGTGGTAATGACCCGAGATGCCTTGTAACTACTCAGGAAGCTTCTTTTCCTTTCTATCCTCTCTTTAAAAATGATCCTTTCAATCTATTTGTCCTCCTTGGGTTCTACCTTGAACTCTCCTCTCCTTTCTCACTCTCTCAAGATTTCATAGCTCTCTCTACAACTTTCAATAGCACTTTCAAGCTCTCTAGGAAACTCTCTTTGCAACACTCTCAAGCTCTTATAATGCTCTTTACAGGTCACTTGGCTCTCATAGCTATTGCCTCTCTCTTTGACTTCCTTAAGCCTTGCAATTGATATCTCTCTTACCTTGTACTTGCGAGCATCTTGGTATTTCACACATCCCCTATAAATTGCATCTCTATCTTGTGATACAAGTTCTCCTCCTTGAGCAGGGATTGCTTTTATCATGCCATATTTGCTTGTCTATACAACCCCAACATTTTCTCCAAATATTATGCATGTAGGTATTGAATATATTCACATACTGAAGGCTTCATTACTTGGGTTGCTATAAGAAATTTCTATATCTTATCCTCTTTATCATTTCTACTTCACTTTATTTCAGTTCTATTACATTCTATCTTTTTCTAACATTTTGTAAGTTCTTAGCGATCTAATTGTTAGTGATTATTTAGCTATTTTTGGTGATATTCTCACTTTTTGTTTCTTATGAGATTCCAACATGGCTCTAGGATGCTAGCATGCCACATTGTCGCCCTTTTTCTGAGAGCTCGTTAGTTTGTCTAGAAAACCTTTGTGATTTACTCTTTCTAATTCTAGAACTTTCGCTTTGTTCCCTGAGGTAGTTTAGGAAATTTTTCCCCTTGGGAATCTCTTGAGAATAAAGAGACTCATGAGAAGTGAATCCCCCTTCTCTACATTTTAGTGAACCCAATGTGAAGCACAACTTTTTTCAAAAAACTAAGAATTTATTTACCCCAACTTGATGAGGTCATAACTTTTGACTTGGTGCTCAGAATTCAAAACCATTTACATCATTGAAGAGGCCTCCAAGAAGATAATTCAACCCCTAAAATAGTGTGCCTTTAGCAACCAAATTTTAGGGACCAACGCAAGTTTTAACCCCAAATTCTGCTTCGAAGACCTCAAAAAATGCAAATTATTAGAACCTAGAAAATACCAAAAAAAATCCAAAAATCTAGATTTTTTGTTTTTCTCAACAAAATGAATTTAATATCCTCTTTTATGAGTTCAATATCTAATTATATTCAAAATATTAATGATGTTCCATTTCATGCGATGTGATAGTGACTTGGCTTTGCCCATGTTACTTTGTATCTTTGATCCTTCTCATGAGATGCCTCTTACTTTGAAGGATATCTTGTTGCAAGAAGATGAAATCATTGGTACCTTCTTAACATTACGCTACCTTCTCTTCTAGAGATGATGCATTAGTGAATGATGAATCTCTTCTCTATTCCAATGTAGCCTCCTCTAGAGATGATGCATTAGCGAATGATGAATCTCCTTCCACATTTGATCCTCCCTAGATTGATGTTGAGAATATTTCTTTAAATAATTATTCCACTAGTTGTGATGATTTTGTAAATGTACCCGCTTCAAAACACGCCACCGCTTCTTCGCAATGGTATGAAAGGGGGCCTGCTTGCCTGCTTGCTGGGTCGTCCCTGCCAGCTGTCTCTGATTCGCCATTCTGGGGTGGGTGGGAGGGGGGGTGGGAGGATATAGTTGGGATGGGTGGGAGGGTGATTGCCCTACTATTCTAAGGGCAGATTTTTTATTCTACTGCAGTGGTAAACGATTGGCCTGGGACTGGGACCGACTTTGCTACTTTACCCAGAACTTAGCAACCCTTGCTTCTTCTGCTTGCTTTGATGCTGCTGGCTCAGATAATGGCTCTGTCTCCAATACCTTTGCTCTGGCTGCTACTAGGTCTCGATCCGTTGTTGGCGGTGCTACTTGCTCTGTATCTCCTAAAGGATTTGCTACTCATTCATTGCCTCATCACATTTGGGTTTGGGTAGGAATAGACCATAATCATAGAAGAGCAGGGAGCATCATCATGGGATAACAGAGATAGGCACTATGTATCTCAACCTGGGATTCTTGCTCAAATACTTCATTCGCTTCGGGATAAACGGAGTATACTACCTGACCTTTTGCTCAGTAAACTGAATCTGCCCTAGGTGCCTTTATCCTTATTGCCTCTACTATATTGACCGCTGTTCTAGGTGGTTTCCGCTGCTCTAGCTGGTTTTGCAGCTTAAGCACCTAGCACTGGAACTTCAAAATCGGGTGAAACTTTTTACTTTGCTCCCTATACTGCTAATCCAACTCGGCTGGACTTTGGATCTGCTGCAGGGTCATAGGTCCTAGCTATGCTTTTACCTTTACAACTTCCCCTTTTCTAATACATTTACAACCATGTAACTGTTCTAAGGTAAACAATTGAACCCACCACCAATGCGACCTCTGGTGAACCTTGGGTTCTACATCTGGCTTTTCCTTTACCGAAGCTCTTGATGCTACGGGACTACCTTTTCAACGGATGCTTTAGGTGGATAAACTATTGCTTTGACTCGACCGGATCAACTACTTTTGCACATGGAATAGGAGCCTCCCACCCTTGGGAATAGAGATAGTCTCCATCAAATTGGTTAAGATGCTGGCGGTCAATGTCCACTGAATCAACTAGCTTTACACTTGGAGGATATGAAACGAGCTATGTGGAATTGGAAGGAATACCTCAGTTCTTCCCGTCCCTACCCCCATGGAAGTGATGGGACCTCGATACCAATTTCATTTAGTATTGATTTGGTTACCTATAGAATGGTAGGGCACTTCTGGGAACACAAGTTGATATCAGAACGTTACTTCTAGGATGCTAGGATGGCATGGAACATTCGCAATAATTGGAACATCACTAGAATCCACCTTTTATGAATGAAATTCAGGGAAGGAACAATGATGTTGGAACACGTTTAATGTCGGAACAATGGGAGAGGGGTATTCCTTGTCACTATACCCCCTTCTTTGTCTCTCTATTACCCCTCAAAGGCCTAAGAGATCAGTCATTTATCTAACTCCAACTCGTCCTTCTCCTAAAAGGATTTTCTTTATTGACAGTGTCCCATTTGATAGCAATTCTCTTGATCTTTCAATGGATCCCTCTTATAGAGTGGTAGACCATAATTATAAGAATGAAATAAATAAACAAACAAGCCTTCTTCAAGCTCCTAAACCTACAACTAAAGCACCCAATGATTACGATCTTGTCGAGCAACTTCGAGTTACTCCAACTAAGATCTCAATGTGGGACTTGCTTCAATCTGCTTTGATTTATCAAGGTATGCTTTAGGAAGCCTTACAAAATATACTCCATTAATAACAATATTGGCATTAAATGTACTCTCATTGACATTGCTTTGGTGCTCAACATATGTAGCATTGATCTATTACCTAAGATTAATATTGATTCATCTTCTCTTAATGCTTCTTCTATTATCATTCATGGGTTCAATAATGTTGGTTGACAATCCCTAGGCATGATAGTCTTGCCTTTGAGGTTGGGACCCATTACCGTACCCACTCTTGTATATGTCATGTTAGAAAAATTACCATATAGCCTTCTTGGTAGATCATGGATTCATGCTATGGGTGCAATTCCATCTACCTTGCATAAATCTATTGACTTCATTTGTAACAATCGAGTGGTCACAGTCAAGGCTAACCCTAAGGATATGCACTTATGTGAGATGGCAGTTTCTAGTTAAGTTTTGGTTGTTCCTACTCTTATTCCCTCAATGTCTTCCAATGTGTTGATGTTTACTCCAGCAGTACCTACTACAAAGGATACTCTTGAGATAGATGTCCTTAAAGAAGACCCTTATAAAGCAAGAAATATCAAGTTTTCTCCTACCACTTCTCAAAAGAATGCATGTCTTGGTGATGATTGGGGTTCTCTAGACTTTACAAAATCCTTCATTAGGGAATCTAAAGTTGACCCAATCCACTTAAGCCTCCCAATAACATCATCCAAACCCGCTATCGAAGATGGTTATTCTTTTGTATCGCAGAATAATGTGAGCAATAGAAATTGTATACCTTGGAATTTATCCTACTCTAATGTGCAAAATAACTAAGAAATGTGAGATGATAAGATACCAAGGACACCTCAAGATTAGCCAAAAGAGTGATATAATGAAAAGGAAAATGAACAAAATTACATACAAACAGTTTCACCCTCCTTGTTGTTGATATCTCTTTGATTGGCCCTTGCTTGGAATGGTTTGTGTGCTCCTTAGATGATTGCTCGAATGACTAAAATGCAAGATTCAATGTGCAATATGATCAAAAGAGATGGATAAATGATGGAAAAGGATTGAAGATGTAAATTGGCAGCATGTAGTTATGAAAATTCAAAAAGTGTTGAAAATGCCCTTGAGGAGGGGGTATTTATAGGAGAATTTGAATTCTCTAGAGAATTCAATGGTCAAGATTGCTCCAACAAGGCCAAGATGAAGGGCTATGGTGGGTTGAGAACCCACAAGCCATCACATCTTGACATGTGGAGGGTGAAGTGGACAAGAGGATATAAGGTGGAGGTGAGGTGTCAAGAAGGTACATGAGGTGGAGAAAGGACATGCACCTTGGGGAGTGAGGAGATTTCCTTAAAAAAGGATTCCTTGTCCCTAAGTGGGAGTGAAAGGGACATTTGAAGAATTTTGGAATTCCTCAAAAATCTACATGGGAAAAGGAAAGGTGGTTGGGGACATAATTCCTAGGATGATCTAGAGGATAAATGGTGGGCTCCAAAAAGGTGGGACTTGGTCACATGTGGAGATTGTGACAAGTCCAAGGTTCTAGAAGCCTTGGAAGAATGAAATGTGAATTAAAAATTCACATAGGGAGGAGAGAGACATGGGATAAATAAATGAGAATTAAAAATTCTCATGGGAAGGAGAGTCAATATCCAAAAAGGAAAAATGGAAGAATTGACCAAAAAGTGGTGCTAGAAATAGCTAATGACCTTGGTTAAGGTTGTGCAAACATTGGATTAGGCTAATTAATGGAAGGTTAGAGGCAAGTGGCAAATGTAGGAGGATGTGACATTAAACTTGATTAAGAGGATGCAAATCATAATCATGAATTAATTAAATTAATTCAGATTAGAGCAAGGTTATGGAGGATGTGACAAGGAGAGAGAAAGTGAGGAATTTTAAAATTGATTTTAAAAGGGGGAAAATGACTAAATTAAATAAATTAGCGTATTTATTTAATTTAGAGAGGAATAAGGTGAAAGACAAAGTATTAATTATTAAATTAAATACTTTACCAATATGAGACAAAATGTGTAATATTAATTTAATAAATTAATATTAACATGATAGACGGGAAGGCAGTAAATTTAAGCATATGGAAGTGATTAAATTTAGATGTCTATAGTTGTAATGTCCTTAATGCAGATCCTCCTCCTTCTGAGGAAGATGATCACACTTCTATTAAGGAGGTTAAAGTTGGTAGTCCTATCAAGAAGGATGATGGAAATCTCGTAGATGAGTATAATTCCCATTTTTGGAAAAATTCTCTCTATGAAGATCCTCCTCCTCAAGATTTGCAAGAATGTTATAGCCTTGGCTTTAAGCTTGTCTCTAAATATGGCTATGGATGTAAAGGTTGTTCGCATAATGAACAAGGAATTCAAGTCCCTCTAGAATGGGTCTTGGTTGCTCAAATGAAAAATCTAAATGAAAACCATGGTTGAATGGTGACATGAATTCTTCTCAACCTTGTTCTTTTGGATTGATTCATCCTCCATTATCTTCTATCTTTGTGTCTTCTTCTTGTGAGAATACAAGCTTTTATCCACAAGATGAAGGGTTGCTTCTTTCTCCTCATCCTCTATCTAAGCAAGAGCGTATTTTTTTCTGCTTCTAAAATCCCACTTGATTACTCTTCCTTCTCCTACATGTAAGAAATTTCATAAGCATGATAAAGTATAACATTCTTCTGTGCATACCATCGAGTGCTTGGCCATTCCACTGGTGAATGTAAGGCCTTGAAGGAAAAAATACAACTTCTTGATTTAGGTTCCATCACTCATTTATTTTTTTATTCACCTACCTTTTCTTCAAATGACAAGTGATATCGAGGTCTACCTCTATCCTACATGTTCTAAGTATCTCACATGGTTCTCCTCCCCTGTGTACTAGGGGATAGTGTATCTCATTTTGGAATTGTGTGTCTTTCTTAAGGACCCCCTCTCTTCTCTATGTCTTTCAAATGAGGTGTCCCTTGAGTGGACCCCTTTTTCTTTTGAAGGGTTATCGAGGGACCCCCTTTGAAATTTCTTATCTCAAATGAATTCGTTGGCATCTAGCTTGGGGGTAGCCCAATTAGACCTATCTTTTCTGTGACTATCTTGCAACGTAGCTTGTGGTAGCCATAAGCTTCTTTGATTAGTCTTGCTTTGTAGGATTAAGAACCTATAGATATCCTTTGCATTAAGGTCACCTAACATGTTTAGTCTACAGATTAACATGTTGCTTTGCAAGTGTGCCTATGAAGCTATTTTTCAATCAACCTTACAATATTGAGCACCTATAAGGGACCAATCTGACTTTGTAGAGTCCCCTACATTGAGCTTCCTTCAGGACAGAGTACCTGGTGGTGCCTTCTTTTTAGGTTCGAGGGCCTATAAAGCACTTTCATCCTACGAGATTTGTTCATCGCTAGTTTGTGGGCCTTTGATGTAGTTTGTTCAACTCTATTGGAGAGAGTACCTATGGAGCCTTTTGGTGACTAGGTTTGTGGATTTGTGGTGAATTTTTTCAACTTTCCTTGGGTCTAAGGACTTGTGGAGCCATTTCTCTTGGAATTTTAATTCCTTTCTCACTTCTCCATCTCTCTAAAATTCTCTTATCTCTCCTCTTCTCAAATTGTATATACTGAATTAAAGATCTACATCTTATTCATCCTGAGTATATGCTCTTTCTCTCTTTGAAATTGGTTGCTTCTCTGACTTTTGGGTGCATCCTTCTTTTGAAGCAATCAATCCTTAAATTCCTCTCTTCATTTTAGAATTCTTCTATATGTTATTATTTTTAATTTGGGGATGATGCATCGTACCGAGAAAACCTTCTACATCGAGGTCTCTTTCACTTTGTTGAATCACATCTTGTTACTTAGCTAGGTTCCTATGTGTATGCGTTTTTATGTTCAAACCTCATGACGTAATGGCTTTTCATGTTCTAACATTGTTGTCTTGTGTAGGTCTATAGATTCATATGCTCATTAAAGTGGGGGAAAAATGTAATGTCATAAAATTGCACCCCTTGAAATTTCACATAAATTATTGTATCTGCTTTAGTGTCCACTCCCTTAGAACTTGTGTAGGCTCATTTTAGCCCCTACATCAACCTTTTTACCTATCAATATGCTTTGGATCCCCTTGCTCAGTAGCTACCTTTGTGGAAAACCTCAAGCTTTTCCTATTCTCATTGTTTTGTAGTGTCATGTGTCTAGACACTAGTGCATTGCACAAAATTTTGTGTGCCACACTAGCGTCCGACTTTTCAATGTTGAAACAACCACTTTTGAGAATGTTGGCCACTTGTCACTTACCTTTGTCAATGTTAATGTCCTGAGATGCCTTGTAACTACTCATGAAGCTTCTTTTCCATTCTTTCCTCTCTTTAAAAGTGATCCTTTCAATCTATTTATCCTCCTTGGGTTCTACCTTGAACTCTTCTCTCCTTCTTAGTCTCTCAAGATTGCACAACTCTCTCTACAACTTTCAAAAACACTTTCAAGCTCTCTAGGAAACTCTCTTTGCAACAATCTCAAGATCTTGTAGTTCTCTTTGCAACTCACTTAGCTCTCACAGCTATTGCCTCTTTCTTTGGCTTCCTTAAGCCTTGCAGTTGATATTTCTCTTACCTTTGGCTTGCAAGCATCATGGGATTTCACACATCCCCTATCAATTGCATCTCTATTTTGTGTTATAGGTTCTCCTCCTTAAGCGTGAATTGCTTTTATCATGCCATATTTGCTTGCTTTGTTCACTTTCTCTATCTATTTGGCTTTTTATGGAGGTGGCAACACCAAAATGGGGGTTTGATTGAGGCAAACCACTATATAACCCTAACATTTTCTCTAATCTTACGCATGCAAGTATTGAAGATATTCATGTACTGGAGGCTTCATTACTTAGGTTGTGAGAAATTTATATCTCTTATTCTCTTTATCATTTCTACTTCACTTTATTTCAGTTATATTATATTATGTCATTTTCATGTATTCTGTAAGTTCTTAGCAATTTGATTATTAGTGATCATTTAGCTACTTTCTGTGATATTCTCAATTTTTGGTCCGTACCAGATGCCAACGCACCTCTAGGATGCCAGTGTGCTGCACTGTCGTCCTTATTTTGTGTTATGGTTCTTTGGCCAAGAGCTCATAATTTTTTCCAAAAAACCTCTATGATTTACTCTTTCTAATTATAGATCTTTCGCTTTGTTCCCTAAGGTATTTTAGGGCAGTTTTCCCCTTAGGAATCTCTTGAGAATAAAGACACTCATGAGTAGCAAACCCCCCTTCTCTACATTGTCATAGCATTTTTTGGTACTCATCAAGAAGATATTATCCAACATGCAAGGTGCATAGCTCAATGGAGTGACACTTGTGACATAGGTGCTTCATGGAAGCATTGTTGCTTCTTCCTACTTTATGAAGGTGCGCCATAGTGACACTTGTCACTTAGGTGCTCATTTGGAGAGAGGAGTTTATAAAAGCTTCTTGAATTTGCACTGTGGTGACATGTGTCATGACATTGTTGAGTTAACTATGGCATCTAATTACTTTTGTGGATGTTGGCACCCACTTTGAAAATTCAATATTGTAAGTTTGTATTTGCAAGGGGAGTTGTGTATGGATGTAGTTTCTATTCCTAGTTAAGTCAAATTAGAATGTGGACAACTATATTTTTGATAGGTTCTTTTTGCATCTACATGTTGCATTCTTTTTCATGTAGTTCATTTCTTGTTGTATGCTCATGCATCGGCATGTGTTTGAGGAAACTTGTATCTTGTGCATTGTAAACTCTATATATATAGGTGCTATGCTAGAGGATTGATGTGAAAATAGTTATTCAAGGGGTTTATGCTACCAAAATTATGCCTGAGATGGAATAAGATGTAAATCTTATGTAATGGACTTGAGCCTGAAGAATGTATTGTAGCTACATTTGTTGCTTAAAACAATATTACGCATTTTTTACGTAAAAAAATAAAATTTGAAAACATGGGTTTTGTCGGGGAAAAAATTTAGAAAAATGGGTCTAATTTAGTTTATTGAAAAATAGTCTAAAAGGGGCCGGAAATCGAGGAAGAGGGTGCATCTGGGCGGGGCATAGCTGCCCCAACCTAGGGCACTGCCGCCCGGCCGGGAGCAGTTTTGCCCTGCCGGAGGGCGCTTTTTCCCCAGCGCGGGGCGGTTCCACCCGACTGCGACCTGGCGGTTCCGCCTCGCGGTGGGGCGGTTCCGTCCTACCGCCGGGCAGATCCGCCCGGCTGCGGTCAGGCGGGTCTGCCCCGCCACGGGGCGGTTCTGCCTTGCGATGGGGCGGTTCCGCCCATCTGCAGATGGGTGGTTCTGCCCCTCTGCGGGGGGAAACCAGCGAGGGGAGAAAGCGGGGCGGTTCCGCCCGTCTGCAGACGGGCGGTTCCGCCCTGCGGCAAGGCGGTTCGGCCCGGCTGCAGGCGGGCGGTTCTGCCCCGCTGCGGGGCGGTTCCGCCTGGCTGCGACCTGGCGATTTTGCCCGTCTGTGGACAGGTGGTTCCGCCCCTCTGCGGGGGGAAACTAGCAAGGGGAGAAAGACAGAAAAAAGAAGAAAAAAAGGGCAAAGGTAGAGAGAAAAGAAATAATGGGAAATAATGAGAAATTTGTTTGTTGATGTAGAGCTTTGACCGGTTGCGCGTGCATGAGTGACGATCGGAGGTGATGGCGATGATGATAGCAGCAATGAACGGGGAGGACTAGGCGGCGTTGGATCACGCAGGGTTAGGTCACTGTGTTCGGTTTCCAGAGGTTAGACCTCATGCGGCGATGTTGACCGCATTGATAGAGAGATGGAGCTCAGAGACGTCAACTTTTCATTTCCCGAAAGGAGAGATGACCGTGACGTTGGAGGATGTGTGGCATATCCTGAGGCTGTCGATTGCCGGCCAGTTAGTGAGTGAGGTGGTATCCATAGGGGCAACATTAGACAAGACGTTGAGAGGTTTGTTTGGTGATGTGAGGTTGTCCCTGGTGCAGGGGCAGTTGGATTTGGACGGATGTTTGGTAGTGGGTGTGCCAGCCTTACCATTATTTCTGTATGGCCTGATTAGTGGGATACTGTTGCCAGATCAGAGCAGACGGACATATAGCCTACAGTATATGGAGGTGATCCTCCACATTATTGAGTGGCGGGGGGGACCGTTTTCGTGGGGTTCCTGTGTATTAGCGCAGCTGTACAGAGACATGCATGGGATCTGCTATCGGAAGATATCGAGTGTGACACATGTGACACTACTACAGATTTGGGCGTGGGAGCACATTGTGGTGACTAGACCGGTAGTGGTGAGGGAGGGGACAGCGGATGACTGTGAGCCTGTGGCTTGGGAGTATGGGAAGGAGAGAGGATGGATTTTTTGCTTTGAGATGCAGGGGGAGATGGAGGGGTGGAGGAGAGCATTCGATGATCTGCATTCAGGGGACATAAAGTGACAGCCATATAGGGCGCGTTAGTTCAAGGGATGGTCAGATACTAGGAGGCATGAGGGGTATTTCCTGA
Organism: Sequoia sempervirens; assembly: GCA_007258455.2. Taxonomy (NCBI): domain Eukaryota; kingdom Viridiplantae; phylum Streptophyta; class Pinopsida; order Cupressales; family Cupressaceae; genus Sequoia; species Sequoia sempervirens. Next base: position 762,925,486 of record VDFB02270651.1, read on the forward strand.
GCCGATGTTTTATTATTGGTACTCTACCACGCATAGTAGAGTCTCATCGACCAGACAGAGTGCTGCGATAGTTTGGGGTGATACAAGATATTCCGCTGGCGCCTATCTTGTTCTGACGGTATAGTAGAGAGCTACCATGGGGAGGACGCATATCACCAGTGACAGCCAGGGAATTATGGATGGCAGCAGGACAGGCAGCGTATCCAGGGAGGGTAGGAGGAGAGCAGATGCTAGTGGTGATCGAGCGATATCAGAGGTGGTTTCAGAATAGGTTATGGGAGAGGATTACGCCTGCTCGGCCTAGGTTGAGGGTAGCAGGTGCTGGACCAGCGGAGGAGCAGAGACCACATAGGGAGAGGAGAGGAGAGGCGGTAGTGGTAGGCGAGGGGGGACAGGAGGAGCTGGAGGAGGATGAGGGAGAGCAGGTTGGCAAAGTAGGGAGGAGGAGGAGGAGACATCAAAGACGAGGCCGGAGAGAGGGTCGGCAGCGGGAGAGGGGGCAGCCACAGAGAGTCCAGGGGGAGGAGAGGGTGGCCAAAGAGGGTCGTCAGTGGGAGAGGGGGCAGCCACAGAGAGCCCAGGGGGAGCAGAGGGTGGATAGAGAGGGAGCAGCCACAGAGAGCCCAGGGGGAGTAGAGGGTGGAGATGATGGATGTAGATGAGATGGAGGATGTGGAGGTGGTAGGTGCGAGGGATGTTGTAGAGGAGGGGAGGAGATAGTTCGTGGTAGGATGACATGGTCAGCCACGACAGTTGCGGGTGCGGCCTACTGTAGAGAGTCACAAGGCTCGTTAGGAGGCATAGAGGGGAGTGGATGAGGATGTGATAGTAGCCCCAGCGGAGAAGAGGAGGTTTCCATGAGTTTGATATGTGGTTGAGAGACAAGGAGAGGTGAGACGATTCCGAGTTCGTCGGGTTGTGGAGGACCGTGAGGAGAGACAGGAGCAGGGGGATAGGGAGCAACCAACAGGTGGGGAGGATGAGGTAGAGCTGGTAGTGGGGGAGGAGGATGTGATGGATGTGGATAGAGAGATGGTAGAGGAGGATGTGGCGGCAGTAGATGCACTAGCATTAGTTCCATATGTACCAGAGGATCCCATTTGGCAGGCGAGGGGAGCAGAGGCAAGAGTACAGATGGCAGAGCGGAGAGTGAGGGTTCTGGAGGCTGAGCTAGCTAGAGTAGAGCAGGAGGCCCTGATAGATTATGATGCCATTACTTTCTAGCTAGCAGGAGTAGTGAGGGAGAGGGATAGGGCACAGGCAGAGGTGCAGAAGATATAGAGCGAGTTGACTAGTATGACATGGGACCGCAACAGATTGCAGGCAGAGGTCATGGTTTTACAGGCCAGGGGGATCCAGAGGAGAGGACAGAGCAGGTAGCTGATCAGGGAGTAGGGTGCACTAGTAAGCAGTTAGGAGATCTCGAGTGAGACTGGGACGAGCTGCAGGATAGGGTACATTGTCTTGAGCAGACACTTGGAGATATGGGGTTGATGCAGGAGAGGGAGGCCGTGGCGGTAGAGCAGGCACGGGTTATGCGGCCTGAGAGAGACGCAACAGAGGCATAGGTGCAGGTTATGGAGGCAGAGAGGGATGCGGCAGAGGTGTGCAGTCAAAGTGAGAGAGCCGCAGTAGAGGTAGAGATATAGTCATTGCAGAGGGGGAGAGATGAGGCAGTGGCGAAGGTAGCGACTCTTCGGAGAGAGAGGGATTTAGCAGAGTTGCGGGCACATGCTCTCCAGAGGGATAGAGATGCAGCAGTGGCTCGGGCACAGGGGGCTGAGAGAGATAGGGATGCAGCAGAGATGCAGATACGGACCCTACAGGCAGAGAGGGATGCTGCGATGGCTTGTGTTCCGACAAGTCAGGGTGAGGGTGGGATGCCCGTAGCAGATGTGCAGATTATGGAGAGAGAGAGAGGGATAGATTACAGGCGGAGCTGGCACAGAGTCAGTTAGCTCAAGAGGCATGGGAGCAAGAGAGGAGGGCTATCACCAGGGACCGAGACAGGTATCGACTTGAGCAGAATTCCGTTCAGGTCCAGGCTGTAGAGAGAGAGAATAGTATGAGAGAGGCAGACTTTTGGATGGCTGCATATTATGATGCAGTTCCTGATCTGACACAGCGGAGATTCCGCTATACCAGGCAGACACCTCAGATGTTAGTGCCATCACAATCATTGGGGACACAGACACGTGGTTATAGTGATTCACCAGGTGTTTCACCAAGCAGAGGGGCAGGACCTGAGTCTCCATAGAGATCAGATGTGGGGAGTTCATTTGGGAGGTGACAAGCTACTGAGTTTTTGATAGATGCAGGATGTAGTGTGCAGGATTTATTGACAGAGATCAGAGATGTTTTATGTCTCTGGATTTTGTATTTTATCACGTGATGTATGATGGACATGTGAAAGATATTCTATTATTTTGATATGGGACAGTTCTTATTGACACCATGTAGTATGTTTCCTTGTATTATGGGTGATTATATGCATGCGTATATGGTATTTATGTGGATGGATACATTGGTTTATTTATGCTCATGTGTTGGTTTACTGAGATGTTTATGTTCATGATATGAGATGTTCACATGGATGATTGAAATATGAATAATTTTATATGAATGATCATGCTTATGTTTATTTATGCTTATGCATTGGTTTATTGAGATGTTTATGTGGATGATTGGATATATGTACTTATGGAATATGAATGGTTTTATTGATGCATGGTGAAATGATATGCGCATGGTGATATGTTCTATGTACCCATGGGATCTATGGCGATTTATATATATGAATGCCTAGTTGACTTATTTGTCATGTATGTATATGTGTATGATGGATTTTGTATGAACCTTTTATATATGCAGGATGTGATGTATTATGCGTCTAACACTTTGTGATGCAGGTGGTGATGTGCGTATGGACCTAACACTTTGTGATGCAGGTGGCGATGGGTATATGCATAGTACTTTTGTAATCTTTAGATGAAATAACATACGGCCATAAGTGCCAATAAGAACTGACATGATAATGAGAGGTGGGTATGTAGTGATGGTGAAGATGGATGTCATTTGGCATCTGTCAAAAAGTATCAGTATCCTACAGAGAGTGGAAAAGAATGGGGGAAAGTATTTGCACAACCAAAACCATAGGGTGAATGTAATACAATGATTATGAAAATGAAATCCTAATTCAATTTGCCATCTTTGGAGCACTGGTTTTTGCTATAGCATAAGACACGATACACCAAGGTATGGAGGACCGAGGTAGATTAGTGTCTAATGCATGAGACAAACACGCCAGACAAGAAGGCTATCCCAATACCCCAAAGTCACGAAGACCTTGTTCGGGTCCAGTATTGAGATAACCACAAGCACAAAAAGATGCCCCAACATAACACAAGACCTCAAGGATCTTGGTGGGTACTATGTGGGACAACCAAGAAAACACAATCAAAGAAAAGATCAAGATATGCCCCTATGTGGACCAATCAAAACACGCCATAATATGATAGATTATGGCAGCCTTGACAAGTGATCATAGGGAGCTCAAATGATAAACAAAGACCAAAAGCATCAAAAGATCGCAATCAATTTCAAATGTCCATTTCCATAGGATCAAGGGGATAGATGGAATTGATGAGGTCTGTTAGGAAGGATGTATCCTGATGAGACCTATGATGGATACTAAGCAAAAAGATCGATATGATATAGGATATTCAAAATTGATTAGACTCATAAGTGGGTTTTGTTTGTTAAGGACCAGCTAGATAAAGGCATAGCTTGATGACACAACACAAGGGAGACAAGACACAACCTAAAGACCTAGGGGCTCGGGGGCCGATCAGAGATTAGCCTTGCCTACGTGAACGCGTAGAGCCCTCGTAGTTCATGGAAAAAGACTATGGATAAAGCGGAAAGAAGAAAATGGTGACCGATGATGAAGGACACAAGACATGATAGACAAATGCCTTGGGGGAGGATCAAATGACCAACCTTGCCTACGTGAAAGCGCAAGGGCAACGTAGTTTGATATATATATATAAAGATGAAAGTGATGCAGGAGGATGAGACCTAGATGGAGACCGACATGATGGATGATCCTATATGACGACACGAACTGACCAATGAAGGGAGCAGGAGACATAAGCTCAAAGCAGGATATAAAGAAGCTCAGGATGAGGGATAGGTAAGGTGGGTCATCCAATGCTCAATTAACAAATACCAAGCGGCCTAGGCTGATGTGGGTGGGGATGATAGTGCGGATGTCAACATAAAATATCTAGGATTCTAGGTAGATAATGATTAAGCCCTCTATGGATGATGCCTGTTACCAGGTTTTCACCATCCATACTTATCCAAGGTGCCACTGAGAGGTGATTTTCACCATAGGATGGATTTATTATTATTATTATTATTTTTTATTTTATATATATATATATATATTTTTTTTGAATAGGGTAGATCAAGCAGACTTAAGCATAGAACCTTTTCAGATGGAGAATATTGACAGGTTCGTCAAGGGGATCTCCTTCCAAAGTAGTCAACTTGTAGGCTCTAGATCCATATTTGGCAGTTATGATATACGACCCTAGCCAGTTTGCCTCAAATTTTCCTTTCTTGTCACAGTCCAGTTGAGTGTGTTGGTTTTCTTTGAGGAAAAGCTCACCAACCTGGAATTTTCTAGGGCGGACCTTTTTATTGTAATGGCACTTGAGGAGATTCTGATATGCTTGCAGATGGTCGTAGGCATTTATTCTTCATTCGTCCAGTAACTCTAGTTGTGCCAGCCGCGCAACACGAGCATCCTCTTCGCTGATAAGGTTCTTAAGAGATATTCTCAATGATGGAAGTTCAACCTCGATTGGCAAGACGGCTTCAGTACCAAACACCAAAGAGTAGGGGGTGGTGCCAGTCGGGATGCAGATGGATGTACGGTATGCCCAGAGGGCAAGATGAATGTGAAGGTGTCAATCTCGTCCAGTGTTATTGATAACCTTTTTGAGGATGCGAATGAGGGTCTTGTTGGTTGCTTCTGCCTGACCATTACCCTGAGGATAATAAGGTGTTGACCAACGATGCTGGATATGGAAGGTGTCGCAGAGGTGTTTCATGGCTTGGTTTTTAAACGGCTTTCCGTTATCAGAAATGATGGTGGATGGGATACCATATCTGTAGAGAATATGGTAGAGGATGAATTTGGAAATCTGAGTATTGGTGATTTGTGAGAGTGGCATTGCTTCCACCCATTTGGTGAAGTACTCAGTTGCAGTGATGATGAATGTATGGCCGTCGGATGAGGGTGGGTGAATCTTGCCAATCAAGTCAAAACCCCATTGAGAAAATGGCCACGGTGCTAGGAGAGGCTGAAGATCTTGCGCTGGGGCATGGATCAAATCGGCATGCTGTTGACATGGAAGGAATTTCTTCACAAATTCGCAAGCATCATGTTCCAATGTGGGCCAGTAATATCCAGCCCATAAGATCTTTTTGGCTAGAGCCATACCATTTGAGTGAGCCCCACAAATACCACCATGTACTTCCGTTAGTACTATTTGGGCCTCGGTCTCATTCAGACATCTCAGGAGGATTCCATCATACCCGCGATGATAAAGTGTATCACCAACGATGATGTATCGGGATGAACGATGGATAAAGGATTTATGTTGGTTACGTGTAAGTTCTGGGGGTATGATATTGTCACAGAGGTAAGTATATATGTCTTGGAACCACGGGGAGGTGGGACCTATAATATCGCATACCATGTCAGTCTCAGGAACATCATATGCAGGGATTAAAAGTTGTTCGACAAGAAATTCACACTCTATTCAATCCTTGGGCATGTTAATCAAAGAACCAATAGTGGCCATGGCATCTGCTGCTTTATTCTGCACTCGAGGAATTTGGTCAAACTGTATGGAGGTGAAGTATTTTTTGAAATCATCCACCATGCATTTATAGGGTAATAGTTTGTCATCTTTTGTGAGGAATTCATCATTAACTTGTCTAATAACCAACAAGGAATCACCAAAGACTTTCAAATGGGTTATGTGCCATTGTTTTACAATTTTGAGGCCTGTGAGGAGAGCTTCATATTCTGCCATATTGTTGGTACATGGAAATGCTATCTTGAATGATTTTGGGATGTAGTCACCTTGAGGAGTGACTAATAGAATTCCTGCCCCAGATCCACTATGAGTATATGAGCCATCAAATTATAACGTCCAAGTCAGTGCTTCTGTCACTGTGTAGATTTCCTCGTCTGGGAATTCAGTGTCTAAGGGGTAAGCATCTACCAATGGTGCTTTGGCCAATTGATCAGCAATAACTTGTCCTTCTATGGCTTTGCACTCTACATACTGTATGTCAAATTCACTAAGGAGCATGACCCATTTGGCCATGCGGCTAGTCAAAGTGGTTCTAGATAACAGATACTTCAAGGGATCAATTTTAGCGATTAACTTGACTGGGTGACTGAGCATGTAATGGCAGAGTTTCTGTGTACTGAAGACTAGTGCGAGGCACATTTTTTCCATAGAGGAATAATTTAACTCATAGCCAACTAGTGTTCGGCTGATGTAATAGATTGCCCTTTCTTTGAGTCACTCATCATGTTGTGCCAATAATGCCCCCAGTGCGACTGAGGTAGCAGAGATATAAAGTAGGAGAGGTTTTCCTGGAATAGGTGGAATCAAAATCAGTGGATGAGCTAAATATTACTTGATTTTATCAAAACCCGTTTGACACTGTGGGGTCCATCGAAAGGTGGAATCTTTCCTTAAAAGATGGGTAAAGGGCTGACATTTATCTGTGAGCTGGGCTATAAACCGACAGATGGACTGCATCTTTCCCTGGAGGCTTCTTAGCTACTTCAGATTGCATGGAGGTGGCATGTCCAGAATAGCCTTTACCTTGGCAGGATCAACTTCAATACCTCTGCGAGAGACTATGAAACCCAGCAACTTTCCTGACGTGACCCCAAAGACACACTTTTTTGGATTCAATCGCAACTTATAATGCTCTAACTGCTCAAATATCTTCTTCAGGATGGTGGGATGTTCTGCTCGTGTCCTAGATTTCCCAAGTAGGTCATCAACATAGTCTTCCATGATGATATGGATGAGGTCATGGAAGATAACCATCATGGATCTCTGATACGTTGCCCCTGCATTTTTGAGACCGAAGGGCATAACATTGTAACAGAAGGTGCCCCAAGGAGTTGTGAAGGCGGTTTTGTGTTGGTCTTCAGGTGCAATTCGAATCTAGTTATAACCGGAGAAGCCGTCCATAAGGGATAACATCTCATGTCCTGCTATTAGGTCGACCAACATGTCAATATTAGGAAGATGGAAATCATCTTTTGGGCAGGCTTTGTTGAGATCCTTGAAATCCGTGCAGACCTGAATGTCTCCGTTGGGTTTGGCAACTAGAACTATATTGGAGATCCATTCAGAGTAGTCAATTGGTCTGATAAAGCCCGCATCCAGTAACTTCTCCAATTCCTTTTTGACTAACAACGTGACTTGCGGATGCATCTTGCAGAGTTTTTGCTTGACGGGTTTGGCGTCTGGGCGAATGTCTAATGGTGAACCACTAAAGCAGGGTCTAATCCTAGCATGTCTGAGTATGATCAGGAAAAGTTGATGATTCCTTCTTGGATTAGCCTCACAAAGACCGGATACTCTTGTTCGGAGAGTGACTTGGCTACATAGGTGATCTTCGAACTTTCACCAGTTCCCAAATTAACTTCTTGCGTCTCTTAAATCAGGATAGATGATCTGGCAGATAGCTGAGTTCCCATAAGGGGAAGATGAACATCTCCATCTTCCAGTGCCTCTTTGAGGTTTTCGCCTTTAGATGCATCCTTTATTTTTACTTTTTCTAGGTCAGGAAGTGCCTCAAGAAGGTTTTCACTAGATGACCGTTTTTTATTTTTCTTACTTTTATTTTTGCGACTGGAGTGTTCATCCTCCCCCAATCCCATAAGGTTGACATATGTGTTCGCAGACATACTGACAGGTGTGGTATTATGTAGGTCCCAATCAATGAGTTTAGGGTGACGAAGGGATATTCTAATGGTGCAAACGGATAGGCATTCGAACATGGATGACAAGTCAGTGTGATCGACATCATCGTATGCATGTATGATGGATTCCTCCTCAGGTATGTCTACCAATGAGCCTTCGTCCATGGTGATACTATTAGAAGTATTAGATGACTTTGTGAGGCTTTTCTGTTTGCTGTCATACCCAATGCCTGCTTTCTTTGGTAACTGAGGTGTATCAATGGGTTGCAATCGCCCTTGTTCCTCTTTACCTAGGCCTTTACCTTCGTAGTTATGTTTTTCCACGAAATTTGTTGGCCAAGGATACTTTTCCTGAAAATATTTCTTTAGAGGAGTTTCTAGTTCGGGCTCTTCTCGGTAGACCCATTGGCTTATGTCTTCCTCTGGTGCATCAACTTTGACACTCAGAGATCTAAAAGTGGTGGTAGGAATTTTTTTACTGCTGAAGGTGATGATCTTTTCTTCCTTTTGTGTAGCATGTGAAGGTTGACCGTACTCGTGTGGCGACGGTGGCATGGTGGCTACATTGAGAGCCGTATGCATTTCATATTCACCACACCCTTTGTCAACGATCTGGACTTTGGTGACTGAAGGATTAATGGCAGAGGATGGAGTGGTTATCACGGTGGATGGTGGATTGGAGGATGATGATTGGGATGCCCCCATTTCAACCCCAAGACAATAATGTAAATGGGGAAAAGATGCTTCTAAAGTGCGGCAGTATTCAAACGGTTGGGGATCGGCATAGATGGTGACCTCTTGTTCGTTGACAGGGAATTTGAGGCATTGATGGTACGTGGAGGGGACGGCTTTCATAGCATGGAGCCATGGGCGGCCAAGGAGGAGATTATACGGTAAGTCCAGATCAAGGACATGATAGGTAATATATTGGAGCACAGGTCTCACTTGGATAGGAAGACTGATGATTCCTTCTGAATTTCTCTCTGCATTGTCATAAGCTTTGATTGTAATTATCTGGTTGCTTAAGTCCACTTGAGTATACCCTACCTATTTTATGAATTTCAAAGTACATAAATTGAGGGTAGAGCCATTATCTACCAAGACCCTTTTTATTTTATGATGGGCAACTATGACTTCAATATGTAGGGGGCGGTTATGATTGACATCGATGTTTGGCATATCATCTTGGCTGAAATGGAGGTGATGAGACAAATCCAAGTGTCCCACAAAATCTTGGAATTGTGTGGGGTCGATGTCATTTGGGACATGGGTCTCCTGCAAGGCTTTATTGAGGATTTCTTGATGTACCGAGGAAGACTTAAGCAAATCCAAAATGGATATATGAGCGGCGGTCTTCCTTAGGTGATCAAGGATGTTATATTGAGAGTTTACAGGAGTGGGTTGGATGGGTGCAGAGGCTACAGGGACAGTGATGCGGGCTCGTCGTGTAGTCACAGCACATTGAGGGTCTTTGGCTTTAACGTGTATCATGGATACTCGAGGTTCCACCTGCTCAATGTAATGAATAACACCTTCATAATTGAAGGGCGCATTCTTGTAATTCACATTGTTAGTGCTGTTGTTTTGGGGATTACTATTGGAGGTACTAGGGCCTTGACTATGGTTTGGGAAGGCGTTTTGACAGATTTGTAGTTGAGCATTGGACGACAAAGGTTGACTAGGGTCAACCTTGATATCTCCTCAATCAATGAGATCTTGGACATAATTTTTTAAACCCTGACACTTATTCAAGGAGTGTCCCTTGATTTTATGAAAGTCACAATACTCATTATCTTTAAACCATGTCGGCTTTGGTTTGGCCTCATCGAATGGTTTGGTGACAGGGTATGCAATGGGGTAATTGATTTGCAACAATTTATTAAAAACAACACTTAAGGTTTCACCCAATTGGTCGTATTGATGTTTGGTGTTCCCCTAACTTTTTTGGTTTGACTATTGAGGGGGACGAGGTGCCCCCTGTGGTACAGATATGGTGTTGGGTACAAATGACTATTGTTTTTGGGATGCATTAGCCACTTGGACATGTTTGGTGTCTGTCACTCCGTCATTCACCGCATTTTTGTTCTTATTCCAGAATCATGGTTTATCTCCATATGACCTTTCTTTATCATGACTGTGTATTTTGATGTGTCCTTTGGCAATAAGGGCACGTTCAAGGATAGGTCCTTTTTCCACTATCTCTGCGAAAGTGGTGACACAATGTAGTCTAAAATTGTGGGCCATGTCAGGATGAGAATTTTCCATGAAAAGGGTGACCATGTCTTTTTCTTTCAGAAGATTTTTCATTCAACTAGCTAATGCACGCCACCGTTGGAGGTAGCTGGTAAAGGTTTCTCCATCTCGTTGTTTCTATTTCAGGAGATCTAAGGTGTCTATATCCTTCTGTAAGTTGAAAGAGAAGTAGGATACGAACTGTTCTGATAAGTCTGCAAAAGTTTTTATGGATCCCTTTTCGAGAGTCATGAACCAATCCAAGGCATGGCTTGCTAGGCTTCATGGAAACAAGCGTAAGAGATAGTTATCACTGTACATGACTTCTTGACACTGCGAATAAAACTCCTGCAAATGAGCCTTAGGGTCTTTGTCTCCCTTGTATTTGTCAAATTTTGGAATCTCGAAATGTTTAGGAAATGGGACCAATGAGATGGAGGGCTCAAACGGATATGGGCATATATCTTCAAATTTGAATGATTGTTTTGTAGCCCCAGCTTGAAGATCCTTAAGTGCGGCTTTGATTTTCAACAAATCCGAACTAGCTGGTGGTGGGTTGGGGGGATATTGATGATAGAAAGATGAGGGATCTTGTTGAAAGGGTGTCGGGTTGTTGAAATATGGGTTTGGATGATTGGATGATGACATGGCTTGCTGGTAAGATGGGGGATTTTGTTGATATGGGGGTTGTTGTTGTGGGGCATGATATGAATTCGTTTGGTAAAGGTGTGGGGTAGGTTGTTGAGGAACTTGGATGGGGCGTTGTGTGTTGGTTTGTTGATATTGAGGATATTGTTGTGATTGTTGGGAGGTTGTATAAAACGGTTGTTGGGGAAATTGTTGTTGATGATGATGATAGTAGTGTTGGGGAGGTTGTTGTTGTGATGTCAAGTGTTGTATGGACTGAGGTGGGATATTGTGTTGTGGTTGAGCCTTTGGACGCAAAAGAGATGCGATAAAGGGAGATATGGTCTGGGCAGTAGGCTGAGATGGATTGCCTTGTGATTGGTAGGATGGTTGTTGCGAAGAGGCCAAAGTATTGTGTATAGATTGTTGTGGATGAGATGGTGGAGGTAGCATAGGCGCGTTTTGTAGAGGGGGTTGTTGGATACCGCTCGGAATGTTTAGCTAGGGTGTGTCTTGTGGAGGTATTTGAGGCGGAATGGTAGATTGGGGAACCTGTTGAGGTGGTAGATTTGTTGTCCCAGGAGGTGGAAGTGATGTGGCAAAGGAGGTGCCCCCAATGTTGACTGTAGGTTGGTTTGAAGGAGGGGGTGCGGTTAATGTTAATGGCGGAGGTTGTGGGACGTTTTGTGGCATGCCATAAGCAAAAGGATTATTGGAATCAGGCACTTGAGGTTTTTCTATAGCTAAGGTTGAAGTGTGTGGGGGATAGTTAACATGATAAAGAACGGCGTTACCAAATTCAGGTTGATGCCCACCCTCTACTGGAGGAACATTGGAGAAGTATGAACCTTCTAGTGCATTTTGGGACCCTTGGAGTACGTTAGATGGGGCACTCCCATATTTGGACCAATCAACATTTGAGGGGGGTTTAACACCTTTCTCAATTAAGTGGGCCAAGATTTCTTCCCCATGTTTCTCAAGCAAACGATCAGTCATTTGTACATTGGCAGGATTACTAAAATGTTCCTCAAGTGTGAGTTCTGGTTGATTAACCATACTCTCTTCACCATGTGGCGAGTTATTCTGATTCTCAGTGTCAGAATGTGATGAAGTACCATTATGAGGATCATGAGGGACGTTGGTACCCTTGTTAGGATCTGATGAGACATTGATTGTGTTTTTGGGATCTTGAGGGTTGTTTGATTGGGCATTCTGGGCTTGACAGTCGGCCATTTTCTTTGCCTGTGAACGGATCTGAACGGGCATGCAAATGCTAGATGATTAGATTAATGTCTTTGTCGAATGATTTGATTATGATGGGGTTCAGATTGGATCAGATTGGATTTCGATTGATCAGATTGAATTTAGATTGGATTGGATTGGATTTGATTGGATTGGATTGGATTTCATTGGATAAGATTTCAATTGGATTGGATTTTGATTGGATTGGATTTCAATTGGATTGGATTTTGATTGCATTAGATTTTGATTTGAGTTGGATTGGACTTGGGTTTGATTTGGATGGGATTGGATTAGATTTGGATTGGTTTTGGATTTGATTTGGATTTGATTGGATTTGGATAGATTTGGACTATTGGATGGGTGTGGTTGAATGATGAAAGATGTGAGAGAGAGACCTTAAGCTTGATCACAGGAGGTTACCCTTAGTGGCCCTAGAGCTTTGGTTGATTAAGAGGATGATTACAGCACCGAATCCACCTTAAGATAGGAATGGATTTATTGGGCCGAGGATGATAACTTACACCACCGAATTCACCTCAAGATGGAAGCAAATTGATTGGGGTTGAAGTTAAAGGCTAATAATCAACTTTAAGCGCTATAGTCAATTTGGATATCCACTTTGTAATACAAGGTTAGGACGATTTGGGCTATGGGTGGTGTTTGGCAATGTGAATGGTAAAGTTGTGATGTTTGTTAGGTAAGGGTATGGACTTTTGAATGGAAAATTAAAATGAAAAAGGTGGATTAAAAATGATTGTGGAAAATGAATGGGGATCTATAATGGTTAACGAAGATTTGGAGTGATAGAATGGAGGTTTAAATGGATCAAATGGAGGTTTCGGGAGGCTTAGAATGACAAAACAGAGGCTTAGGATGATGAGGTAATGGTTGGGGATGATTAAATGGTGATTTAGAGGCTAAAATGAATCCAAATGGGGTAATTTCAGGTGTTTAGGAGGGCAAATTCGCCCTTCCACAGTAAAGATCAGGGCGTTGACAGCGAAATCAGGGGCGTAGACAGCTTTCTGTAGTAAATCAGGGGCGTAGATAGCTTTCTGTAGTAAATCAGGGGCGTAGACAGCTTTCTGCAGTAAATTAGGGGCGTAGATAGCTTTCTACAGTAAATCAAGGGCGTAGCCAGCAAAATCAGGGGTGTAGACAGCTTTCTGCAGCAAATCAAGGCGCTTCCACCTTTCTGCAGTAGAAACAGGGGCGCTTCTGCCTTTCTGCAGCAAAATGGGGTGCTTCCGCCTTTCTACAGTAGGACAGAGTTTGGTTTTGATGGTAAAGGCTATGGGAAGGACGCAAAATGATACAGTAAGGCCAAAGTATCAAAGATTTCACAGATTTTTCACAAGAAACACTTCAAGCAAGCACAATCCTATGATTAATATTAAGGGTATGGCAAGGAAAAGTCTTAATCTAGGATGCACAAGGTTTCTAGGGAGTCCTCGATATACTCTCGGTACGTGAGGCACAATCGTGAACACCAGTCCATCACAAGCATGAGTCAGGAACCCCGGCGAGATACTGAAAGGCTCGGACCAACTCTTCACATCTATCTAGGTATCACCCTAGCTTCGACGCTCTGCCAATTACGACGTGAATAGATTAGGGTACAACTTTCGTTCTCCCCCCTTTATATACCCCGCCAGTACGCGTGGTTGGAATCGTCCCTTGGGGTGATGAAATCCCCAAGCAGGTCCCACTAAAAAGAAGACACTAACCATTTCCAACTACTCCCCAGGCTCACATGAAGTGCAAGGGGAAAGCGAAAACAAATTAATGCCCCCTTGGGTAACACAATAATAGGCAAGCACAACAAACAATAAATGTTACTTCCCCCTAATTAGACTATATTCGAACAATCAAAGATAATTTTTTTTCAAAAATTTGATCAAATAAATGGCCCTGCAAGCAAATGTTAGCTATCTTCTTCTTCGTCCTTGGTCAAATTACACCACAATCTACTACAAATCGTTAGCAAAAAACACCAATATCCTTGTCAAAATGATGTTAGAGGGTTACTACTTGAAAATAGCAAAAAATGGGAGCAAAAACGAAGCTAAAATGACTGTTTTACCTTCCAAATTGTGTTGTTTTGGGGCGCTTCTACCCTTCTTCAGAAAAATAGGGGCGCTTCCGCCTTTCTACAGCAAAATGGGGGTGCTTCTGCCTTTCTACAGCAAAATAGGTTAGAGGGCGCTTCCACCTTTCTGCAACAAATGGTTAGAGGGTGCTTTCGCCTGTCGATAGTAAACTTTATCAGATTTTCAAGAAAATGAGAAAATTGTGCCCCTCCCACTACAAGAAACGTGTTAGAAAAACCTTTTAGATTTATCCCTAACTGCAGAAAACTCACTAGAAGAAAGTAAAACTTTGAGATGTAGGGCGCTTCCGCCTTTCTGTAGCAGACCAGAGGGCGCTTCTGCCTTTCTGCGGCAAGGCAGGGGGCACTTCCGCCTTTCTGCAGTAGGACAGAGGGCACTTCCACCTTTCTGCAGCAGAAACAGGGGCGCTTCTGCCTTTCTGCGACCTTTTCCTGCATAGTTCTTAGCCAAAACAAGGGTTAAATGCAAGAACCCATTTGTGAGTCCCACCAGGCGTGCCAGAAATGTATACCTTGGAATTTATCCTACTCTAATGTGCAAAATAACTAAGAAATGTGAGATGATAAGATACCAAGGACACCTCAAGATTAGCCAAAAGAGTGATATAACGAAAAGGAAAACGAACAAAATGGCATACAAATAGTTTCACCTTCCTTACTGTTGATATCTCTTTGATTGGCCCTTGCTTGGAATGGTTTGTGTGCTCCTTAGATGATTGCTCGAATGACTAAAATGCAAGATTCAATGTATAATATGATCAAAAGAGATGGCTAAATGATGGCAAAGGATTGAGGATGTAAATTGACAGCATGTAGTTATGAAAATTTAAAAAGTGTTGAAAATGCCCTTGAGGAGGGGGTATTTATAGGAGAATTTGAATTCTCTAGAGAATTCAACGGTCAAGATTGCTCCAACAAGGCCAAGATGAAGGGCTATGGTGGGTTGAGAACCCACAAGCCCTCACATCTTGACATGTGGAGGGTGAAGTGGACAAGGGGATATGAGGTGGAGGTGAGGTGTCAAGAAGGTACATGAGGTGGAGAAAGGACATGCACCTTGGGGAGTGAGGAGATTTCCTTAAAAAAGGATTCCTTGTCCCTAAGTGGGAGTGAAAGGGACATTTGAAGAATTTTGGAATTCCTCAAAAATCTATATGGGAAAAGGAAAGGTGGTTGGGGACATAAATGTGAATTAAAAATTCACATTCCTAGGATGATCTAGAGATAAAAGGTGGGCTCCAAAAAGGTGGGACTTGGTCACATGTGGAGATTGTGACAAGTCCAAGGTTCTAGAAGCCTTGGAAGAATGGAATGTGAATTAAAAATTCACATAGGGAGGAGAGAGACATGGGATAAATAAATGAGAATTAAAAATTCTCATGGGAAGGAGAGTCAATATCCAAAAAAGAAAAATGGAAGAATTGACCAAAAAGTGGTGCTAGAAATAGCTAATGACCTTGGTTAAGGTTGTGCAAACATTGGATTAGGCTAATTAATGGAAGGTTAGAGGCAAGTGGCAAATGTAGGAGGATGTGACATTAATCTTGATTAAGAGGATGCACATCATAATCATGAATTAATTAAATTAATTCAAATTAGAGCAAGGTTATGGAGGATGTGACAAGGAGAGAGAAAGGAATTTTAAAATTGATTTTAAAAGGGGGAAAATGACTAAATTAAATAAATTAGCGTATTTATTTAATTTAGAGAGGAATAAGGTGAAAGACAAAGTATTAATTATTAAATTAAATACTTTACCGATATGAGACAAAATGTGTAATATTAATTTAATAAATTAATATTAACACGATAGACGAGAAGGCAGTAAATTTAAGCATATGGAAGTGATTAAATTTAGATGTCTACAGTTGTAATGTCCTTAATGCGGATCCTCCTCCTTCTGAGGAAGATGTTCACACTTCTATTAAGGAGGTTAAAGTTGCTAGTCCTATCAAGAAGGATGATGGAAATCTCGTAGATGAGTATAATTCCCATTTTTGGAACAATTCTCTCAATGAAGATCCTCCTCCTCAAGATTTGCAAGAACATTATAGCCTTGGCTTTAAGCTTGTCTCTAAATATGGCTATGGATGTAAAGGTTGTTGGCATAATGAACAAGGAATTCAAGTCCCTCTAGAATGGGTCTTGGTTGCTCAAATGAAGAATCTAAACGAAAACCATGGTTGAATGGTGACATGAATTCTTCTCAACCTTGTTCTTTTGGATTGATTCATCCTCCATTATCTTCTATCTTTGTGTCTTCTTCTTGTCAGAATACAAGCTTTTATCCACAAGAGAAAGGGTTGCTTCTTTCTCCTCATCCTCTATCTAAGCAAGAGCGTATTTTTTTCTGCTTCTAAAATCCCACTTGATTACTCTTCCTTCTCCTACATGTAAGAAATTTCATAAGCATGATAAAGTAGAACATTCTTCTGTGCATACCATTGAGTGCTTGGCCATTCCACTAGTGAATGTAAGGCCTTGAAGGGAAAAATACAACTTCTTGATTTAGGTTCCATCACTCATTTATTTTTTTATTCACCTACCTTTTCTTCAAATGACAAGTGATATCGAGGTCTACCTCTATCCTACATGTTCTAAGTATCTCACATGGTTCTCCTCCCCTGTGTACTAGGGGATAGTGTATCTCATTTTGGAATTGTGTGTCTTTCTTAAGGACCCCCTCTCTTCTCTATGTCTTTCAAATGAGGTGTCCCTTGAGTGGACCCCTTTTTCTTTTGAAGGGTTATCGAGGGACCCCCTTTGAAATTTCTTATCTCAAATGAATTCGTTGGCATCTAGCTTGGGGGTAGCCCAATTAGACCTATCTTTTCTATGACTATCTTGCAACGTAGCTTGTGGTAGCCATAAGCTTCTTTGATTAGTCTTGCTTTGTAGGATTAAGAACCTATAGATATCCTTTACATTAAGGTCACCTAACATGTTTAGTCTACAGATTAACATGTTGCTTTGCAAGTGTGCCTATGAAGCTATTTTTCAATCAACCTTACAATATTGAGCACCTATAAGGGACCAATCTGACTTTGTAGAGTCTCCTACATTGAGCTTCCTTCATGAGAGAGTACCTGGGAGTGCCTTCTTTTTAGGTTCGAGGGCCTATAAAGCACTTTCATCCTACGAGATTTTTTCATCGCTAGTTTGTGGGCCTTCGATGTAGTTTGTTCAACTCTATTGGAGAGAGTACCTATGGAGCCTTTTGGTGACCTTCCATAGGTTTGTGGATTTGTGGTGAATTTTTTCAACTTTCCTTGGGTCTAAGGACTTGTGGAGCCATTTCTCTTGGAATTTTAATTCCTTTCTCACTTCTCCATCTCTCTAAAATTCTCTTATCTCTCCTCTTCTCAAATTGTATATACTGAATCAAAGATCTACATCTTATTCATCCTAAGTATATGCTCTTTCTCTCTTTGACATTGGTTGCTTCTCTGACTTTTGGTTGCATCCTTCTTTTGAAGCAATCAATCCTTAAATTCCTCTCTTCATTTTAGAATTCTTCTATATGTTATTATTTTTAATTTGGGGATGATGCATCGTACTGAGAAAACCTTCTACATCAAGGTCGCTTTCACTTTGTTGAATCACATCTTGTTACTTAGTTAGGTTCCTATGTGTATGCGTTTTTATGTTCAAACCTCATGACGTAATGGCTTTTCATGTTCTAACATTGTTGTCTTGTGCAGGTCTATAGATTCATATGCTCATTAAAGTGGGCGAAAATTGTAATGTAGTAAAATTGCACCCCTTGAAATTTCACATAAATTATTGTATCTGCTTTAGTGTCCACTCCCTTAGAACTTGTGTAGGCTCATTTTAGCCCCTACATCAACCTTTTTACCTATCAATATGCTTTGGATCCCCTTGTTCAGTAGATACCTTTGTGGAAAACCTCAAGCTTTTCCTATTCTCATTGTTTTGTAGTGTCATGTGTCTAGACACTAGTGCATTGCACAAAATTTTGTGTGCCACACTAGCGTCCTGTGACTTTTCAATGTTGAAACAACCACTTTTGAGAATGTTGGCCACTTGTCACTTACCTTTGTCAGTGTTAATGGCCTGAGATGCCTTGTAACTACTCATGAAGCTTCTTTTCCATTCTTTCCTCTCTTTAAAAGTGATCCTTTCAATCTATTTATCCTCCTTGGGTTCTACCTTGAACTCTTCTCTCCTTCTTAGTCTCTCAAGATTGCACAACTCTCTCTACAACTTTCAAAAACACTTTCAAGCTCTCTAGGAAACTCTCTTTGCAACTCTCAAGATCTTGTAGTTCTCTTTGCAGCTCACTTAGCTCTCACAGCTATTGCCTCTTTCTTTGGCTTCCTTAAGCCTTGCAGTTGATATCTCTCTTACCTTGTGCTTGCAAGCATCATGGGATTTCACACATCCGCTATCAATTGCATCTCTATTTTGTGATATAGGTTCTCCTCCTTAAGCATGAATTGCTTTTATCATGCCATATTTGCTTGCTTTGTTCACTTTCTCTATCTATTTGGCTTTTATGGAGGTGGCAACACCAAAATGGGGGTTTGATTGAGGAAAACCACTATATAACCCTAACATTTTCTCTAATCTTACGCATGCAAGTATTGAAGATATTCATGTACTGGAGGCTTCATTACTTAGGTTGTTGTGAGAAATTTATATCTCTTATTCTCTTTATCATTTCTACTTCACTTTATTTCAGTTATATTATATTATGTCATTTTCACGTATTTTGTAAGTTCTTAGCAATTTGATTATTAGTGATCATTTAGCTACTTTCTGTGATATTCTCAATTTTTGGTCTGTACGAAACGCCAACGCACCTCTAGGATGCCAGTGTGTTGCACTGTCGTCCTTATTTTGTGTTATGGTTCTTTGGCCAAGAGCTCATATTTTTTTCCAGAAAACCTCTATGATTTACTCTTTCTAATTATAGATCTTTCGCTTTGTTCCCTAAGGTATTTTAGGGCATTTTTCCCCTTAGGAATCTCTTGAGAATAAAGACACTCATGAGTAGCAAACCCCCCTTCTCTACATTGTCATAGCACTTTTTGGTACTCATCAAGAAGATATTATCCAACATGCAAGGTGCATAGCTCAATGGATTGCCACTTGTGACATAGGTGCTTCATGGAAGCATTGTTGCTTCTTCCTACTTTATGAAGGTGCGCCATAGTGACACTTGTCACTTAGGTGCTCATTTGGAGAGAGGAGTTTATAAAAGCTTCTTGAATTTGCACTGTGGTGACATGTGTCATGACATTGTTGAGTTAACTATGGCATCTAATTACTTTTGTGGATGTTGGCACCCACTTTGAAAATTCAATATTATAAGTTTATATTTGCAAGGGGAGTTGTGTATGGATGTAGTTTCTATTCCTAGTTAAGTCAAATTAGAATGTGGACAACTATATTTTTGATAGGTTCTTTTTTGCACCTACATGTTGCATTCTTTTTCATGTAGTTCATTTCTTGTTGTATGCTCATGCATCGGCATGTGTTTGAGGAAACTTGTATCTTGTGCATTGTAAACTCTATATATATAGGTGCTATGCTAGAGGATTGATGTGAAAATAGTTATTCAAGGGGTTTATGCTGCCAAAATTATGCTTGAGATGGAATAAGATATAAATCTTATGTAATGGACTTGAGCCTAAAGAATGTAGTGTAGCTACATTTGTTGCTTAATAATATATTGGGTATGTGGTTTTGGAGTGTGGGGTTTTTTACTTGAAAGGGTTTTTCCCATGTAAATATGTGTGTTCTTTCATTTTTGTCTTATTCCTTTTGTTTTCTTTTATGTGCATGTAATGCTATTGAAACTACTTGAGCTAAAAATATTTGAAACTTAATTGCAACCTCTTTCCTTTAAGAATTAATAGTGGGAAAATAACTACATTGGTTTTCACTTTAAGGCATAGTAGAATATATTTTCAAGGTTCCTAAATTGAATGAATGTAACCAAAGGAACATACTAATCCTAGATGGAGTTCTAGGATGCCCTCTTTTTCCCTTCAATATTACCATAAGTAAATTATACATATGCTCAAAATGATTTGAAATAGGACACAAATCCAAAGATACTATAGCACTAAAAAATAAATGAATACTCACTAGCTTATAGTACTACATAGAAAATTGCTACAAAATAGTCTGCACATCCTAATTGATGTATTATATATTTATGTTAATCCAATCTCTATTTATTTGCATCCCATTATAATTTTTGTATCTTCTAAATCCTTCATTTAAAATACAACAAAATGCTAAATTTTTAGTTATCTAATTATGTACCCTTGTTATTTCTAATAACCAACATGTTTTGATTAAAGGTAAAAGATGGGTTTTGAAGGGGCCTAAAACCATTTACAAAAGACAACAGCTGATAGAGAAAGAGAAAAGCAAAAATCAACAATCAACCCAACAACAACAGATACATAGCCAAAAAGCAGCCAAAAAGATAGAAACAAGTCAACAACACTACATATTGTTCAAGATCTCCACAACTTCCATTTCAATAACAACCATCTTATGCATGTTATCCACCATATCAAACACCTCAATAGATGCCCCAGCCTGAGCTTTCATTCTATTCTTGGTTCTAGCCCCTGGCTCACCCGTCTCAACCTCATCACTCAAAACACTACCTTTACCAACAACTTTCTTACCCTCACAATCCACAGTCAGTAGCTTACCCCCAAAAATAGTATCAACAATAGAAACATTCTCCTTTTTATTTTTAATCATAGGGGAAATCACTTTGGTAGAATCCAGAATGGCCACAACCTTGGAGGCATCACCAATTTTTATCACAACATTCTATAATTTATCAATTCTTTCCTCAAGGGAGGAAAATGTGCCTTCCCACTTCTTCTTCAGGTTAGTGGTTTCCTTTGCCACAGTGTAAGCAACAATATTAATGGATTCCATCAATTTATCAATTTGGATTTGAATAGAAGTGTCCTCAGTCTTACTAGCAACACCTCTAGTTCTAATATTGGTCCTATTGATCTCATGAAAAAACCACTTAAACAACTTAAATAAAAAATTAACAGAATTACGAGCCAAGCCCAATACATTAGACAACTCCTTCCTATCAAAATTCTCAATACGCTTCCCCATAGAAATTTCCTCATCAGAAGGACTAGTAGGAGCTTTATCACCAGAAACATCCTCACCTTTACCAGTGAGAATGGGGGTTTTCAACATCTGGATGGAGCATGCAATTTCCTTTGCAATAGCCTTCCTTTTAAGTAGCCTTTATGCTTCCTCTTTAATGGTACCCATCACAAGACCACCCTCAACCCTTTCCCTTCCCTACTTTTGCAACCCAATAACAACACTCGAAGAAGCCTCACCATAAAAACCATTGGCCAGGCAAAGAGGGAAACCCTTCTCCAGGAGATGGTCTGCAATCGACACCTTGCTCTTTTGGCTACCTTCCTCTGTGTCCTACACAATTTTGGTTGTAGGGGGAAGAGAGGAAGCTTCCCCATAAAGGTCAAGATTTTCCTTACCATTTTTAATAGGAACACTCACCTCCACCTCATCACTGCATGTTGTGTAGCTTGCCTTAACCCCCAACTTCCTTTTACTAGTCTGACCCACAACGGGGGAGATGGGACCCTCCTCTAGAGTAGCATAAGAATCTGGGACATAATCAGCATCATCATCCTTATCCGACTTCAAATCCTTATTCAAAATAATCCTCCTCTTCTTAACTTTCTTACCACCCCTTCCATCACCTGAATTAGTGTCATAACCATCCCAAGACTTAGTCGTAATATCTAGCAGGGCAGCAGGGCTCTTTTGCACCTCATGGGCTTTGACATGTTCATATATAAGGAGAATTAACTACACATGTAGAATAGGGTTCTTGGGGTTTCAAATACTCCTTAATTCCCGTATCAAGCAACATAAGCAAATAGTAAGGGAAGAACACCCATTTCTTGTGTCAGAAATGGTTAAGCAAGAGGAAATGGTAAGTATTAATGGCATTATACCTACCTTCCAGAGTTACATACCTCATAATTTCTTCAACCACATCTCACCAAAGTGCTTTCAAAGAGCTCCTCTAATACCCACCGCTCTTAGCCAGCTTCAAATTATCAACCTCATTCTTTTTAAAGAAGATGGCCATCGCTACCTATACTTTTTATCCCTGAAAACCTTCATGCCCTGAATGGCCAAACTAGTAATTTGGGCAATAAATTCTTCATCAACCAAAATTTCCCTCCCACCCAAATTCAGGAATCTCTCCTTCCACCCTTGAACAACCAAATTGGTGACCTGGGGATTGTTACCATGCAATTTTTCCATGTACAGAGTAAGATCACCCTTCTCTAATATCTTCCAAACCTCTTTCCTCTACCTCGCAGTATCGCAAGAATTTGGCTCAACACAGTTTCGTTCCCCACCCATCACAGAAAAATTAAGATGCAAGGACTAAGCACCCAACCAAAAGCACTCTAAGAAAAGACAAACACCATCTAGAATAGGATAAAAGAGCAAAAGTCTCTCAAAAAAAAGGAAACAAACACCTAGAATCCGTATGAATCCAACCACCAGACATAGATGCAATAATGAATTAGAACTTTGTGCCTTGTGAAATTCATCACTCCTACTCAAACCTTTAACATCTTTAAGCATGACATTCAACCACGTGATCAAGGACATACAAACCTTCATGCAAAATAAGAACATCAAATAATTAGCATTCATTATTGACAATAATCGTAGCCTCATAAGGAATAGGTTCATTTAAATCCAACTCCTTATTATCACGAACACCATAGTTGGCAAAGAAATCTGCCCACCTTTTTCTCTCTCTCAGAATATGGGATATATACACATTATCAAAGGAATTGATAATATGAATAGAGTCCCTGACCAAGGCCTCAATGGTCTAAGAAGGAGGAGAGGCATTCTTCAAATTGTTGATGATATTCAAAGAGTCACCCTCCAACCATACCTTCCTAACTTTTGAACTTTTCTAATGCTTCACATTTTTCTCTTAAGAAAGCAAACCATATCATTCTTGAGTAATCATCAATAATCAACATAAAGTACCTTTCACCATGGAGGCTTCTAACTCGAGAGGGACCACATAGATCAGTATGTATCAACTCCAATAATCCATTTGAATTATGTTGTTTTCTCTGAAAGGAAACTCTAGTCTATATTCCCATTTCACACTCCTTGCAAATTGTGCTAGTAGGCTTCACTAGCTTAGGTAGATCTCTTACTACTTGAGTGGAACTTATTTTGATAATGTTATCAAAATTCACATGACATAGCCTTCTATGCCATAACCATCTATCATCTACTTGAGAAATTAAACCACTTTCTCTAGCAACATTCAGGTGAAAAATGTTACCTTTTGTATGTTTACCTAAAGCAATTACATTTCTAGAACTTCCAAATATCCTGCATCTTCCATCTTTGAACTGAAGATCATAACCCTTATCCACCATATCCCCAACACTAAACAAATTGTTCTTCAAGCCTTCAACATAAAGAACATCATCAGTTTTATGATTACCATCAATACAAATAGATCCTTTGCCATGAATCACACAAGCATTGTTATCTCCAAATCTCACAACTCCACCGTCATACTTCTCTAGACTTACAAATTTTCTTTTGTCACCAGTCATATGATGTGAGCATCAACTATCAATGACCCACTCATTATTTTCTTCAATTTGTGCTGCAAGATCCTTTTGAATTGTAGCAGATTCAGTAGCCACATGACTATTTTCCTTGATAGCAATGAAGACCCAACCATCTTCATTTCCATTATCTTTATTAGACTCATCATCAGTCACTCCTTCTTCAACAAAGTAACATTTCTTTTGGAATCTAGACTTGTAAGGCTTAGATCTAGGGACTCTTTCAGGACATCGTGATGCAAAATGACCTATTTTACTACAAGAAAAACACTTGATAGGCATCTTTCTTTTATACTTACCTTGTCATCTACCTTCTTTCTTCACAATCAGTGCTTCCATCTCTTCTACTTCTATTTCTTCACCTTCAATTTTTTTCATTTATTCCTCATACTTGAATACCATTTTAGAACTCTCTCTCAGATCATATCTTTGCTTATTTCTTCCGGATACAGTAGCCTTAAATGCAGTTTCAGTCTTAGGAACAGAATCACCAAATTCACTCAACTCAAAGGCAGCAAGTTTACCAATCAATGCATCCCTTGTCACATTCATCAATGATCTAGTTTCTTCAATAGCATGAGCCTTTGCTTTGTAGGAGGGAGGCAATGATCTGAGCACCTTAGCCACAATTTCTTCCTCTTCTAGGATACCATCAACACATCTAATGCCCATCACTAGTTCATTCACTCTCTGCATGAAAGAAGAAATATTTTCATCTTCACCCATCTTCATATTGTCATACTTTCCTTTCAAACTTTGTAGCTTAGCCATCTTCACATGTGCATCTCCTTCATACAAAGTCTCCAGATTTGTCCACATCTCATGAGTTGTCTTTAGATCTAGCACATTTGTCATCTCAAAATCTGTTAGAGCACTCGGAAAAGCTTCCATAGCCCTGAAATTATTCTCAGCCTCTTTAATCTCATTAGCAATGGAAGGACCATTTTGAGGAATAACATATCAATTCTTTGTAATTTTCTAGAAAGGTTTACCAATACACTTCAAATTTCATTTCATCCTAGATTTCTGCAATGAGTAGTTCATTCCATCAAATTTAGGACTGTCCTTCTTGTATGATGCCATCTCGGATCACCTCAAGCTTTTAAACTTTCGTCAAAGGAACCTACTCTGATACCAATTGTTGGAAAAACAAGGACAGACAACTGAGAGGGGGGGTGAATCAATTGTCATAGAATATTTAGAACTTTTCAATCTTTACTTAACTTAATCTCATATCTGATGAATGAATAATAAACCATGAATAATCAACACATCAGAAATACATAGAACACCAAGATTTTTATGTGGAAACCTTGTTAGGGGAAAAACCATGGTGGAGGTTAGTCCACAATATTATACCCTGTTAAAAGTATATGAATAATGGGAATGCACATGCATTCAGGCACACTTCCAAGAGCTCACTACTCAATTACAAAAGAGGAATTATTGTCCAAAGATTTGGATTAAAACCATCCAAATTATGAACTGAGAAAATAACTTCTACACAAGCTTGATTATAGTTCAAGTTAAGCACAGAAAAACCTTCTTCACTCTTTGCTCAAACTTCTTCACACTTCGCTCAATCTTCTTCACACTCTGCTCTACACATGATTTTCGCACATACACACATAGAAGCACACCAAGAACTTTGAGCACACTCTACACTGATGAAATAATCGCTCTTATATATCCACAACATGAGATTTCATCAACAACTTAGTCGGCCACAAAATATAAAACATATTTTCAATGTCAGGCCAAATTTACAAATAAATTTGCAATGTGAATCCACCAAGGCCGGCCACAACATAGTGGAGACCCAAATTAACAACTCCAACACAAAAAGACTTCAATTAATTTCACCTCGAAGATCCACAACACACTACCACCATCATGTTGGCCAAGAACATGAAAAATCGAACATATAGAGAAAAATATTTGACTACGAGCACACTGATCAATGTAGATGTACCACAAAGATAGAGCATGATCTAGAAGCATCTAAAAACAACAAGAACTAACAAAGAAACATCTGCAGTACCAGAAACACATAAATTTCACTCAAGAACACTGACAAAGACCACAGAAACACTGTCAAAACACAACTGATCAAAGCACGATCAAATCTTTACGCGGACCTCTGAAACTTCCAATGGATGAACCAGATACACTTAGCAAAAAACATTTTAATCCACAATAACTGATCTTCAACATATAGAACAAGATACCTTCATGACTCACACAGTTCCATTGGAAACCTAGAACACTTCTTTTAACAATTTTCTCAATATCCTCAACATATACAACCTTCAATACACCAAATGCTAATAGTGTTGACATCAATGACAACCACATATCAACAACACAACCACAACATCCAACAACCTTTCTTTGCTATTGCTTTCATAGGCCTTGATTTTAGCTTCAGTGCTTGGACAATTTTTAGGTATAGTATATCCAATTCCATCTTGAACAAATTTCCAGACATCATATCCTAGATAACTTAGAAAGCCTTCCATCCTTATTTTCCAAAATGCATAGTTTGTTCCATCAAACATGGGGATCTATTTCTTGTGTGCCATCCCAAATCTACCTAAAGCAGTTAAGCTTTTCTTCAAGGAACCTTGCTCTGATACCAATTGTTGAATGCACATGACAACTGAGAGGAGGGTGAAACAATTGTACCTTAAAACTTCAAAACCCTCATTAATATTCAGATCCACATTCATTCATTAAAACCCTTAAATCTATTATGATGAATAATCATGAAAAGAAAATAACAAAAACTGAAACAACTTAACACCATACATAAGAGAACACCATATTTATGTGGAAAAACCAAGAAGGAGAAAACCACAGTGAGGATTAGCTTAACATATAAGTAATATCAACACTGAATACAATAGGACTCACTACCCAAAGAAGAAAGGCTCAATGCTAAAATAGAAAATATAGAGAAGGAATGTTACATAGAGGAAAACATCTCAATGCAACAAAGAATCCACCACAATTACACCACCACCTTCATAGCATGATTGAAGATTTGTAGACCTTCTACTCATTTCATCCAGTAATCTAACATATGAAGGTCCACACTACACTTCTCAAATTTTCACTCTACAACTCTGCACTTTGCATCATTCGCATATCTCGCATCTACCTTAACATCCCTCAATAACTCAACTCATACTTATACCATCTTCAACCTTGATACACTTCTCTAAGGTTGACTATGCACATCAATTGTGCAAATTAAAATTAGGTTGGCACCAAAAAACTTCAATGGTAGATAGAAGTGAAAGTGAACCGTATTACATCTTAGCTAGGACCTAAAACAACAACACCATGCAACCACATGCTTCTACAAATAATATTTATTCATCGCATGTAGTGTAAACACTAGGTCGGTCATTACTTCTGCAAAAACCATTAAAATTTTGAGTACACGCTTCCTTAAACCCAAGGACAACTTTCAAACCACACACCATGCTTAAAAATGATCTAGAATATTCCTCAAAAACACTAAAATCCAAATAACTCTTTCACAACAACTTCCACTTGAAGAATGTACACACCTAGTACACTTGAACAATTTTGTCATACATTGTTACTTGAGAAACTAACTTCCAAAGCACCAAACCTCAAACCATCTTGATTCAACAAGGATACCAACACTATCAACACATCCTCAAAACTGAAAGACTTGAAACAACTCTGTAGAGAAATGCAGAGCAAAAAAATTTCTCCCAGAAACCTCTACAATGCATAGTTCACACTCTGGTGAACACAACTTCTTTTGTACAATGATCCAACACACCAAATCCTAGATATAACATCTCTAAACACCTATGATCAATATATTTTAATCGTATAGATAGATCTTCAACCTAGAAGAATTGTGGAGCAACACAAGAACACACCTCTGTAACCTAGAGCACCACTACAACACACTATTTCCTCTTTTTATTAAATTTTCTCAAAAGCACTTGGAAACCAAGCACTAGAGACACATCCTCATCATCTTCAATACTTCCTGAACACAACTAAACAAACTGCAATATAGCAACTTAACCACATACATCACAAAAATCTATCACAACAACACTAGAGGTTGACACTAGTAGTTTTACTAATGACAACATAATGCAACTAATCAAAGCATCAACTACTCACACTCTTGCAACAATTTTAGACATCAATGACAACACAGGTTTGTTGACATCAATGAAAACACTTATTGCTCATACTTGTCACAAATGTTGATGAAAGCTCTAACATGAGCGAGCGATGGTGATCAAAACTATGTAGGGGAGAGCAACTGTGCAAATGGCGACAATGATGGTTTCGATTGTGCAAGGGAGGAAAATTGTACAAATAGAAATAGTAATGGTGGTGATTGTGCAAAGGAGGGCAACTATGTTGATGAAGACAATATTGGTGAAGTAGATGTGGGGGTTTCATCCCTATTGGTTTCTTTTTGTTGGGATATAGTGAGGGCTCTATCAATGGACCTCATGATCCTTTTCCTACATTGAAGTCTTTGGTGGAGATTCAATTGGGCTTGGTGGAGTCTTTGAGGAGACTAGTGGGGATTTTTGGGAGGTCTCATCAAGTGAGGAGGTGGAGGAATATCTCCTCAATATACTCCTTGAGGCTTGGTTGAAAGCTCAAAATTGTGTTGGGTTGGATTCCTCTAAGGGCTTAAGTAGTTTGCTAGATTTTAATGAAGATTTTTTCACTCTTGTCTATGTTGATGGAGGCCCAACACTCTACCCTTTTGCACTTGTTTGTTATACAAAGGGAGGATCTTGATAAGTTGGTTCTAGTGAATCTTCATAAATCTCTCAAGAGGGGATTTCTATTGCCCCCTCCCATGATTTATCCTCCTCAACTTGTGGCTAGTCTGAAGTCTAAATTACTTTTGTTAATGGTGTTATTGATTTAGAGCTTTTCTTAGGTGAGGACTCTTGCTTGGGTTTTATTGCTATGGTGAAGTCCCCTAAGCCTCCTTTGGTTGCTTTGGGAGTGCCTTCTCCTCCTCATTGTGAGATGTTGGAGTGTTGTTCAGTGGAGGTCCCCCCTTTTGTGAACCCTTAGTCTCTTCAAACCTTTGTTTTATCTATTTGTGATGAGTGGATTGACAAAGCTACTGTTGGTTTATAAACTTCTCCTGTTAGAATATTTTTTGGGACATAGACCTAACATTGATTATATCCATAGTTGGGCATTAGAGGTTTGGGTTGATTCTTGTCTATTAAGTGTTGAGGATTTGAATAATGGGTT
The DNA here is from genome assembly GCA_007258455.2 of Sequoia sempervirens. Classification (NCBI taxonomy): domain Eukaryota; kingdom Viridiplantae; phylum Streptophyta; class Pinopsida; order Cupressales; family Cupressaceae; genus Sequoia; species Sequoia sempervirens. Next base: position 762,954,680 of record VDFB02270651.1, read on the forward strand.
CCTTCTTTTCTCCTCCGGCTCCTTAGAAGGTTCTTCATGTGTTCTTCAGGGTGGTCTTTAGTTTCTCAGTAAGGCCTTTCTTCATTTACAAAGATGGTCAATTGAGTTTTATGTTTCCAAAACTAACTCAATCCCTATTTGAGTCTTCCTCACAAATCTCCCTCTCAAGTTTTGGGATGAAATCATTATTCATGGCATTGTTGAAGCCATTAGTCATTTTATTATTATTGATGTTGTCACAAAAGCTAGAACGAGTTTTCTTTATGCCAAATTTTGTGTTTGCATTAAGATTGGTTCTAAGATACCCAACAATGTTAAGCCATGCTCCAAGCTTGGGGTTTGAGAGAAAAACTACATTATGAGACATCATAAAGGTACCACTTCCATAATATTGGGCTTTTTCCCTTGCTATGCCATGATCTTCATAAAAAGGATAATGGTCCCCAGCCCGAGAGGGAGCTAAAGTTGGGTATGATTGAGGTCAAAATAGTCCTTGGTTGTCATCAAATCCCTTTGGAGGGCAAGATATCGTTGGACCACTTTGTTGAGGGAAAAGGTGTACCTCATAAGGTTAAAAGGAATTTTATTCTCGAGAAACTTTTAGCTGAATTGGAAAGTGAAAGAACTTCACATTCTGATTCTACCCCTCTTATGAGGCCTTTGGTGAAACTTGGGTTCAAACCTCCATGATTTGTGGCTTTTGGCTCCGGTCTTTAGCTTTGTTGGGTTCTACTACTTTCTTCTTGGTAGCTAGTTTGTTTTTCCTTTGGGTTTGTTGGTCTTTTTTATTAGTGGTTGTGTTTAGATTTTTTGTTGTCTCATTTCTTGTGAGACTCCTCTCTTTTGCCTCAATGACTATTCTATAATTTGGGTTCAAGCCCTTCCTAATTTATCTTATTCAAAACAATGGATTCTTAATATTTCATTCAAGTAGGGGATTATTTTTCATATGGAAACCATATTTACATTTTTAAAAATATTAAATAATTGCTCCTAGACCTATGACTTTACAAGGTGCACAATACCATCTAGTCTTCTAGTTCTAGCATAAACAACTAGAAGCTAGATAGGCAACAACCTTTTCATGGCTTTTAACATCTAGGTTTACAAATTTAGCTTATATATTAAGAGTTTTGTACTCTAGAGATTTGACTAATAGATTAAATGTATATAACAAAAATTTGTAGCTCTAACTTATATACCTAATAGATTCTAATTTTTATTTATTGAAAGAGGATTAATATGTATTGTGTCCATAGAATATAACATTTTAAGATGAAATGTATAAATTTTATATTCTTTTGAGATAAATTTTTTTGAATTTTTTTTATTTTATTTTAAAAATTATACCTTATTAAAATTGTCAAATTAATATAAATTACACATTAAGATTTTAATTATTGAATATTACAAATTAAACAATATATTTCAATAATTTAAAATTTCATTCTATTATAATAATCCACCATTTATAATATTCTTTACCTAATAATTATCAATATTATTATCATACACCCAAAAAATATATATATATATATATATATATCCAAAAGAAACCAATAAACGTATGGTTTGTGACTTCAAATTATTTGCTTTTGAATCTCCCTCATGGCTCTCTCTTCCTACCCTAGATAATATTTAATATTTTTTAAGTGGGAAGTATGGATTACATTTAGATATGTATGAATCTTTGCCCTAATTCACTTTAAAGAGAATTTGTGTTCTTAAAATAACATAAATTAAGAATATGTACAATCATCTTCCTACTCTAATATACTTTTATGATTATTTTAACCATCGTTGTTCTTTCTTATTTTCCTAATATTCTTCATCATTTAATGTATGGAATATGTAGAAAGAAATAAATCATTTTTTAAATACTTAAACATGATAGAAGGTACATGTGTGGTGTACCTTCTTGTAATGAAAGTGTAATTGATTTATGGGGTCTTTTAATAATATTCAAGGTGAATGGTTTGATTATTGGTAGATTTGGTATTTAAAATAATATTGTACTTATAATTATATGTTTAATCATAATTGTGTGTAAATTTGTTTTATCATGATGTTATATTTATACTATTAATTATAATATTATATGTTGATATGATTTTTATAAGTAATGATTATATTATATATGATTTCATGTTGATAAAATGTATATTATGTTATATTTTGACTTCTGTGTAAATCTTATAGACATGATATTTTCACATTCCCTAGAAACAAATTTGAATAATTCTTACTAACGATCTAAAATATTAAAAAAATATTACACAATGATTAAGAGAAATATCCAAAACTATTTGTTAATCTTTATGTAACCCATATTTACATTGAAAATCAAAATTATATATATGACACATTGAACTTTATATATAATCAATAAATTATAAATATTTATATATATCAATCATAACACTTTTAATATTAAATTAATTAACTCTAAAACATTTTATTTAAAATCCTTCATGTTCTTTCATTCTCAAAACAATTTTTTATTTTAATTAACAAACATTTTTTTTATTTTTTATTTAAATCCCTAGACATGATTATGTTCATGTCCATGTGAAACCTTCAATTTAAAAGGAAATCATAACGCGGAATGTTTCATAGGTAATAATTTCAAGCCTCTTTTTAAGGGTACCTTATTAAAAGGAATTAAAGTAATTGACTTCAAAACAACAGTTCAAATTATACTACACTTTCGGTCATTATGGTACTAATCATAATTTTCACTTATGTTTTCCTTGCATTACTCATCATAAACGGAGATATCTAAAGTGATGGGTGTTAGTGTTAAAAAATAATATTCTATTCAAATTAATAGTATAGATGGTAAAGGTTAACCATTTAGGGTTTAGTATTAAAATAATATCGCATCAAAACAATCACTTCAGTAAGTAAACCTAATTTATTATTTTGTATCATTTAAATATTAAAATGTAATTTAAAAAAATAATAATAATAATATGATATTTTTAGTATACAAATATTTAAGTTAAATTATGTACAACTTTAATCATTAATTTCATACATTTACTTTTATTTAAACTATAAGCTTAATTTTCAAAATAATCTTTAAAATTTTATATAAATTGTTTGTTATTTTTAATTTTAAGTTGTTTTAGTAGTTTTTTTTTAAAATAGGAAGTCATTTTGTATAATTAATTTTTAGAAGATTCTCATGTAATATATTTATAATGATGAAATTAATATATTTGTTATGTTTATTTTGAGATGAGTATTTTGATATATATATAGTCATATTGACAAATGGTGTAGTTTTGTGTAATTTTGAGTGTATTATTTTATGTTTTTCACCTAGTCATTTATACATTTTCTCATGTCCATTTTCATTCACATGTTCACACATCCTTATACATTTATTCTATCCACTTATTTACTACACTTACACTTGTTTGCATGTACACATTATTCATTAAGATTTAACCCTCTTTTTAGTCCCTACACTAGTTCATGATTGTCAGGTCATCTTTAAGATCATGGAATTGTTCAAACCCTAATTTAAAATCATAAATTAAAGTTTAAACAACTTTCCACCTATACCATTCTTACCTAAGGCCAACTAAACACAAATTTGTAGGATGCATTGCTATGTCCTTGTACTTAATATCATGCAATACATTCATTCCAATCATCTGACCATAAGAAAAAACCATTAATTTTACACACTTTGACTCATGCTCTATAAGGAATCTAGTTAGGCATAGCCATTTATAGAAGCATTGGCATGACTAGAGATTGTTGTTTTGATTGTTCGTACTCCTTTTGAAAGGTTGACCTAAGAAAATATACCCCCTTATGACATAGTGCTAGCTCTACAAAGGTATTTGTAAATACTATTTGTCCATATATATTAAGAAGCAAAGATAAATCCAATTTCCATTGAGCAAAGTGGATAAAAATTGTGTATAGATCACCTAAAACATGTTCACTAATGTAGGACTAATTCACAATTGTGGATTTATACCTAATCTCCAAATTCATCCTTACACAATATTAACTAAATATTCTAATTTCAAGATGAATTGTAAACTATCATACATCGTTCCCAATTTTAAAATACATCAAATTTAAATCCATATAAAATTTAATACATTCTTTAATTATCAAATCAAATACACTTATTTTCTACACATAAGTTTATTTTTACTTTTCTTGCACATTAAGTTTATTTTTCCTTCATATTATTATATGTTTCTATGTCAAATGCTTGCTTAGTCCTTTAAAGGCACATAATCCATCTTTTTCTTTTTTTAACTCAGGGGTTTCCACGTGACCTAGTCCAACAACTAATTGGAGTGAGTTGAGGTGAGACTCCTCGCCAACCACGTACATCATGTTAACCCGCGCCTCAGAGTTAAACCCAAAAGCTATGAAAAGCAAACCCATAATCCAAGTCAACTCCACTACCCATATGAGTCACATAATCCATCTTACTTTAATGGTGTGGCTTCTATATCTTAATGTGAGGCTTGTACACCCTATTTCATTTATCATAATACTATATCTAGTTGATTGCTACAATTAATAGTCGCATTCCCCATATGCTCCTCAAAGGACAAGGCATGACATATTGATTCTAGTAAGTGGAAGTATAGGCCTACATATCACTTTTACATAAGGGAATGGAAGCTTTCAATGGGGTTCTTTGGCCATGTGTTCTTCCCTCATGATTGTGAGATCTATTAGCTTTTTTATGTTTGCAATCCCAAGGAAGCCTTCAATCTTCTATGAAATCATTCTTTGTTATTGTGTTTGATATGATAAGGGGGTGGACACTTTTAAGTCATTATCATTATTGCCTTTATCCTTTAATAACTATACTAAAATAAACTGAGTTGGGTACCATGGTGGAGGACACCCTCTTGGAAACCCAAGGTTTGACTACCATGTAAAAAAATTTGATTAAAGTGTATTTACAATATTTACATTGCAGCCAAAGAAAGCATGATAGTGGAAATCATCAATTCTAAAAAATACACGTAGATTGACTTTATAGAAAAGATATCGGTGGGTGGCAATTGATTATGTTGGGAGTAGTAAGTCCCACATTTCTTTTGCTTTTTGTTTAATGCGTCCAACCATGTAACCCTTTCCAAGGCTTAGCACAAATCCACATACCGAAATCAAGGGAAGAAAAGATAAATAAAAACAAAAACTTAACATCTAAGTCAAATTTCAACCCAATAAGAAATTAGCACTACAAACAATCTAAGAATTGAAATTGAATTGGACAAAATATAGCTATTTATAATTCAGAGTGATGGTGACCACCAAGGTGGATCCTTCTCCAGGGTAAGATATTGAACAATAAATTCTAGTCTTTATTACCCATGTAACTTTAAGTTTGATTGTAGAGAAATTCTTTAGCATTGGATATCCATTGGCGGTTGCATGGAAGGGTAACAACAAATGTTTTGTATGTGCTTGTAATTGTGAAAATGGGTTATTTTATACCTTTCTATTTTTCATTTTGATTTAGTTATTTTTTAAGTAATAATAAATGTATAAGTGTTATGAATCTTGTTGAAAGGCGACACCTAATTTAAATTACAAGTATTTTTATTTGCACCCACTCTTATGGATCAGTCTTAATCGTCAATTTGACATATTCCTTATTTAGGGTTAAATATATCTATTAATGCAAGTAAACAAGTTCATTGCACAATTTGTGTGACCCATAACTTTTATAATTAAATGAGCAGTAGGAGAGGGAGGTGCCACATTGAAAAGAAACCCAATACTAGAAGGATTCTATATTCTTCGGGGGAAAGCAGGGGGCACCTGAGAGGGCTAGGTGGGGAGGAGTGGGGTCATTGATCTTTGTTTGTTGAGAATCAATCTAACATCCTTTGTATGTACTGTATATAGGGTTGGGTGGGAATACAAGATGCTCGAAAATAGTGTCGTAGGTGGGAAGTTATATTCCACCTATAGTTGATCTAACATCGTTTGTTTGTACTATATCTTGGGCTAGGTAGGAATACAAGGTGCTCAGAAATAGTGTCATTGGTGGGGGGTTATATTCCGCTTATAGTTCAAACTTGGGCATGTTATGTCTAGCATCTTTCTCTATCTTGAAAATTTTATGGTCAATTTAACCCTCGTTGCTAGTCATTATATGTTGGCTAGAAGCATGAAACCATACATTTGTGTCATTTGGAGTTGTATTTAAGAACTAGCATTGGTTCCTTTTTTACACAACTAACATCTAGACATTTATCACACATTAGAAACGTTCCATGTTCAAGAATTCTATTATTGGATTATATTCTTACGCTAACATTTGGGACATCTCTTACATGCTTACCTATTTTTTATCATTCTCAAAAGTTGTTGTCTTGGTATTCTTAGGAGTTTGACCAAAGGAACACATATTCTCAACCATTAGCAAAATCATGACCATACAATCAAAGTTTTAATCAAAAATAGATACAAGCATTCTAGGCAAGCTAAAAGTAAATATTTAGAGATTTATAGATATCAAACCATCCATCCAAATCAAATTGCACTTGCATATGTTGGATCTACATGTGTGTATTTGATCTCATAGTTGTGGAAGTGGTCCACAATGACAAAAGATAACATTACATATTCCAATGCATTCATCCAAGTGTGATGCAACCATGGTTAAAGGGTCCAATGAAGGACTATCTAGTCATGCAACCAAAACACAAAACACAAAAAAAATCACCATAGTAACAATATAATCTTATTAATCTCAAATTTTAACAATTACAACTTTCACAACCTTGCTATGTAGGCTACATAGATTACTCCTATGGCAATGTGATGCATGAGCATTAAGTGGGTGTAGGTGAAATATTACATCGCCCAAAAAAAATGTGTTTCCTTATTTTATTTAGTTTTTTTGAGTCCCATGATGACACGTAAGGGGTGTAAGACAATCAGAAGTCTAAAAAGTCAAAAATGGTCACTTACTATTTTAGTAAGTTGGCCTAAATGGGCACATATGGACTTGAAAATTCACCCTAAGGAGTGGAATTGAAAAATGTATTCGATGGCAGAAGAATTGTCTCAATATCTTGTACCCTTTGGGAGATATTCAAGTTTTTATCCTGAGAAATTTCTCCAATACAACTTCAAACTCAAATTTGAAAAACATTAGAAGCCTTGAAAATATCAAAATGTGGATTGAAATAATTTTTAAAAATGATTTGGTGAAAATTTAGATCTCTTCTAAAGCTTTCTAGTTCAATCTATTATAATAGAAAATCAGACATCCGAGTCAAAAGTTATGGTTTCGAGAAGTTGTGCTACCAAAATGTGAAATTCAATAAAATATCTTTCTAGGCAGGAAAATGAACAGTTGGACCTCTAAGCACCAAAACAAGGAGAGTTACACTTTCCAACATATTCTAAGGTGGTTATTAGTGTCAAATAAAGGGTTGAATAGAGGTTATGAGAGGCGGCTCCATTAGTGTAGATTGTGACCCAAAATTGTAGAGTTTTCTTAGAGAGTTGATTTTCTTTGTAGTGAGATATACCCATGTGGTTATAACATTGTAATTTATGAATTTGTAATTTCATTTTAGTTCAATCTATTATAATAGAAAATCAGACATCCGAGTCAAAAGTTATGGTTTCGAGAAGTTGTGCTACCAAAATGTGAAATTCAATAAAATATCTTTCTAGGCAGGAAAATGAACAGTTGGACCTCTAAGCACCAAAACAAGGAGAGTTACACTTTCCAACATATTCTAAGGTGGTTATTAGTGTCAAATAAAGGGTTGAATAGAGGTTATGAGAGGCGGCTCCATTAGTGTAGATTGTGACCCAAAATTGTAGAGTTTTCTTAGAGAGTTGATTTTCTTTGTAGTGAGATATACCCATGTGGTTATAACATTGTAATTTATGAATTTGTAATTTCATTTTCTGAAAGAAATTGAAAGTGGGTTGTTTTCCTTCCTACATTTTATGTGTTAATATATGTTGTTGTGTTATGTGTGGGTGTTGGGTGGAGTAGCCCCTCATCACAATGATAATTCAAGTACACTTGTATTACTCAAACACTATTAGACTATAGAAATGACCTTTACTACCTTCTTAAATGTTGCACTATCAGTTCCATCTATATTTCACTCCACATCATACCCCTTTATTTATACTCACATTCTCCACCTCAAACCTCATAGTTTCATTTTCCTTTTTTCCTCACCTCTTCACTTGCTTCCAAATAATCCTCTCATGTATAAACAACATCCTTAAACCTTCACTATGATATGTGTCAGCCACAAGTTTGCATAAAACCTAATACCTTATGAAACATGTCATTGGCCATATATAAGAAACATCTATACTTAAATGATAAAATGGTGGAGAACCTCCACACAATGCTTAAAATATATCTTAAATGGTTCAATAAATCACCACAAATATTCCTTTATGGTCACAAAATCCAAATAACCTATCACACATGGAAAATCTTAGAACTAAACAAAATTGTCAATGTGATAGATGTTCATAAATTGAACATTGATCTTCCTTTTATCCAATTCTCCTCAAATTTTTATATGACACCCATTTTACACTTGAAAAACTACTATTGAAACTACAAAGCCAACTCCAAATTATGGTAAAATTATTTAACTTTTTCCATCACAAACAAATTGTAACCACCAGCCAATAGAAAAACAAACAACTAAAATAAACCACAAAGCCACCATTTCTAGAATGATGCAAGATTGTCATGATGCCTAGGGATGCCTCTATAACAAAGTGTCATAGAATTTGTTGCATATTGACAAATCATTTTCAATTACTTGTCACAATATATTTGCATTAAATTTTCAATTAAGTACCTTTATTTTATTAGTTTAACTTCCTACATTTATATAAGACTTTACTATAGGTAGTTATTAATGTTGGATATTTTTAGTCTAGAGTAATTATTTAGTTAGTGTTTGAATTATTTTACTAATGATTATAAGTAAAAGGAATTGTATTCTCCCTTTTAGTTTGAACCCCTAATCTATTACAACCCCCTTAAGGTGTTATCTATTAATCTTTATTGTTAATATTCATAAATACTCTTAATTTACCATTGATTATCCTTCTAGGGTTTATTTATACAAAGAGCTAGTTGAAACCCTAATTTTCATTTGAGAAGAAATTTCACTTAAATCCTCACATGGATTCTCAATCCATTGATCAAGAAATCCCCAATGAGATTTGATCATATAATGAGAAATGTGGCTTTGATCATGATACACATGTAGAGAAAGAATGATAAATATCTCTCTCACTAGATAATTACTTTTTCAAGTGCTTAATAGTATTGCTTTTTCATGATTAGTTAAACATATTTTCAAAATTTATTGATTGGTACACCCTTTTACACAGAGATTATACATGGCATTGGTAGTATTATAGCTTCCTCTTACTTTTGCATGATGTATCTTCCCCTTTACTCACTCACCTTTCCTCTTCTATTGATCCCTCCTCTTGTCACGATGCTGTGGATCCCCTCATTTTCCCCACCTCTCATGTTCCCAATTTTATTGTGATTTCTACTTCTCATCTACCCTCTTATACAATCCTTAATAGATCTCCTTTTGTGAGTGTTCCATTTACCTCTCATACCACTAGTGCCATACCTCCCTCTTTTCCTTCTAATGTTACCTTCCATCCTCATAGTGTTATATCTTTACCTCTTATTTCTCATCCCCTTTATACTAATTACACTATTTCTCATGTTTCCACTTCCATAATTATCTCCACCTCCACCTTGATACATGTTGATGGTGTTTTCTCATAACAGGTCTCTCGCACAGCAACAATATGCGATTCAGGATTTTCTTTGAGACAATGTACAAGCTTCACAGTTGAAAACATTTGTAAATGTAACATCTACATGGAGAATTTGAAAATAAATACCTCCAAATCAACAATCCACATTACAGCATTACATAACTTTCAAGTCTAACAGCTAATCTAACTACTAATTCTGTAAAACGCCCCTCACAAGATTTGCATTAGCATTAGCCCACTTTTCAATTCCTTGTAGACAATTCATTCCCAGAAAATTCCAAGCATATTCTTAGTCCTGTTCCTTTATTATGGGAATATTCTTATGGGAAATTCCAGCCAAATCGGAAAATCCCAGATTTTGGTCAATCTTGGACAAGCAAGATGAACATCTAATGACCTCCAAAGGCAATGAAATAAATAAAACTAAGGGGCCAAAAGACACCAAAAGCCAGGGCAAAAAGAGGGTCCCCACTTTCAGTGGGGCATGTGTGCAAAACTGCACAACAATAAACTATTGCAAAATCTAGGTAGAGTTGAAAATAAAGTTGATTCCATTCCTACAAGACAATATGCGATTACTTATTCTCCAACACATTACATGCCTCTTAATTTAAAATTAAGACTTATCTAGACTACCTATTGGTTTTATGGCACCTTAATTTGAATTATACTATGGTAGAGGTGATCCCTATACTCATTTACTCATTAACAATCCTCTAATGTAACATTCTTATACTATGGTTATGAAGAAAAATATTAGTTAATTTATCCCCTCACATTCTTAGATACTACACTATTCAATGGTTTTATTCTTAGGGTGTTGACACTATCCATCCATTTGGTCAATCATCTATAACTTTCTCAACCATTTTTTAGTGAATATGGATCTAGAAACTAATACTTTAGACTTATTTGGGTTTTATCTAGGTCCTAATAAACACGCTAATAATTATGGCATTTTATTCTAATCCATTTGCACTAAAAGAAAACATCATCTCTCTGATGATGAATTACAAAGTATTTTTGTTAAGAGTTAATTTATCTTCTATTCAAGATAGTGCACATATATCAACATTTATGCTTCATTCATGGACCTTTGTGCTAATGCTAATAATATTGAACTCAAATTACAAAATTATAGTGGTTTAAAATATGGGCCCTCCCATACCTCTTCCACACCTGCATACCCTTCTAAATTTAAAATCATAATAGTTTGCAAAAGGTAATGGTAAGAGATAAATAAAGTCCAATTTAAATCATGTAGCTAATGCTTCCTATGCTTTTTCTTTTAAGCATCAAACCACTTGGATAATTACAACATTGGTTGAAACTTTACAAAATGTGCTTCAAATTTTATCAAATTCTAACTTGATTACCCTTCCTATCATTTTTCCATTGAATTCATTAAAATGACTCCCTAAAGGATATAATAAAAACGTCCTTTAATTATAACTATCACAAGATCAATGTTCATTGCCAAAATTTACATCACTCTCAAGAATAAGGTCCAATACTTGATTGAAAATGATAATGTTAAACATGTGGAAGAAATTTTTTTGATTAGAGGTAAAATATGGGTTTTGAAGGGGCCCAAAACCCTTTACAAAAGAAAGCAACTGAAACTTAAGAAAACAACACTAAGCATAAATCATCCCAACAACAGCGATCCATTAGCAAAAAGTTGGCCAAAAAGGAGGACCCCAACCAACAGCACTACATTTTTTTCAGAATATTCACCACCTCCACGTTGCTTGCCGCAAGCTTCTGAGCTTCATCCAAAACATCAGGCATTTCTTTACCAAAAGCCCCAACTTGAGATTTAGTCTTGTTTCTAGTCCTAGCACCAGGACATGTGGATGAAATGTTAATGATATGGGAAATCATTTTTTTATCCCACCTAATATTTTTGTTCCATCATATCATTAATTTAATATTTATTTTCAACATGTGCTTGATCATCATATTAATGTTATGGATTCTACACATATGAATATAAATCTTATAGATATACAACATGTTGGTTCATCCTCCCATTATCCTATAGGTACTTTTATGGGGATGAATCATACTAATTCTTCCTCTCTTACTATACCTCTATTTAAAATTCTTTTTATTACAAGGAGATTCATTTTTTAAAAATTATGATTCATTGTGTGTATGTGGTACTATCCATAGTTCTCCATGTGATGAAATCCTTATTGATCCAGTGAATCAATTTGACATTTTCATGGGGGAATTTTTATATGATCATAATTTGCAATAGGATGGTTTATTTGAGTTTTTAGTTGAATTGGTAATGAAGGTCTCTTCCCCTTATATTATGTGGGGTGCCACTCTATCTAATGATCTCCTAGTATAAATATCATTGGGCTTATAATTTGTTGCAAGAGTTTCACCCTTGGTCTCCTTGTGCTATGAAGTGTGACGCTTGGGTTCGTGACATGGCTTAATTGCCTCCTATGGATCTTGGATCTTGTATAAATCTAGCGGTTGTATCAGGCATTGACATGTCGATCTTTTGGTGTAACAACAACCACCTATGCAACAGTTGGTATCAAATCCGAGGTCACAAGTTCGAACCCCATAATGAGATCACAACCCATAATGAGAATAAAATCAAATATATTGTAACAAAATATTAATCAACATAAGGCAAAACCACTACAACCATAAAAATTGTATGAGCCTAATCAATATAAAGATGAATCATCTTGATCATACAAGTTGAAATAGCCTAACAACACAATGAGAAACATTCCAACATTTTAAGTTTTACAAGTATAATTAAAACAAAGAGAATCACCCAAAGTGAAATATAAATTATAAAGAAGACAAAAAATAAAATGATAGAAAATTAAATAGGATCTCAATTGTATTAACTTTTAATGTACTAAAATAGAATTTTTTACCTATTGCATTTTAAATAAAAACTCAATCACAACCTATCCCAGTTTTCTAAAAGATAGATTAGTTTAATATTACCTTTACCTACCACATAAGGACTTGAGTTTTCCTTATATTATTAGATGTCTTAACCACTTAAACATAGTGAATCACAACCTACCCTATCCTTCCAAAAAGCAAAGGCCCAACAATCTTACCTTTCTATATCCTTCCAAAAGGTTATCAAGGTGAAAATATATAGAAATCACTTAAATAATCATGGTCAATCACATAAACAAGAGTTTTTCCTATTCTAATAGATATCTTACATAGTAAATTATAATACATTCAAACTAATTTAAGAGTTTTCATTTTCTCATTAGATACCAACTCACACATAATGAATCACAACTTGTCCCAACTTTCTAAAAAGTAAATCCTCAATAGTATTGCATTTCCCTACCCTTACAAAAGTTTATCAAGACAATTAAACTTATAAATATAAAAATTCACATAAAAAAGAAGAATGAATCACATAAACAAGAGTTTTTCTTACTCATTACATATCTAAAGAGTGAACTGCAACATATTTTAACATTCATTCCAAAAAAATGACCCTATGTACCAACTTTCCTTAACAAAAGACAATAAATCCACCTCAATAAAAAACATAACAAGCATGGAAAATCACAATTTACAAAAGATCTAAACATGGAGTCCAATCAACCATTTAGTGAATTAACTCAATTCCCCCATGTCTCATAAACCCAAAAAAAAATTATAGGAAAATATGTTCACCTTCCATTTCCTTGGGGTCCATACTCATCATACCCTACTATAAGAAAACCTTACAAATAAGAATATGAGTTTAATTAACATAAAGAGGAATCAACCCAACCTTGCAAAAAATACAATCCTAAAAACATTGCCTCTACTTAGATGATGAGAATTTTCCTTTTTAATCAAACATCAATTATAATTAATAATAATATTAAATTAATTCCACACAAAAGGAGAACCTTAAAAATAATAGCACAAGCCCAACTAACAAGAGAAATCATTTTTCTATAAACTTTAAATCTCATGTATAATAAACAAGGTTTGGTGTACCCTTTTAGCCACCAACTCTATCTTGATAAATATAAAAAATCATGGTAAAGTAGAACTACAAAAATAAGCTTTATTATATGAAACATCACAATAAGGAATCCACCAATTGTACTAAGTGTAATAGTTAATACAATATTAAATCTTCATAATCCTATTCAAGGGTTTTCCCTATTAACTTCATCAAGTGATAACAATAATAAACTATAGCCTAAAACGTGTGAATATCATGTGTAAGAATATAAATGTTGGAAATATAGGCCTAAATCATCATAGGTTATAACCTCTATTGGAGCCAAGTCGGTGTGATATTTTTAATGTCTGGCTGACTAGCAGCTTTGACACATTGTGATTTGTATAGGTCATTGTGACCTTGCAAGAGTCTCGCTGAACACTTTTACTTTGGAGTCATCGGGATAACCTATGGTGGCTCGATGAGAAGTCTTACTGAGTGGAGATCTCTGGCCGACAAGCTATTCTATTGTATATCGGGGAGACCCTTGGCCAAAAGGTTTAGTTCAGGGAGAAGTCTTAGTGATGAAGAAAAGTCTTGCCGACAGGTTGTTTCACATGGAGTCGTCGGAGTAACATATGGTGGCTCGGTAAGAAGTCTTACCGATATGTAAAGTCTTGTCGATGAGTATACGCTTGGTGCCTTCGCGGTGACTCAAAGACTTCGATATGAAGTCTTGGCGACCGATGGAATGTCTTACCGATAACATATGGCTATTGGGGTAACATAAAGATCTCAGAGTAGTTCAAGGCGATCGGTGAAAGGTCTCAGCGAAGGACGATAGTCTTGTCGACTATTAAATACTTTAGAGTAATTGTTGAACATCAATGTAACCTCCTGGTGATAGCGATAAGTCTCGCCGACTCTTGGATGCTTTGGTGTAACCTCTTGGCGAGCGGTAAGTCTTGTCGATAGCAATGTTGAGGTCGGTGTGACTGGTGAATAGCGATATGAGTCTTGCTGATAAGGAAACTCTTGCCGATAGGAATGAAATGAATGTCAATGGATTCCGTATGACTCGTGGTTTTCGCCAGATCGTCTTGCCGACTATTGGAACCTACGCCGATATCAACAATGAAGCCTTTGGGCATCGGGGAGACATGGTTAGTGTCTCACCGACATGCCAACATAGGTTGATCGCTTTGACCGAAAGAAGAGCATCCTATGTGGAGCCTCGTGGACCAATCAGAGAAGTCGAAGGAGAACCGTTGGAAGTTAGTCTGTTGCGACAATTCTGAGAGGAAGCTCGATAGACAGGAGCGACATGGTTATACTCTATGATCGCAGATTGTGATTGGTTAGATGGTTGGTTCGATTGGTTCAAAGAACAATTGTGTGAATAGTTCGAATTGTATCAGAGTGATTTCTATTCTGTGAAGATTGTAACGTGAATCTTCTGTGAAAAGGTTGTTCATGGTGTAAGCTGCTGTAATCTGACATCAGAAAGATAAGTCAGAACTTTGTATGTAATTATTTGTTATTGTAATACAAAGTGACTTCTCTTGGTGTGGTGGGTTTTTCTCCCGTAAGGGTTTTCCCACGTAAATCTCTTGTTCATCTGTATTTGTCTAATTCTCTATTTCTGCTATTTATTTCAAAGTGCATCTTAATTGAACTGTAATTGAAAAATTAAGAGTATATCTGCATTCTTCCCTGAGGTTTTGACGTTAGGAGAGTTGTTTCCACATCTAATTTTCCTTACAATAAATATAGTCTTGATATAAAGAGGGACCATCCCAACCTATGACCTATAAGAATAGGAGCCCAATCAACATAGAGAATAAATACCACAACTTTGAAATTAATAAAATCCCTTGACAATCTTACATTTGAAATCATAATGAAGTTTTATTTATCAATTGATAAGCATTAATGATTATGATCTATAATGAAAGAAGAACCTTTGATATAAGAACATGTGTCTAATAAAACAAATGAGAATCTATCCCAAGCTCAAAATTATTTTATATATTTTAAAGAGAATCACAATGAATCACATCTTATCAAAGAGAAGCTTAGAAATAGGAAGAAAACCTAAGAATTAACATGAGGAATTTCCTTAATTGTCACAACAACAAAAATCCCTATCAACTTTATTGTGATAAGAACAATAGATCACAACCTACAAAAAGATAATACAATCTTAATCGACATATAAAGAATCAACCCAACCATGTAGATGGTATAGTGAATCACATCCCATCAAAGAAAAAAATCTAAAAGAGCATATGCCTTATTAATATTGGATTCCCATCAAAGAAAAAAATCTAAAAGAGCATATGCCTTATTAATATTGGATTTCCTTAACATTGATAATAATAAATGCCTTATCACCCCTATCCTCATAAGAATGATAGATCACAACCCATAAGAGAATAACCTTACATATAGTGTAACACAAGGCCAATCAACATAAGGAGAAACCATCACAACAATGAAAATTGTACGAGTGTAATCACTTGATAGAGATGCATCATCTTGACCATACAAATTGAACTAGCCTAGTTACATCATGAATAAGAAGCACTTCAACAACTTACTTTGTACAAATATAGTTAACATAAAGAAGAATCACCCAAGTGAAATATAAGTTGTAAAGAACAAAAAAGAAAGATAATGATACAAACTTTAGAATCTCAACTACATTAACTTTGCATGTACCCAACAAGAAAGTTTTACCTACCTCCTATAAAATATATAGATTCAATACCCCCGATGCTTAATAGTCTTACCTTTCCCTCATGTAACATAATGCTTACATGATAAAATTGAGACAATGAACCACATAAAAAAGGTTTCTCGTTATCTCATTAAATATCTACTAAAACATAGTGAATCATAACTTACCCATTCTTCCAAAAGGTGAAGGCCCAACAATCTTTCCTCTCTCTACCCTTTCAAAAGGTTATCAAGGTGAAACATAAATATAGTAAATAACATAAATAAGCATGGTGAATCACATAAACACATTTTTTTCTTATTCCAATTGATAGCTTCTACAGTAAACTATAATATATTCCAACAAATAAGAATTTTCTTTGTCTCATTAGATACCTACTCAAACATTAGTGAATCACAACTTATCCCAACTTTCCAAAAAATAAATATCCAACAATCTTATCTTTCCCTACCATTCCAAAAAAAATCAAAACAATAAATATGACAAATCACATAAATAAACACAACAAATCACATAAACAAGCCCACTAAACATCCAAGGAGTCAATTACAACATATGTTAAACTTTCATTCCAAAACACAAAGGCCCAATGTAACAACTTTCCCCACCTAAACGAAAGGCAAGCAAGGTTAATAAATCACATGGAATGAGCATGGTGAATCAAATTTCAACAAAAGGAGAAACATGGAGTCCAATCAAACATGTAATGAATCAACCCAATTTCCCCATGTCTCATAAACTCGAACCTTTTGATAAGCGAACATGGTCACCGTCCATTGCCTTGGGGTCCATGGCACAATGCCATGTGTGAGTCCATGGTTGGGTTAGTCTAGTGAAGTCTTTGAAATCTAGGCATAAAACTTTACCTCGGAAGATGACCCAAGAAGGGTGTTTTAACGCATGAGTGCGCCGGGTGGAGCCCACCCAAACCAGTGTGCGCGAGAAAACAAAATAAAGAAATGAATAAAAAAATAACAGGGAAATAAAAAGTTGCAAACAAACAGGGAAAAAGAACAGTAATGGGCTTCTATAAATTGAGCTCAAATCCTTCACGCTTCCGAAGGGTTTTAGTAATGTCAGTCTTCTCCAAGAAACATTATTCCCTATGTTAATTGTACAGGCAAAGGGATATATTGTATTCCTCATGCTCTCTGGTGCCAAGGCGTTTAAGCACAAGAAGAAGAAGAAGTGCCTGATTGAATGTTCTTATCAGTAGTAAAACTATCAAAATTGTGAGAATTTTGCTGTCTGTTGGGGCTTTTTTAAGCTTGTGAAAATTTGTAAAAACGCGGTTTTTGTTGCTTGTGATTCGAGGAGCTACCTTTCTTTGAGGGATTTTTGGGGGTTTGGCATTGCTTGCTGGGAAAATTGAGGTTTTTAGGGGTTTTTTTTTTTGCTGTTTGTTGAAAATCTCGTGATTTGGGCCGGTGGTTTGGGAATGCTTTGGTCTGTGGCGGAAGTTAAAGTTTGAGGGAAGTCTTTGTGTTCTAGGGAATTTTTTTTCTTCGCTTTCTGAGAGAAAATAGTGAGTTTGAGCGGTGGAGACGAGAGATTTAGAGCAAATCTCTTTGAAAAATCAGAGTTTGAGCGGTTCGTATTGATAAGCTTCAGAGTTTGAGCGGTTCGGTTAGGGAAATCTATGAGTTTTGATTGTCTGTTTTGAGAAATCCTCTTTTGTGAAGATTTTAGAGCTTGAGTGAGGTTTCCTGTAGAGTTTAGATGATTTACTGTAAAAATATTTGATTTTTGAGAAGTTCTGTGGAGAAATCAGTATTTGAGCGGTTCATTTGGGGGAATCGTGGAGTCTGAGCGGTTCTTTTGAAGATAGAAGTAAACGTTGTGAAGATTTCAGAGTTTGAGTGGTGTATTTTCCGAAAACTTTGATCTTTCAGAGCTCTGGCACTTTCTGTAGGGGAAAAATACCGTTCTTGAAAAGTTTTCTGAGGAATTCAGAGTTTCAGCAGTTCCAAGGGAAAAATTTCTCGCAAAGTTTTTTTTTTGTTTTGTTTTTGAAGTATGAGCCCTTCATTCAACGGTTCATATTGAGATAAAAAAGAAAGTTTCTTGAGAAGAATTCACTAGCAGAGAAAAGCTCCCCTCTTGCAAAGAACGCACCATTGAGGCAGAGCAAAAGCCTGAGCTTCAATTGCTGCTAAAAGTTTTCTCTACTACGGCAAATTTGCAGCCGAAATCTATAAAGCAGTGATGGACTACGGAGAAATGGACACAGTGCAGGTTGAAAAGAAGATGGCGATGAAGAAATTCAAGCGCAACCGGAAGGCGAAGAAGTATCTGCGCTACGCTTTGGTGGCCGCCAGCGCAGTTGTGTTGTCATGGAGCTCTGTATGGATACCGGTCGTCCTTCAGACCACGGCGTTTTACTTCCGCTTTGCCTGCTCTCTAGTCACGAGTTCGAGATTCGTCTTCATCATGTGCAATGTGATCATTTTAACCCTGGCGGCCAAGTCTGGGCAGTTGAGCAGCCCTGCTGGGGGCACGAACCCTGGAACCCCCTCCTTCTACGATGAATATGTTAAAAGCTCAGAGAGTCGCCAAAAGTATACAGTGAATTTGTCCCACCCAGAGGACGAAGAAGAAGAAGTGGAAAAACACTGTATATCAGTGGAACCAGAAGCGGATCCTCTTCCTCTTCCTCCGGAGGAGATCAAATCGATGGTCGCTGAAGAAGTCACAAAGGACATCACTGAGCCCGAGGTTGCATGTTCGAGCCGCGGCAAGATCGCGAGGAGCCAGTCTGATAAAATGGAAAAGAAGCCCAAGGGGAAGCTCGGGCGATCGGCAACCGCGATCGAGTATCATTGTCTCTCGCTGGTAAATTCAAATTCAATTTCGTCTGAAACGGTTGTTGTGGAGAATAACCTAGACAACGAGGGTTGGAACAAGCGCTTTGACGAGTTCATTGCCAAGCAGCAGAAGTTACAAAGGCAGGAATCCAGGTTGGCCAAGGTTTAACATTAACTGAGTTTTACAGGTTTCGATCCTTGTACCTCCGAGCTTAAAAAGAAAACAGCTGATTTATTTTTTTTTAAATCTGGTTTTTCTTTTTTGTTTTCTTTGGCCTGGGTCTTCGCAAGCATTGGCATTTTATATGGGATCCACCATGAAGCTCTGCGCTAGAAAGCTGTACATTGAATGAAATATGATCTTTTCTTCTTCTTCTTCACGTATGATAATGAAGTTGTAAAGGTTTGTGTAAATGCAATCACCACCTTTTACAATAATCCTTTTCCCAATCCGGCTTTTAATCTTGTCATTCATTGTTCATTTTACTCAAGATTTTACTCTGGCCTGGTCTACACCAAAATATTTAAGGAATAATATTAAATTTAAAAATAAATTAAATTACTCATCTAAAGCCTTGGAAATAATTGTTCTGGTCTATGTTCTAGCCTGGTGCTTGAACATTTCGTTGTGGGTGACTTTGAGAAATCAGAACAAATTAATTATTTTTTTCAACATTTAATTTTTATTTATTTTTCTTAAAAATCTGCATTTTTCGATTTGTCATTTTCAAAACAAAAAATCTTTTAATAGAAAAGTTTCCACTTCATTTTTTTGAATTTTAAAACTAATTTGCATATATATTTTTAAAAATTCTTCATAAATTTTTTGAATATATATATATTTTTTTTCAAAAATTATAACATTTTCTTATATAAAATTTAATGAATTAACTTACATCTATCAAATTTTCTGCAATTTTTTAATTTATTCTTAAATAATTATATTTTTAAAAATATTTTTTAATCTTCTTTAATAATAAAGAGTCTTACCATCATAAACCAACTACAAATTATATTCTATATAAGATTCAAAAAAACATTATAAACATATTATCATTATATAATTTGAAACAAAGACTGATTATCTTTACTCTAATTTGATAATCTTATGACAATAGACCTTCTTTACTAATACATGAATATTATAAACCTTACTATACCAAGATTGCAATCCTAAATTCCTTCTTATCCATATTTCAATATTCTACACTTTATTATGTTGGGGGATTACAATTATAGATTTCTTCTTAAACTATATTTCAATTCTCTATACTTTATGATGTTGTGGAATTGTAATAGTAAATACACTTTACAATTAGAATTTAAACACTTCATTATATTAGAGTTCAAGATATCTTAATGTAATTAGACATATATTAATTTCTTTGTCTATTTACTTTGTAAATATGTATCTATTATGATAAAATTATTATTTTTAAATGGTTCTTTTAACCCTCTTTATACACTATTATAAAAACCGAAAGACATTTTTCACTTTTTTATAATCAAAATTTTAAATTTTTAAAACTTACATTAATAAATATTTATAATAGATTTCCAAAAATATAATTAACCTTGAGCAACTTCAACATTATTTATTTTTACACCTCCTTATATCCTCTTATGGGTAGGTGGGATATTTTTGTATTTCCTCTTATTTATAAAGATTATAATGTTCCACAGAATCTCTGGACGGCTCCTACCACAGTGGAATCATCTGTATTTAAAAGCAGCTCTAGTCATGGCGTGGAAACTTGAACACACAACCTTTCTTTATCATTTCACAACTTAGAGCAGACCATAGTTAAATGATTACTAAACACACGCTTGGCCTGATGGGTGCTGAGGTAAGTGTTAATGATTAAAGATAAATTCTGCTTCATGGGCGGTAAAGAAAATCATTGCACTTGTGTCTGCTCATCGATAGACATGGGTATCAGCTCTTTTACTTTATTTAAGACAAAAGCTTTCCTTGTGTATTTTTTTATTAGATGCCCAAAGATTGCAATATCTTTCTAAAGTAGCCACTAATTTCCATAATATGTTCTCTCTTACTTTTAATGGTGGTTGCTCTCATTTATATTCTTTTAAACCCAATAAAAAATCCTTTACATTGCTTACAAACAAAGAAAGAATGAAGTGGGGGATAAACTGTTCCCCCCTTTTTTGATTATGGTGGTGGCAGCACTCGTATACCAAATAAGAAACAGCTGTAAGCCTGTATCACCAACCAGGAACAGTACCCAACATTGTTGGCTTGTTTTGTCACCACATTTTTTATTACCCATTTTCTATACTAAAAAGGTGGAGAAAATAAAATATAGGAGACAAAAGTTTTGCAAAAACACAAACCAACCGTCCTATAGTTTCTATGTGCCTATACCTATAACTAGGTACGAAAAAGAAAACATATATTGCATATGCTGAATGGCACACGACGTACAAAAAGAATTTTTAAAGTTATTCACGCTATGTTGACATTTCACTGCATGCTTTTTTCCTAAGGGTGAATTATTTTTTATATTTTTTATAAAAATAATTATGGATGCTTTTATCTTTTTATATAGCAGATTATAGGTATACATTAAAGTTAGAAATTGTTTTTTGATTAATCTGTTATAAATAAAAAGACGGCAATTGTCAAAATTAATTTAGATGTTCAATCTTATTCATTTGTACACAAAAATATAAACATTGATAAATGACATAATCAAAAAACATATCAACATCATTACTAATTAAATTACAATTCTTAAACTTTAAAATACATTATAATATTGAAATAATCTCTTAACATTTAAATTAATATCACTAAATAACTATCACTTTCTTTCATGACGTTCTAACGTTCTAAAGTATGTATTATTTGAATATGATAAGACTTGGTGTCCGTGACCATCTTGTAAGTTCAAAGAAAAAGCATAAATATCCAAGGTCTTGTTGGTGCCAACCCACTTGTAGATAGCGAGAGTATTTTTTTTACTTTTTATTTTTCTATTTTTCATTTTTTAACTATTATTTTAATTGTATTGCGAGAGTATTTTTGTCGGAAGTAAATTGAGGAGGAAAATATGGATAATGTTGAGCATCCACCTTTTTAATTTTCTAAGCCTTGTTAGATATGGGTTAGATTCTTAAATTTTATTATGAAGATATGATATCTTACTGATACGTTTCTTGCTATGACATAAGATTTGGTATGCAATTTACTTTCATTATGAAATTAAGGGATTCTTGATTTGTTTGTTTATGGTTTACATCCTATATACCTAAGCAGATATTATTGAAAAGCTTTATCCGTTATATACCATTTTATATGCTTGAAAGTTACAAAATCATGTTAATCTTATCTAATATATGTGGAAAAAGTGGGTGAAAAATGATGAAATGTTTTTTTTTTTTGTTAATCTTATCTAAATAATTTTTTGTTAATTTTATCTAATACATGTGGAAGAAGTGGGTAAAAAATGATGAAATAAATTTTTATTTTATTATTTTTTAAAAATTATAAATATATATGATTTACATGGAATGTTATTTAGGTATAGATATTTAGGATTTATATTTTATTTTATAAAGATTTTTTTTCAATTATAAAATATTTAACAAGTAATTTCATTTTATAATTACATTTATTAAACAATTTTGATATAAAAATATATAACTTTTTAAAATTATTTGTAAATTATTTTTAATTAAAATAACGATATTTTATGATCACATTTTATTTTAACAAAGGAACTCTCATTAAAATCACACAAAATTTATATTTGATTGAAATTAATATTTTTAAAATAAAATTCATTAGACAATATTTCATTAGAAAATCAATTCAATAAGATCAAACAAGACACTACATATACCAAACAATACCTTAATAACTAGTACTTATTAAGATTTACCCTCTCTAAACATTAAATATCAAAACTTACCTTCATTGAATTTGAAATTTCATTATAAATATATTTATTTTAACTAAAAAAATTAAAAAATATACAAGAAAATACACTAATAATATAACCACATAATGATAACAACAATATTCAACTAGTTCTTATGGGTCAGCACCCTTGTTTTGTTGCTTTTAATTTCAAAACAATATTCAACTAGTAAAAACCATAGGCTAGAGAGATCTAAATACAAACAAGATTTTAACCCATAATTTAAAATATATTTTGATTTTGTACAATGGATAAGTTTTATCCTACTAGACTAGTATTTGCAAAAGACCTCTTAATTAAAAGTATTTAAAGGAAAGTAGAGTCTAAGTAAGCAATGATGCAATGGTTATTAAGACAAATAAGAAATATTTTTATTTTCGTTAAGAAAGCCTTTATTAGGACAAAGCTCTAGTGGTAAAAGATATTTGTTTCTTTGTAATTTGTTTTATTCTCACTCATAAAATGCATACACTCTAGCCATTAAATAAATGTGGCCTCCAACTTTTTCACAAGTGCACACCATAAAGGCTTCTTTTAAGTGTGATTTGAATGATTATTTAACTAATTAACTTACAAGAAAAAGCTTTAGTTTGGTGGAAGCCAACTTCTTTATGTGGGTCATTTTACAGTGTACTTTTTACCCAATACTGACACTATAGGTTTAATGAGTAGTGGGACAATGTAAGTACGAGTTACAAACATCCTCACATGACAATAGAAAACAAACAAAATAAGTTCTTTTCATTATTTATGATGCATGAGAAGGAAATAAGAGTTGATTGCCGAGCCTCAAAACATATATTTTTAGAATCCTCCATTCATGGAAAGCTTACTCGAGGAAAAAAAGTGCAAGTTAGTTTTTCTATTGTTGTTTGGCACATAGTTTAGCACAACTAAGTACATTATGTCCAAGTCAACTTTGCCTTCTCTGACCACTCACATCATAAGCATTTTTTTTATAAAGTGTCTTTTTATGGTTAGGATTACTTCATCTCCCCCCCCTTTACCTTACAATATTGTTCTTCTAGGTAAGGTGGTCACAATGTATACCTAATATTATTCTTCTTACCCAACTTGTGTTATTATATATCTTAAGTGTTTAGGGAGATAATGCACACATTTTAGTATACATAAATGTTTACCTACTTTTATAAAAGTTATATATTTATATGCTTGTAATGAAATTAAAATATTTTTTTATAGAATGGATAAATTTAAATTATTTTAAATATTAGAGTTTAGATTTAAATAATTATTATTGAAATGAATTAAAAAATGAGTTTAGTTTTAAGGTTAGATTCAAAATATTTTGTTTTTTATTAGATAAGTAGAGTTTTGAAAGGGTCTCGACTCTTGTACAATAAAAGATAGAGTATGAAGCACAACCAGATAACAACAAACACTAAAAAAGGATTACAAAAGACTACATAAGGGACAAACTTAAAGGACCAACCAAATTCATAATATTTTGTTATTTAGCTAGCTTTCAATTATTTGTCATTATATCTTGTTTTGGAATTTTACTACAATGTATTTATTATTGATAAATAGATTGTACTTTATTTTGGGTCATTTTTACATTGTAAAAATAAAATTTATTCATGTAGATTCAATTATAGATTCACAAATTTGACATTTATGTGTGGATTCAATCGTGATGTCTTTAGATCTTCTATACTTGTAAAACAATTTTTGCATGTGCATGTAACTTGCAAAAAATTACAATGATGTCGGTGAACACCATTTGGATTTTATTATGCAAGGATCTTTGACCTAGAAAAACAATTTGAATAAGAGTTAGAAGACAACAAACAATAATGCAAATGATAATGATGTGGCTATGATAATGTTTGGTGAGTGAGACACTTGAGGCTTGATTCAATGGAATGCAATGTAATGAATGCCAAAGCGTCCCAGTGTAAGAACTCAGGTTTTTCCATGCATTAATGAAGTGATTGATGTGATTGATGTAAGAGATTGTGTAATGATTATTGATCAATCCTTTGTGATAAATAGATGTAGAGGGTTTGTCCTGATGGTCCATAATATTAATAACCTAAGGGTGGTGTCATTTTATACTTGTTCTTGGCACACAATTTGAAACTAGAGAAAACACTTCCAAACATCAAAAAAGGACTACACAAGACTACATAATGGACAAAGCTTAAAAGACCAACCACATTCATAATATTTTGTTATTTAGTTAGCTTTCAATTATTTATCATTATATCTTGTTTTTGGAATTTTACTACAATATATTTATTATTGATAAGTATATTGTACTTTATTTTGGGTCGTTTTCACATTGTAAAAATGAAATTTATTCCTGTAGATTCAATTATAGATTCACAAATTTGACTTTTATGTGTGGATTCAATCATGATATCTTTAGATCTTCTACACATGTAAACAAGTTTTGTAAGTGCATATAACTTGCAAAAAAATACAATGATGTTGGTGAACACCATTTGAATTTTACTATGTAAGGATCTTTGACCTAGAAAAACCCCAATGATTGATTTAACGATTTGAATAAGAGTTAGAAGACAACAAGCAATAATGTAAATGATAATGACGTGACTATGATAATCTTTGGTGACTAAGACACTTGAGGCTTGATTCAATGGAATGCAATATAATGAATGCCAAAGCGTCCTAATGTAAGAACTTGGGTTTTTCTATGTGCGTTAATGAAATGATTGATGTGATTGATGTAAGAGATTTTGTAATGATTATTGATCGATCTTTTGTGATAAATAGATGTAGAGGGTTCATCCTAATGATCCATAATATTAATAACCTAAGGGTGATGTCATTTTATACTTGTCCTTGACACAAAATTTGAAACTAGAGAAAATACTTCCAAAGTCATCAAAAGATTGAGAATGCTTTTGGACTTAAATGTGTAGAATTTTTTGCATCAAATTTTTAAATTACATTGTAATCTCTCATTAAGATGAGAAAATAAATACAGGTAGATTATTGAAGTTGCTCTTGAGAAAGATAAAAGATGAAGAGTGTGCAAAATAAAGGAGATAAAAATAAAACCTAACAAGGAAGAAATTGATTAGAAATTAAAGAATTCAAAGAGGTTAAAAATTCTAAAATAAATCACCTCAAAAAATAAGAAAATTATATGCTACTACCATATTAAATTTGAGGGAAAATGAAAAATGGAGAAAAAAAAGATAAAAACAAGCATTATAATTATAATAGCTATTCATGGGGTAGCATATTTATAATTCTAATAAATTTCCACCTTAAAAATTTTGAAATTGATTTTATCAAATTACTAATAATCAAAATTATCCATATTTGTATTATCATAACATAATATACTTATTCTACATATTATCCTTCCCTCTTTCTTATTATCCTATTTATTTCCTATTATATACCTTACCCTATTGATGCAAGAGCATCTAGGGGTACCACGCAATCCTGCACACCCAAAAATAAATTTGTTTTATTTTCTTCATTTTTGGCATGTTGTTGGTTTTGTAGGCATGTTACTTTTTCCCTCTCTCATTTCCAACTTTCATATGGGACCCTTTTTCATACATCAATAATATGCTTTGAATTTAAATTGTAATGATATCGCAAATGTTGCAAATTAAAAATTATGCTTGGGAGCCAAAGTCCCATGCCCAATGTAAATTGATTTTTATTCATTTATAACTCCCAATAATTTGAATTTGTTTTCCATTAGTGTTGGAATCTTCTGGGTGCAAGTGTTGGAGGTAGTGGAGATGCAAGAATGAGATTTAATGGATGTCAATTTAGGAAAATATTGGAAAATTTGTCAGAAAAGAATAATGAAAAGGCTCAATGCATGAATCCCACACCCAGAATGGAGGAGACGGAGGTTTGAATGACATTTTGGGTAGAAGAAAATGGCATGGGATCGTAACTGTGAAACCCAATCTCAGTAAAATGACCATAAATTTATCATACAATAATGAAATCAAGAATTTTAAAATGATCTAGAAAGCTAAGAATGAGCCACACAAAACTCAGAAATGGTTTTAGAAGATTCCAAAAAATGAAGGAGGATGGGTAGACACAATGTGACAGGTTTTAGAAGCTAAGACAAAAAGAAGAAGACGACATTGTGGAATTCAAGAGAAATGTGCAAAGATTTTGTAGGAATGGTATGAAGAGTTTTGGGGCAGCAAAAGGAAGCTATAAGAAGAGACAATTGAGCAGATTTGAATCCTTGATGGATTGAGAATTTTTTTTAATTATTTATATGAGAATGAAAGAAGATTTAGTTTTGAATTAATGATTTTTTTCTCTCTTGGTCATCATGATTGTAAGCTCATTTGTGTATGGAATGACTGTTATTTGTTGCAATGGAGATATATTGCATTGTGTTTTGTGAGCAATAGTATTCCCCTTTCATCACCTATAATATATATAAGACCTTATTATATTATATCAAATTCTATGTACCTTATTATTTTTCTATCACTATCTTTTAGATTATCTTTTATAATTATTTATTATTCATGATGTTTTAATATCTTTTGTTTACATTTTATTTTTAATATTCTATTATTTCATAAAAAATCTTTCCTATTTTTCAAATTTTCATTGGTTAATTTTTCAAAGATATTTTATTTTGTTTAAATTTAATGTTTAATAATTTGATACTTTTTTATTAGAATTATGAATAAACATGAGACACAAGATCAAACAACAACAAAAAAACCTTCCATGCAAAGAGAGTTATAAATAATGGTTTGCTATATCCTCAACAAGAAAATACTTATAGAATGAACCTCAAGAGTCTTCAAGGAGATCAATAGGTAATACAACAAGGATGAGTGCTTTATAGGAGCAACCCAAATGATAAAGGGATTAGATCACAAAAAGTGTCAACATCCTATGTGATGAGACATAATGATCTGATAAAAGCTCACTCTAGTTAATAGAAAACAAATTCTTTAGTTTAGCTTAAGTGCATGAGAGTAAATTAGCCTAATAAATTAAAGATTAATTAATTATTAACTAATGCATGATTAATATAACACCCCCTTAAGATAAGTTTAGGGAGTAGCTAGAAACCCTAAAATGTAAATGCATACAAAGCAAAGAATGTGTGATGGGTCCTAAAAAATAAGGCCTGATGAGGTACCCATGTGCAAACAATCTAATCTCTCACAAATAGAGAAAAGAAGAAATCCTCATGGGAAAAAATCCTCTCCAAAAGAGAGAAATGGAAAATGACAGACTAAGAAGCCTCCAAAATAGTGTCCCAAAAAGAATAGAAACATGAAGAACATCACTAAAGCATGAAGAAGTCATAGACAACTGTCGAACGATGACTACTGTAACTCACAGTAAACCCCAAAGGACTATAAAACAATAATTACAGTATTTTTATTTTTATTTTTTAAAGTAAACATAACATACATGTAATACACATTAAGTCATGACATTTTCATCTAAGTAGATTCATTAGCACATACTTACTTTGGGTATTGAAAAGAGTCATTACGAGACTTAGATCCACACAACGACAATAAAGAATAAAATCCAAAGATATAACCCATAACAAATTAAACATTAACATGAAAAGACATTGATAAAAAACCATCTGAGTACATAAATACAACCTATGCATGATTAACTTAACACAATGAATAACAACTACCATGGCCAATAATCACACCGAGTTAACATTACATTACAGTACAATGATCTAGAGGTACAATGATACAACAGTGTTTCCAAACATAAATGGAAACCTTACACAAGATACCATGATACAAAATAGATGAATACAAAGCATCATAATTGGCTCCAAAACAAGTACAACTCTGGAGTCACTGCAACCACACCAATCTGCACCTCTCGATCCTCAACTAGGGACCCAATGGGGTGCTTAGCACGTTCCACCCGACCA
Source organism: Sequoia sempervirens (assembly GCA_007258455.2). Taxonomy (NCBI): domain Eukaryota; kingdom Viridiplantae; phylum Streptophyta; class Pinopsida; order Cupressales; family Cupressaceae; genus Sequoia; species Sequoia sempervirens. The sequence goes on from VDFB02270651.1 coordinate 762,983,814, forward strand.
TGTGAGTCCGAAGACCCACCCCCCGTGCTAAGGGGCTGACAAGAAAGAGACCACAACCAAGAACATCCAAAATAGGGAACCACAAAACTCCACAACATACAAAAGTATCATAAAGCTCAAGGATTACAATGTCATAATCAACAATATCCAAGAGTCAACAAAATAACTTAAAATCATAAACCCATTAGATAAATCAAAGCAATGACCAGTAAACAAGTAACCAAAGGATGATCATGAAATACTTCCAAATCAAACTGAATTAATAAACATAATACAACTCCAAATTGCAATAAAACAATATAATAACATCATTTCACAGTATCAAAGAGTACAAGGTCATAAGTCAAATATCAATGAGAACATACAAGATCACAAAGCACACCAAAGATGTATCAAGGCAATAATCACAAACCAATATAAATCCATATATCAACAATCAAAACCAACTCCCACAACCTACTTCCAGAGGAACATAATAAAGTGAAACACATGGGCAACTAGGGGAGAGTGTCATCGCATAGCCTACATGGGTTCTCCTAGCCCTTCCTCCAAACTGAGGCGCCCGCCCCCATCTATGGATCTCCTGGCCCTTCCTCCTACTTGAGGTGCCGGCACCATAGGGTAGCTCATGCGGAGCCGTAGACCTCTCGTGAGGACGAGGTCACGACCTTGCCAACCACAGCCTTCTCAGCCTTCCATTAGTCTGCGGAAGCACTAATGAAGACGAGGCATCCATTTTTTAACTTGTA
>VDFB02270651.1:762984662-763064956 GCA_007258455.2 Sequoia sempervirens
GGATGATGATGATTTATTAGAACATGATATTTCCAATACTATTGATTAAGATCAAGAGAGTTCTCATGCTCTACATACTTGTATATATACACATTGAATATTATTTAGAAGGTGTCTCCTACTATTGGGGGCATATCATTTATGGTATTGGCCATTATTCCATTATATTGATGGCATGACTCAATTCTTTTATATGTAATTCACATGATTATGATTTCTATTTTTATCACATGTTTTACTAACATGATTACTATGATCACATCCTACCAAAATAAAAACTTCTAAAAGAAGAATAGATGCATTATTAATATTATATTTACTTAACATTGATAAAATTAAATGACTTATCACCCCTATCTGAACATAATAATAATAGATCACAACCTATAATGAGAATAACATTAAATATATTGTAACAAAAGATCAATCAACATAAGGAGAAACCACTACAACCATGAAAGTTCTATGAGCCTAATCATCATAAATCTATGAACCATCTTGATCATACAAGTTGAAATAGCCTAACAACAGAAATGAGAAACATTCCAACATTTTAAATTCTACAAGTATAATTAACACAAAGAGAATCACCCCAAGTGAAATATAAATTATAAAGAATACACAAAATAAAATGGCAGAAAATTAAATAGGATCTCAATTATATTAATTTTTAATGTACTCAACTAGAATTTTTACCTATATCATTTGAAACTAAAATTCAATCACAACCTATCCCAATTTCCTAACAGATAAAGGCTTAATAATATTAAACCTTTACCTACCACATAAATTCTTGAGTTTTCCTTATCTTATTAGATGTCATATCTACTTAAACATAGTGAATCACAACCTACCCCATCCTTCCAAAAGGCAAAGGCCCAACAATATTACCTTTCTATATCCTTCCAAAAGGTTATCAAGGTGAAAATATATAGTAAATAACTTAAATAATCATGGTCAATCACATAAACAAGAGTTTGTCCTATTCTAAGAGATATCTTACATAGTGAATTACAACACATTCAAACCGATAAAAGTTTTCATTTTCTCATTAGATACCAACTTACACAGTGAAACACAACTTGTCCCAACTTTCTAAAAAGTAAATACCCAATAATATTGGATTTCCCTGCCCTTACAAAATTTTATCAAGATTATTAAACATAAATATAAAAAATCACATAAAAAAGTAGAATGAATCGCATAAACAAGAGTTTTTCATACTCATTGCATATCTAAAGAGTGAATTACAACATATTTTAACATTCATTCCAAAACAAAAAAGACCCTATGTACCAACTTTCCCTTCCTTCACAAAAGACAATAAATACCTTAATAAATCACATAACAAGCATGACAAATCACAATAAAAAGGAGAAACATGGAGTCCAATCAAACATTTAGTGAATTAAATAAATTCCCCCATGTCTCAAAAAACCTAAGTTTTTGATAGGAAAATATGTTCACCTTCCATTTCTTTGGGGCCCATACTCATCATAACCTACTATAAGAAAACCTTACAAATAAGAATATTAGTTGAATTAACATAAAGAGTCCAATCAACCCAACCTTGCAAAATATACAATCCTAATAACATTGCCTCTAGTTAAATGATGGGAATTCAAACATCAATTATAGTTAATAAGAATATTAAATTAATTCCACATAAAAGGAGAACCTTAGAAATAACAACACAAGCCCAACTAACAAGAGAAATATTTTATGTACAAACTTTAAATCTCATGTATAATGAACAAGGTTTGGTGTACCCTTTTAGCCACAAACTCTATCTTGATAAACATAATAAATCATGGTAAAGTAGAACTATAAAAATAAGCTTTATTATTTGAAACATCACAATAAGGAATCCACCAATTATACTAAGTGTAATAGTTAATACACTATCAAATCTTTGTAATTCTATTAAAGGGTTTTCCCTATTAACTTCATCAAGTGATAAAAATAATAAACTATAGCCTAAAAAATAAGAATTTCATGTGTAAGAATATAAATCCAATCTTGATATAAAGAGGGACCATCCCAATCTATGACCTATAAGAATAGGAGCCCAATTAACATAGAGAGTAAATACCATAACTTTGAAATTAATAAAATCCCTTGACAATCTTACATGTAAAATCATAATGGGGCTTTATTTATCAATTGATAAGCATTAAGGATTATGACTTATGAAAGAACCTTTGATATAAGAACACGGTCTAATAAAACAAATGAGTGTTTATCCCAAGCTGAAAAATATTTTATATATTTTAAAGAGAATCCCAATGAATCACATCTTATCAAAGAGAAGCTTATAAAGAGGAAGAAAACCTAAGAATTAGCATGAGGAATAACCTTAGTTGTGACAATAACAAAAATCCCTATCAACTTTATTGTGATAAGAACAATATGTCACAACCTACAAAAAGATAATACAATCTTAATCGACATATATAAAATCAACCCAACCAAATCCCACCAAAGAAAAAAATCTAAAAGAACACATGCCTTATTAATATTGGATTTCCTTAACATTGATAATAATAAATTCCTTATCATCCCTATCCTCATAAGAATGATAGATCACAACCCATAAAAGAATAACCTTACATATAGTGTAACATAAGGTCAATCAACATAAGGAGAAACCACCACAACCATGAAAATTGTATGAGCCTAATCAAGATAGAGATGCATCATCTTGACCATACAAATTGAACTAGCCTAACATCACGAATAAGAATCACTTCAACAATTTACTTTGTACAAATATAGTTAACATAAAAAAGAATCACCCAAGTGAAATATAAATTATAAAGAACAAAAAGGAAAGAAAATGATAAAAACTTTAGAATCTCAACTGTCTTAACTTTGCATGTACCCAACAAGAAAGTTTTACCTACCTCCTACAAAATATATAGATTCAATACCCCCAACGCTTAATAGTCTTACCTTTCCCTAGTGTAACAAAATGCTTACATGATAAAATTGAGACAATGAACCACATAAAAAAGGTTTCTCCCTATCTCATTAAATATCTACTAAAACATAGTGAATCATAACTTACCCCATTCTTCCAAAAGGTGAAGGCCCAACAATCTTTCCTTTCTCTACCCTTTCAAAAGGTTATCAAGGTGAAACATAAATATAGTAAATAACATAAATAAGCATGGTGAATCACATAAACACATTTTTTTCTTATTCCAATAGATGGCTTCTATAGTAAACTATAATATATTCCAACAAATAAGAATTTTCTTTATCTCATTAGATACCTACTCAAACATTAGTGAATCACAACTTATCCCTACTTTCCAAAAAGTAAATATCCAACAATCTTATCTTTCCCTACCATTCTAAAAAAAAATCAAAACAATAAGTATGACAAATCACATAAATAAACACAACAAAACACATGAACAAGCCCACTAAACATCCAAGAAGTCAATTACAACATATGTTAAACTTTCATTCCAAAACACAAAGGCCCAAGGTATCAACTTTCCCCACCTAACCGAAAGGCAATCAAGGTTAATAAATCACTTGGAATGAGCATGGTGAATCAAATTTCAACAAAAGGAGAAACATGGAGTGGGAAAAACATGGAGTCCAATCAAACATGTAATGAATCAACCCAATTTCCCCATGTCTCATAAACTCGAACCTTTTGATAAGCAAATATGTTCACCGTCCATTTCCTTGGGGTCCATGGCACAATGCCATGTGTGAGTCCATGGTTGGTTTAGTCTAGTGAAGTCTTTGAAATCTAGGCATAAAACTTTACCTCGGAAGATGACCCAAGAAGGGTGTTTTAACGCATGAGTGCGCCGGGTGGAGCCCACCCAAACCAATGTGCGCGAGAAAACAAAATAAAGAAATGAATAAAAAAATAACAGGGAAATAAAAAGTTGCAAACAAACAGGGAAAAAGAACAGTAATGGGCTTCTATAAATTGAGCTCAAATCCTTCACGCTTCCGAAGGGTTTTAGTAATGTCAGTCTTCTCCAAGAAACATTATTCCCTATGTTAATTGTACAGGCAAAGGGATATATTGTATTCCTCATGCTCTCTGGTGCCAAGGCGTTTAAGCACAAGAAGAAGAAGTGCCTGATTGAATGTTCTTATCAGTAGTAAAACTATCAAAATTGTGAGAATTTTGCTGTCTGTTGGGGCTTTTTTAAGCTTGTGAAAATTTGTAAAAACGCGGTTTTTGTTGCTTGTGATTCGAGGAGCTACCTTTCTTTGAGGGATTTTTGGGGGTTTGGCATTGCTTGCTGGGAAAATTGAGGTTTTTAGGGGTTTTTTTTTGCTGTTTGTTGAAAATCTCGTGATTTGGGCCGGTGGTTTGGGAATGCTTTGGTCTGTGGCGGAAGTTAAAGTTTGAGGGAAGTCTTTGTGTTCTAGGGAATTTTTTTTCTTCGCTTTCTGAGAGAAAATAGTGAGTTTGAGCGGTGGAGAGGAGAGATTTAGAGCAAATCTCTTTGAAAAATCAGAGTTTGAGCGATTCGTATTGATAAGCTTCAGAGTTTCAGCGATTCGGTTAGGGAAATCTATGAGTTTTGATTGTCTGTTTTGAGAAATCCTCTTTTGTGAAGATTTTAGAGCTTGAGTGAGGTTTCCTGTAGAGTTTAGATGATTTACTGTAAAAATATTTGATTTTTGAGAAGTTCTGTGGAGAAATCAGTATTTGAGCGGTTCATTTGGGGGAATCGTGGAGTCTGAGCGGTTCTTTTGAAGATAGAAGTAAACGTTGTGAAGATTTCAGGGTTTGAGTGGTGTATTTTCCGAAAACTTTGATCTTTCAGGCACTTTCTGTAGGGGAAAAATACCGTTCTTGAAAAGTTTTCTGAGGAATTCAGAGTTTCAGCAGTTCCAAGGGAAAAATTTCTCGCAAAGTTTTTTTTTTGTTTTGTTTTTGAAGTATGAGCCCTTCATTCAACGGTTCATATTGAGATAAAAAAGAAAGTTTCTTGAGAAGAATTCACTAGCAGAGAAAAGCTCCCTTCTTGGAAAGAATGCACCATTGAGGCAGAGCAAAAGCCTGAGCTTCAATTGCTGCTAAAAGTTTTCTCTACTACGGCAAATTTGCAGCCGAAATCTATAAAGCAGTGATGGACTACGGAGAAATGGACACAGTGCAGGTTGAAAAGAAGATGGCGATGAAGAAATTCAAGCGCAACCGGAAGGCGAAGAAGTATCTGCGCTACGCTTTGGTGGCCGCCAGCGCAGTTGTGTTGTCATGGAGCTCTGTATGGATACCGGTCGTCCTTCAGACCACGGCGTTTTACTTACGCTTTGCCTGCTCTCTAGTCACGAGTTCGAGATTCGTCTTCATCATGTGCAATGTGATCATATTAACCCTGGCGGCCAAGTCTGGGCAGCTGAGCAGCCCTGCTGGGGGCACGAACCCTGGAACCCCCTCCTTCTACGATGAATATGTTAAAAGCTCAGAGAGTCGCCAAAAGTATACAGTGAATTTGTCCCACCCAGAGGACGAAGAAGAAGAAGTGGAAAAACACTGTATATCAGTGGAACCAGAAGCGGATCCTCTTCCTCTTCCTCCGGAGGAGATCAAATCGATGGTCGCTGAAGAAGTCACAAAGGACATCACTGAGCCCGAGGTCGCATGTTCGAGCCGCGGCAAGATCGCGAGGAGCCAGTCTGATAAAATGGAAAAGAAGCCCAAGGGGAAGCTCGGGCGATCGGCAACCGCGATCGAGTATCATAGTCTCTCGCTGGTAAATTCAAATTCAATTTCGTCTGAAACGGTTGTTGTGGAGAATAACCTAGACAACGAGGGTTGGAACAAGCGCTTTGACGAGTTCATTGCCAAGCAGCAGAAGTTACAAAGGCAGGAATCCAGGTTGGCCAAGGTTAACATTAACTGAGTTTTACAGGTTTCGATCCTTGTACCTCCGAGCTTAAAAAGAAAACAGCTGATTTATTTTTTTTTAAATCTGGTTTTTCTTTTTTGTTTTCTTTGGCCTGGGTCTTCGCAAGCATTGGCATTTTATATGGGATCCGCCATGAAGCTCTGCGCTAGAAAGCTGTACATTGAATGAAATATGATCTTTTCTTCTTCTTCTTCACGTATGATAATGAAGTTGTAAAGGTTTGTGTAAATGCAATCACCACCTTTTACAATAATCCTTTTCCCAATCCGGCTTTTAATCTTGTCATTCATTGTTCATTTTACTCAAGATTTTACTCTGGCCTGGTCTACACCAAAATATTTAAGGAATAATATTAAATTTAAAAATAAATTAAATTACTCATCTAAAGCCTTGGAAATAATTGTTCTGGTCTATGTTCTAGCCTGGTGCTTGAACATTTCGTTGTGGGTGACTTTGAGAAATCAGAACAAATTAATTATTTTTTTCAACGTTTAATTTTTATTTATTTTTCTTAAAAATCTGCATTTTTCGATTTGTCATTTTCAAAACAAAAAATCTTTTAATAGAAAAGTTTCCACTTCATTTTTTTGAATTTTAAAACTAATTTGCATATATATTTTTAAAAATTCTTCATAAATTTTTTGAATATATATATATTTTTTTTCAAAAATTATAACATTTTCTTATATAAAATTTAATGAATTAACTTACATCTATCAAATTTTCTGCAATTTTTTAATTTATTCTTAAATAATTATATTTTTAAAAATATTTTTTAATCTTCTTTAATAATAAAGAGTCTTACCATCATAAACCAACTACAAATTATATTCTATATAAGATTCAAAAAAACATTATAAACATATTATCATTATATAATTTGAAACAAAGACTGATTATCTTTACTCTAATTTGATAATCTTATGACAATAGACCTTCTTTACTAATACATGAATATTATAAACCTTACTATACCAAGATTGCAATCCTAAATTCCTTCTTATCCATATTTCAATATTCTACACTTTATTATGTTGGGGGATTACAATTATAGATTTCTTCTTAAACTATATTTCAATTCTCTATACTTTATGATGTTGTGGAATTGTAATAGTAAATACACTTTACAATTAGAATTTAAACACTTCATTATATTAGAGTTCAAGATATCTTAATGTAATTAGACATATATTAATTTCTTTGTCTATTTACTTTGTAAATATCTATCTATTATGATAAAATTATTATTTTTAAATGATTCTTTTAACCCTCTTTATACACTATTATAAAAACCGAAAGACATTTTTCACTTTTTTATAATCAAAATTTTAAATTTTTAAAACTTACATTAATAAATATTTATAATAGATTTCCAAAAATATAATTAACCTTGAGCAACTTCAACATTATTTATTTTTACACCTCCTTATATCCTCTTATGGGTAGGTGGGATATTTTTATATTTCCTCTTATTTATAAAGATTATAATGTTCCACAGAATCTCTGGACGGCTCCTACCACAGTGGAATCCTCTGTATTTAAAAGCAGCTCTAGTCATGGCGTGGAAACTTGAACACACAACCTTTCTTTATCATTTCACAACTTAGAGCAGACCATAGTTAAATGATTACTAAACACACGCTTGGCCTGATGGGTGCTGAGGTAAGTGTTAATGATTAAAGATAAATTCTGCTTCATGGGCGGTAAAGAAAATCATTGCACTTGTGTCTGCTCGTCGATAGACATGGGTATCAGCTCTTTTACTTTATTTAAGACAAAAGCTTTCCTTGTGTATTTTTTTATTAGATGCCCAAAGATTGCAATATCTTTCTAAAGTAGCCACTAATTTCCATAATATGTTCTCTCTTACTTTTAATGGTGGTTGCTCTCATTTATATTCTTTTAAACCCAATAAAAAATCCTTTACATTGCTTACAAACAAAGAAAGAATGAAGTGGGGGATAAACTGTTCCCCCCTTTTTTGATTATGGTGGTGGCAGCACTCGTATACCAAATAAGAAACAGCTGTAAGCCTGTATCACCAACCAGGAACAGTACCCAACATTGTTGGCTTGTTTTGTCACCACATTTTTTATTACCCATTTTCTATACTAAAAAGGTGGAGAAAATAAAATATAGGAGACAAAAGTTTTGCAAAAACACAAACCAACCGTCCTATAGTTTCTATGTGCCTATACCTACAACTAGGTATGAAAAAGAAAACATATATTGCATATGCTGAATGGCACACGACGTACAAAAAGAATTTTTAAAGTTATTCACGCTATGTTGACATTTCACTGCATGCTTTTTTCCTAAGGGTGAATTATTTTTTATATTTTTTATAAAAATAATTATGGATGCTTTTATCTTTTTATATAGCAGATTATAGGTATACATTAAAGTTAGAAATTGTTTTTTGATTAATCTGTTATAAATAAAAAGACGGCAATTGTCAAAATTAATTTAGATGTTCAATCTTATTCATTTGTACACAAAAATATAAACATTGATAAATGACATAATCAAAAAACATATCAACATCATTACTAATTAAATTACAATTCTTAAACTTTAAAATACATTATAATATTGAAATAATCTCTTAACATTTAAATTAATATCACTAAATAACTATCACTTTCTTTCATGACGTTCTAACGTTCTAAAGTATGTATTATTTGAATATGATAAGACTTGGTGTCCGTGACCATCTTGTAAGTTCAAAGAAAAAGCATAAATATCCAAGGTCTTGTTGGTGCCAACCCACTTGTAGATAGCGAGAGTATTTTTTTTACTTTTTATTTTTCTATTTTTCATTTTTTAACTATTATTTTAATTGTATTGCGAGAGTATTTTTGTCGGAAGTAAATTGAGGAGGAAAATATGGATAATGTTGAGCATCCACCTTTTTAATTTTCTAAGCCTTGTTAGATATGGGTTAGATTCTTAAATTTTATTATGAAGATATGATATCTTACTGATACGTTTCTTGCTATGACATAAGATTTGGTATGCAATTTACTTTCATTATGAAATTAAGGGATTCTTGATTTGTTTGTTTATGGTTTACATCCTATATACCTAAGCAGATATTATTGAAAAGCTTTATCCGTTATATACCATTTTATATGCTTGAAAGTTACAAAATCATGTTAATCTTATCTAATATATGTGGAAAAAGTGGGTGAAAAATGATGAAATATTTTTTTTTTTTGTTAATCTTATCTAAATAATTTTTTGTTAATTTTATCTAATACATGTGGAAGAAGTGGGTAAAAAATGATGAAATAAATTTTTATTTTATTATTTTTTAAAAATTATAAATATATATGATTTACATGGAATGTTATTTAGGTATAGATATTTAGGATTTATATTTTATTTTATAAAGATTTTTTTTCAATTATAAAATATTTAACAAGTAATTTCATTTTATAATTACATTTATTAAACAATTTTGATATAAAAATATATAACTTTTTAAAATTATTTGTAAATTATTTTTAATTAAAATAACGATATTTTATGATCACATTTTATTTTAACAAAGGAACTCTCATTAAAATCACACAAAATTTATATTTGATTGAAATTAATATTTTTAAAATAAAATTCATTAGACAATATTTCATTAGAAAATCAATTCAATAAGATCAAACAAGACACTACATATACCAAACAATACCTTAATAACTAGTACTTATTAAGATTTACCCTCTCTAAACATTAAATATCAAAACTTACCTTCATTGAATTTGAAATTTCATTATAAATATATTTATTTTAACTAAAAAAATTAAAAAATATACAAGAAAATACACTAATAATATAACCACATAATGATAACAACAATATTCAACTAGTTCTTATGAGTCAGCACCCTTGTTTTGTTGCTTTTAATTTCAAAACAATATTCAACTAGTAAAAACCATAGGCTAGAGAGATCTAAATACAAACAAGATTTTAACCCATAATTTAAAATATATTTTGATTTTGTACAATGGATAAGTTTTATCCTACTAGACTAGTATTTGCAAAAGACCTCTTAATTAAAAGTATTTAAAGGAAAGTAGAGTCTAAGTAAGCAATGATGCAATGGTTATTAAGACAAATAAGAAATATTTTTATTTTCGTTAAGAAAGCCTTTATTAGGACAAAGCTCTAGTGGTAAAAGATATTTGTTTCTTTGTAATTTGTTTTATTCTCACTCATAAAATGCATACACTCTAGCCATTAAATAAATGTGGCCTCCAACTTTTTCACAAGTGCACACCATAAAGGCTTCTTTTAAGTGTGATTTGAATGATTATTTAACTAATTAACTTACAAGAAAAAGCTTTAGTTTGGTGGAAGCCAACTTCTTTATGTGGGTCATTTTACAGTGTACTTTTTACCCAATACTGACACTATAGGTTTAATGAGTAGTGGGACAATGTAAGTACGAGTTACAAACATCCTCACATGACAATAGAAAACAAACAAAATAAGTTCTTTTCATTATTTATGATGCATGAGAAGGAAATAAGAGTTGATTGCCGAGCCTCAAAACATATATTTTTAGAATCCTCCATTCATGGAAAGCTTACTCGAGGAAAAAAAGTGCAAGTTAGTTTTTCTATTGTTGTTTGGCACATAGTTTAGCACAACTAAGTACATTATGTCCAAGTCAACTTTGCCTTCTCTGACCACTCACATCATAAGCATTTTTTTTATAAAGTGTCTTTTTATGGTTAGGATTACTTCATCTCCCCCCCCTTTACCTTACAATATTGTTCTTCTAGGTAAGGTGGTCACAATGTATACCTAATATTATTCTTCTTACCCAACTTGTGTTATTATATATCTTAAGTGTTTAGGGAGATAATGCACACATTTTAGTATACATAAATGTTTACCTACTTTTATAAAAGTTATATATTTATATGCTTGTAATGAAATTAAAATATTTTTTTATAGAATGGATAAATTTAAATTATTTTAAATATTAGAGTTTAGATTTAAATAATTATTATTGAAATGAATTAAAAAATGAGTTTAGTTTTAAGGTTAGATTCAAAATATTTTGTTTTTTATTAGATAAGTAGAGTTTTGAAAGGGTCTCGACTCTTGTACAATAAAAGATAGAGTATGAAGCACAACCAGATAACAACAAACACTAAAAAAGGATTACAAAAGACTACATAAGGGACAAACTTAAAGGACCAACCAAATTCATAATATTTTGTTATTTAGCTAGCTTTCAATTATTTGTCATTATATCTTGTTTTGGAATTTTACTACAATGTATTTATTATTGATAAATAGATTGTACTTTATTTTGGGTCATTTTTACATTGTAAAAATAAAATTTATTCATGTAGATTCAATTATAGATTCACAAATTTGACATTTATGTGTGGATTCAATCGTGATGTCTTTAGATCTTCTATACTTGTAAAACAATTTTTGCATGTGCATGTAACTTGCAAAAAATTACAATGATGTCGGTGAACACCATTTGGATTTTATTATGCAAGGATCTTTGACCTAGAAAAACAATTTGAATAAGAGTTAGAAGACAACAAACAATAATGCAAATGATAATGATGTGGCTATGATAATGTTTGGTGAGTGAGACACTTGAGGCTTGATTCAATGGAATGCAATGTAATGAATGCCAAAGCGTCCCAGTGTAAGAACTCAGGTTTTTCCATGCATTAATGAAGTGATTGATGTGATTGATGTAAGAGATTGTGTAATGATTATTGATCAATCCTTTGTGATAAATAGATGTAGAGGGTTTGTCCTGATGGTCCATAATATTAATAACCTAAGGGTGGTGTCATTTTATACTTGTTCTTGGCACACAATTTGAAACTAGAGAAAACACTTCCAAACATCAAAAAAGGACTACACAAGACTACATAATGGACAAAGCTTAAAAGACCAACCACATTCATAATATTTTGTTATTTAGTTAGCTTTCAATTATTTATCATTATATCTTGTTTTTGGAATTTTACTACAATATATTTATTATTGATAAGTATATTGTACTTTATTTTGGGTCGTTTTCACATTGTAAAAATGAAATTTATTCCTGTAGATTCAATTATAGATTCACAAATTTGACTTTTATGTGTGGATTCAATCATGATATCTTTAGATCTTCTACACATGTAAACAAGTTTTGTAAGTGCATATAACTTGCAAAAAAATACAATGATGTTGGTGAACACCATTTGAATTTTACTATGTAAGGATCTTTGACCTAGAAAAACCCCAATGATTGATTTAACGATTTGAATAAGAGTTAGAAGACAACAAGCAATAATGTAAATGATAATGACGTGACTATGATAATCTTTGGTGACTAAGACACTTGAGGCTTGATTCAATGGAATGCAATATAATGAATGCCAAAGCGTCCTAATGTAAGAACTTGGGTTTTTCTATGTGCGTTAATGAAATGATTGATGTGATTGATGTAAGAGATTTTGTAATGATTATTGATCGATCTTTTGTGATAAATAGATGTAGAGGGTTCATCCTAATGATCCATAATATTAATAACCTAAGGGTGATGTCATTTTATACTTGTCCTTGACACAAAATTTGAAACTAGAGAAAATACTTCCAAAGTCATCAAAAGATTGAGAATGCTTTTGGACTTAAATGTGTAGAATTTTTTGCATCAAATTTTTAAATTACATTGTAATCTCTCATTAAGATGAGAAAATAAATACAGGTAGATTGTTGAAGTTGCTCTTGAGAAAGATAAAAGATGAAGAGTGTGCAAAATAAAGGAGATAAAAATAAAACCTAACAAGGAAGAAATTGATTAGAAATTAAAGAATTCAAAGAGGTTAAAAATTCTAAAATAAATCACCTCAAAAAATAAGAAAATTATATGCTACTACCATATTAAATTTGAGGGAAAATGAAAAATGGAGAAAAAAAAGATAAAAACAAGCATTGTAATTATAATAGCTATTCATGGGGTAGCATATTTATAATTCTAATAAATTTCCACCTTAAAAATTTTGAAATTGATTTTATCAAATTACTAATAATCAAAATTATCCATATTTGTATTATCATAACATAATATACTTATTCTACATATTATCCTTCCCTCTTTCTTATTATCCTATTTATTTCCTATTATATACCTTACCCTATTGATGCAAGAGCATCTAGGGGTACCACGCAATCCTGCACACCCAAAAATAAATTTGTTTTATTTTCTTCATTTTTGGCATGTTGTTGGTTTTGTAGGCATGTTACTTTTTCCCTCTCTCATTTCCAACTTTCATATGGGACCCTTTTTCATACATCAATAATATGCTTTGAATTTAAATTGTAATGATATCGCAAATGTTGCAAATTAAAAATTATGCTTGGGAGCCAAAGTCCCATGCCCAATGTAAATTGATTTTTATTCATTTATAACTCCCAATAATTTGAATTTGTTTTCCATTAGTGTTGGAATCTTCTGGGTGCAAGTGTTGGAGGTAGTGGAGATGCAAGAATGAGATTTAATGGATGTCAATTTAGGAAAATATTGGAAAATTTGTCAGAAAAGAATAATGAAAAGGCTCAATGCATGAATCCCACACCCAGAATGGAGGAGACGGAGGTTTGAATGACATTTTGGGTAGAAGAAAATGGCATGGGATCGTAACTGTGAAACCCAATCTCAGTAAAATGACCATAAATTTATCATACAATAATGAAATCAAGAATTTTAAAATGATCTAGAAAGCTAAGAATGAGCCACACAAAACTCAGAAATGGTTTTAGAAGATTCCAAAAAATGAAGGAGGATGGGTAGACACAATGTGACAGGTTTTAGAAGCTAAGACAAAAAGAAGAAGACGACATTGTGGAATTCAAGAGAAATGTGCAAAGATTTTGTAGGAATGGTATGAAGAGTTTTGGGGCAGCAAAAGGAAGCTATAAGAAGAGACAATTGAGCAGATTTGAATCCTTGATGGATTGAGAATTTTTTTTAATTATTTATATGAGAATGAAAGAAGATTTAGTTTTGAATTAATGATTTTTTTCTCTCTTGGTCATCATGATTGTAAGCTCATTTGTGTATGGAATGACTGTTATTTGTTGCAATGGAGATATATTGCATTGTGTTTTGTGAGCAATAGTATTCCCCTTTCATCACCTATAATATATATAAGACCTTATTATATTATATCAAATTCTATGTACCTTATTATTTTTCTATCACTATCTTTTAGATTATCTTTTATAATTATTTATTATTCATGATGTTTTAATATCTTTTGTTTACATTTTATTTTTAATATTCTATTATTTCATAAAAAATCTTTCCTATTTTTCAAATTTTCATTGGTTAATTTTTCAAAGATATTTTATTTTGTTTAAATTTAATGTTTAATAATTTGATACTTTTTTATTAGAATTATGAATAAACATGAGACACAAGATCAAACAACAACAAAAAAACCTTCCATGCAAAGAGAGTTATAAATAATGGTTTGCTATATCCTCAACAAGAAAATACTTATAGAATGAACCTCAAGAGTCTTCAAGGAGATCAATAGGTAATACAACAAGGATGAGTGCTTTATAGGAGCAACCCAAATGATAAAGGGATTAGATCACAAAAAGTGTCAACATCCTATGTGATGAGACATAATGATCTGATAAAAGCTCACTCTAGTTAATAGAAAACAAATTCTTTAGTTTAGCTTAAGTGCATGAGAGTAAATTAGCCTAATAAATTAAAGATTAATTAATTATTAACTAATGCATGATTAATATAACACCCCCTTAAGATAAGTTTAGGGAGTAGCTAGAAACCCTAAAATGTAAATGCATACAAAGAAAAGAATGTGTGATGGGTCCTAAAAAACAAGGCCTGATGAGGTACCCATGTGCAAACAATCTAATCTCTCACAAATAGAGAAAAGAAGAAATCCTCATGGGAAAAAATCCTCTCCAAAAGAGAGAAATGGAAAATAATAGACTAAGAAGCCTCCAAAATAGTGTCCCAAAAAGAATAGAAACATGAAGAACATCACTGAAGCATGAAGAAGTCATAGACAACTGTCGAATGATGACTACTATAGTATTGAAATGAAGACCCCCCTTTGAAATGGATGATGATCAAGATCAAGAAGATACACATTTGTATGAGTTCCCCTAATGACACTACTCGAATCAAATGGAAAACAAAGACAAATATCTGGAAGTCGAAGATACAAATGGCATAGGTACCAATAGTCTGAAGAACATTGATCAAGTGAAAATAGAAGGTTTCCTCCAAAAATAGGAATGCAAGAGTGTCCATATGGTAAATGTTGGACATCTCATCGAAATGCATGGGTAACCAACCGTTGCATCAACCAAATACATAGGAGTAGAAATTGAATTCGTAGCTCACTCCAAAATGAACCAACAAAATATTAACACTAACAATAGAAAAGCCCCCATAATGTAGAAAGGGAGAGCCAAAATAGGTTCACTAAAACCGTGTTACCAAGAAGTGCATGTAGGAGAACAAAGAACATTTGAATGTGCACATGAAAGTACCTACAAATAAAAGGGTGTGCAAACTAGGACACACATGTATGAGGCAAGAATCGTTGGGATTTGATGTTGTTGTGGAAGGAACACTCACTTGAAAAAGGTGTGATGACAAAACAAAGGCACTCACAATCCACCCATGGCACTTTATATCATAGCATGAGTATAAAAAGTTACAAAAGGATGTGTGAAATCTCCAAAAAAAATACACCCGAATGGAACTTTATCTCAGTGCATCTACAAAAATGAAATTGCATGCAAAAGATGTCTACAATACCCAAATAGGAAAAAATACTAAAAACACATAGAGAACAACCAAAAAAAGTCATCCCATACAAATAAAAAGTTTCCAAGAGCTAAAACATCAAAGTAATTCACCAAAATGTGAAAACATAAAAAAACTAAATAAAATGTACCTGGAGAAAAATTTGGAAGAAGTGAATGTATGATTGTGAAGAGCTCTAGAAGACTATCCCAATGTCACTAGAATCATGGAAAATAGATAAATTGGTCAAAATTTGTGAGCTTGGGAGTGAAAATAACACACTTGAATTTGATAGGTGATAAAATATATTAGAAAAAATCTAAGAAAAACACTAGCACCATTGGTTAGTGCTTAGAATCAACTTTCTACCAATATCTTGTTTGCCTAATTTTGATACTCGAGCCAAAATTTATTGTGATTTTTTGAATCTTGCTAAGTTGCAACAAAAGGGAAAAACATTTAGCCCCCTAGGGACTAGGCGCTGGTTTCCCATGCAACCTTGGGCGGGTTGAGGTTAAAATAAAAATAAAAATAAATTATTCGGTAGTGGTGGCTTGGTAGCCACTAACGACAAGCACCTGATCGTTGCTACTAGTAGTCAACTAACCACAATGACCAACAACTAGCGAGTAGCTGCAATGGCTCTTGTGGCCACTATTGTTGGCAACACGGTCAGTAGGCCATCTCCCAATGGTTAGTGTGCAGCCATGGGCAATCGCCACTATTGGCGCTATATATATATTATTTTATTTTGAATTTTTTGTTGTACAATGTTGTACATGCCCCTATGACAAAAATATTGTCACAGAAGCTCCCAATGATGAAATAGGGAAAATTATAGTCAAAATTTATTGAATCAGCCTCTTGAACACAACAGTGAGGTCCTTTTTGTGCCAAAGTGAACCAAACAATTGCCCAACTCTAAAAATTGTAACAAAGAAATGAAGATTCCAAATTTCTCCTACAACGCTAGTTGAAAAAAAACTCAAAAATTGAGAAGGGCTTTGTTGAATCTACACTCTGATACAATATTAGAATTGTGAATAGACACAAGACACAAGATCCAACAATGGATAAAAACACCTTCCATGCAAAGAGAGTTGCAAATAATGGTTTGTTATATCCTCAACAATAAAATACTTACAAAATGAGCCTCAAGAGTCTCCAAGGATATTGATAGATAATACAATGAGGATGAGTGCTTTATAGGAGAAACCTTAAATGATAAAGGGATTAGATCATGACAAGTGTCAACATCCTATGTGATGAGATAAAATGATATAATAAAAGATCACTTTAGTTAACAGAAAAAAACAATCCTAAGTTTAGCTTAAGTGCATGAGAATAAATTAGCCAATAATCAATTGAAGATTAATAAATTATTAGCTAATGCATGATTAATCTAACATTTTTTGTGTTTAGTCTTACTAGATAGCTCTTTCTTTCTTTTTAGGTTTGTATCAATACTTTTATCTTTTTAATCTTTCTTTTGTGATTAGAATCTCATAATAATAAATCAATATTAATTCCTTTATCACAAGCCTTTTTGCATCTACATCCCTTATAACTCTAATTTATTTCCATATTTTTAATTTTGAATAATTTCTATCCCATTTTCCACACTAATAACATTGTTTTGATTTCAATATTATTAGAATAAGAATTGTGTCAAGGTTAAAAAAGAGGGAGTATATATTATTATTATTATTATTTTTTGGTGCATTATCCCTTCTTATATTATTTTTTCCTCATTTAATATAGTAGTGTCGTGTCTATATATTTTAGGAAATCTACTTTAATATTTTTTTACCTTTTTGAATTTTTTATTCATTGTTAGATTTTATTTCTCTCTTGAATTTTATATTCCCTCTCTATCTCATTTTAAAGAGCAAGCTTCAAAAATTTGTCATAAATTTTCTCCTCATCCCACTAATAGATCATGGAGGGTGATCTAAAATGTTGAAGAAAAAAATCCTACACAATTATGTAGAGTAGGAAAAGAGATACTAGATCTAGCTAGATTAACTACCTGATCAACTTCTTTTCACTTTGACTCCACATTTGAATACAAACCAACTAAGGTTTGATGATTGTCTTGTTGCCACAATGGAGAGCCAATCTCCCAAGGTTTGGTTCTTTTGAGTTGCAAAGAGGAGAAATTTGGTGTGCATTTTAACAAGCCTATTTGACATAAACCCTAGATTTGAAAATGTAATTTATCACATAAAAAAAATGGAAATTATTGGAATATTGTAGATCTGGAAAATGGTGATAGAGAGGAAACTATGATTGAAATTTGAGCTTGAATTGTAGGGACAAGGGTGTGGGTGCCCTAGACTATAAAGGGTGCTTTTCAAGATTTGTAAAACTCTTATGATGTGTTACAGTTTTCTTTGTGTTTCCTATGACCTGCTCCTGATGAAATTTTCTGATCTGACCTACACACATGAAAAGAGGGAGGAAAGTTGTGTTCTATAGGGGCTTGCCTAATACAAACCCTATTTTGGTGTTTCCACCTCCACACACAACAAATGATGATGATCAAGAGGGTGTGCCCTAGGTCGAGTAGAGGCCAAAACAATAATTGACCAAAATGAAAAATGAAAAAAATGATAATGTTACCTTGGTATGAAACCTTTGTCAAAGTGATGTTCACACCATAAGTTTCCATCAAAGGTTGTTTGATGGATGCTTGAATTACATGATAGACCTGCAAGAGGTTAGTCTGTAAAACTTAATAGATAGTTGTAGCTAGCATGCAGAGGATAACTTGATACATCTTTACAATAAGTGCATCACAATAGCTTCTCCTTCATAATTTCCTTCTCTAATATTCAAATGAGAATAAAACGTGTTTATATATGCATCTTGATTGATAGTTTTATTATAGGATAACCTGTGATCCTTCTTAATTCTCTAAAGGCCAACACCAAAATATTAAATTTGAAATGGGTCACCTTGAAGGTCAAGGGCACCTACGCCCTTGACTAGGTGCTTTTTGCCCAAATTTTTTGAGGTGTTAGGAAAGTTAATATATTTTCATAATATGGCCTTGAAACAAATAAATTATTAAATACAAATAATTTTGTAGGAAAAATATGGTGTCCAAGTAGTGCGAAATTGTTAGGGGTGACAATTTACGATGCTACATTTAGCCCCCACTTTAGTGAGAGTATAATTGTACATTCATACTCACACTAAAAGAATAAATTCTTGTATCAAAAAACTAAAGAGACGAGATGACACCAAGTTGAGGGGTGTGTAAGCCCCTAACTCATGATCCTTTCAATCCATAATGTTAAGACACACATACACACAAGACAAGGAAATATTCAATCATATATAAAGCACTCAATGAATAATCAATAGAGTACACATAAAAGAATACACCAAACATACTTAAAGAAAACACGATGCATACAAGGAATACATGAATCAAACACAAAATACATAGAGAAAACATACTATATACACAAATAAATCATGTAAAAGACACAAGGAAAACACATAATCAACATAATTCAAACAAGAATGCAAACATGATATGCATAAAATAAAATATAAAAGACAAGGTTAGTATGCTAAAAAGGATTTGAGTTAGTAAGGTAAAGAGACCTCAGTCTGAACATTTTGTCTTCATACATAACATCATTCATCGAAATGGTTAGACATGATAGTGCTCTCATAGGACCATCAAGTTGTGTTATGCTAAATCACTTATGAGCTACATAGATCTACTGGCTAGCAAGTTGTGTTATGTTAGGTTTCCATGTAAAAATTCTCAAGTTCATAGGCCAACAAGCTCTATTATGCTAGGTCTATACAAATCATGCTTCAAGGAGCACATAAAAGTTTAATGTCGTAGAGGACCATTTAACGTCATAGGGGACAAATTGATAACCATGCCTTAGGCAGTATGATAAATAACACCACCACCAAGGGGGTAAGTACAATCTCACAAGAAATCAAATGAAATGGATAGGGTGATATGCCCCCTTAAAATTTTGACATACTTGCTATGGTGATATTTTAAGGAACAAGAAAGGGAATCTAGGGGATCCTTAAGAATGATGCACACCTCCAAAAGCTAGTTAATCATGCCCCCAAGTGAAAAGAAAAGAACAACCACGCTAGAGACTATTGTTTTGAAAGTAATCTCAACATAATTTATAAATTTTGGACTTGTTAGGGGTGAAAATTTATGATGCTACAAATTGTATTTAAAAGTAATCTCAACATAATTTATAAATTTTGGAATGGGAGTCGACACACAACAACTAGTTGAAATTGAGTTAGCCTAGAACTAAGGTGAAATTTAGATCTTGACATGATATAGGTCAAATTTTCATAATAAAATTGAATTGGTTAGATCTACACCACAAATTTCAACTTGTAAAGGAGTTGATAACTTTAGATTTGGAAATTATCTAAGGATCATATTTTGTTTTTTATAATCAATCTAAACTTGGGAGTTGATAAAAGCATCATATAAATCATAAACAAGTGCTAGGACAATGCATTTAAGACACCAACACAAAATGGTGTAAAATAAAGGGTGAAAAGTGTAACATATGCACTTTTCACATTTAATCTTATCTACTATATTTATATTGTATAGTAATACTCATTATTATTGATATAATAATAAAAAATATTAAAAATATGACAATTAATTGGAGCTGGATAATTTTAATAAATGAACATTAAAATTTTGAATACTTGGTGGGATAATGTACTTATCTTTGTAGAATATAGTTGTCTTGGTAAAAAATATATTCTTAAATTTTGTAGAATGACATAGGTCTCATGCAACCTTTGAACTACTTGCATTAATCATGAGGATTGCAAGAATGATCTAATGTGCAAGATTACTTTATAACTTGTAAGATCATCATGAATAGAATGTAAACATCTAAAACATGTGTCATACTTATCTTTGATATTTGAATATGTGTTTAAGAATGACATTATTTAGAATTACCTTAGGGGAAGTTGTCAGATTGTGAGGGTCGATTCTTCTTGGTCAACCCCCTTAATATATTAGCTTTATAACCTTTATAGAGATTTTGTAGGAAATGTTCTCAAGCAAGTAGATGACATACATACATACATACATACATATATATATGTATGTATATATATATATATATGTATGTATGTATGTATGTATATATAGATATATGCATATATGCATATATATGTATATATATGTATATATACATACATATATATATGTATGTATGTATGTATGTATGTATACATATATATATATACATGTATATATATAGATATATGTATACATATGTATATTTGTATATATATACATACATATATGTATATATATGTATATATGTATATATATACACACACACATATACACATACATATACACACATACATACACACACATATATGATATTTTAGATCTAGGAATGATTTAAGTAAGGATTATATTTTTCTTTCTAGAATCAATCTAAACTTGGGGGTAGATAAAAACATCTAATAAATCATAAACAAGTGCTAGGACAATGCATTTAGAACATAGACACAAAATTGTGTAAAATGAAGGGTGAAAAGCGTAACATATGCACTTTTCACCCTTAAACTTATCTACTATATTTGTATTGTTTAACAATACTCATTATTATAAATATAATAAAATACATATAAAATTTAAAAACAAATATGAATCATTGTTTATATTCATAATTTTTAATAAATAAATAAAATTAATCATTATTTATAATTATTTATAATACTTTAGAATCCAACATTACTAATAATTTATTAAATAAAATAAAATTATAAGGGAATAAAATCCATTTTGAATCTAGGTTAAGTAAATACACACAAGCTATAAAAGAATAATTAACATGGATGAAAATTAATTGAAATTTGATAATATAATAAATGAACATTAAAATTAAATAGGGAGGGATAATGCACTTATCTTCAAGTAGAAGATAGTTGTCTTGGTACCCAAGTATATTCTTGTATTTTGTAGAATGACATAGGTCATATACAATCTCTGAAATACTTGCATGTCAAATTTGAGCCCCTTTGGATTAATGATGAGGATTACAAGAATGATCTAACCTACAATATCACTTTATAACGTGAAATATTATTATGACAAGAATGTAAACATCTAAAACATGTGTCACCTTGACCTTTGATATTTGAATGTGTGTTTAAGGATGACATTATTTATAATTACCTTAGGGGAAGTTGTCAGATTGTGAGGGTCAATTCTTTTTGGTCAAGCCCCTTAATAGACTAGCTTTACAACCTTTGACAAAATTTTATAGGAAATATTCTCAAGCATGAAGATGACACATACACCCACATACATACATACATACATAAAATGCACTCCAAATTGAAATATTGCTAAAAATATTTACCCTTGATAATTAATTTAAATTAATTGAACATTAAATATCTTCAAATGTTAAGACACAATAATAAGTTATACAAATGTACCAAGTCAAGGCTCAAAATGGATAGTGAAAAAGGGTAAGATCCAACAATTTGAGTTTGAGAAATTAAAATTTAGGGGTCAATCTTGAGTGTCGTGAGATCAATCCTGAGCATTGAGAAATTTGACCTAGGATAAGAAACTATAGATCTCAAGGTGGGGATTGAATGCACAAAGATGTGTGTGATAGTGGGTGCAGTAAATGGATAATACTGGTGAATATGTGGGAATCTATTTAATTTGGTATGGTATAAAGTAAATTGTATGGGGATAAGTGTAAATGGATATGGGATATGATAGGCTAAGGATTAGGGAATGAGCCAAAATTGACACAAGAGTGTGCCACTTGTAAAAATGTAATTGTATTGTCATTCTATCAAAATTTGATAAAAAATATATGAGAAAGGGCATGGGTATGTGAATTTTACCATTAAATTTCAACCCTATTTTAAACATGACAAGCCACACCCATGGAGAGGTTTTAGTTCGAGAAAGTTTTGGTATTTTGATATATAGTAGATAGTTCCCCCATCACCCATTTATTATAGGTAAAATTATTGATCTTCATTTAGATGAGGGGAGATAGATTGGCCCTTGATTACTATCCAATCTCCTAAAAATGATGATAATCATGGTGATGTAGTAGAGCTAGAAAAGGAAAATAATATGGTAGTGTGCACAAGTTTATGGTGTTATGGGATGGTGAGAGAGAAACATCATTTATGCCCTATATCACCATGGTGATGTACCTATAGACATAGTATATCACACAATTGATAGGGGTGGATTCACCTAGGAACAATTGGATATCATGCCACTTTAATAGATTTTGATTGATGGGAAGTGGTAGAAGGTGACCTATGTATATATGCAATAATGGTTCATGTTATATATGAATTTTATTTCATTATGTAATTGTATAAATAAACCCTAATATTATGATTTTTTCATGTAGGTGACATAAGGGGGTTGATCACCCTTATCTCATTGACTATAGAATATATGACTTGGGGTATTAGATAACCATCCTAGAAGATGGGATGACATGTGATCATTTATGTTGGATGGTTTGGTCCTTATTTTAAAAAATTAACTAATATTATGAGGAATTTGAGGAGCCTATATAGAGTGTACAATACTATATATGGACTAGGATTATACCATTAGAGAATATCAAAAATTACACATAGATCTAGATTCCAAACACACAAAGATAGATAGATTAGAAGCAAAGCTAGCTAGACATAATACAAAGAAAAGTAGTCATTCTTGAGGGTGATCTAATAATTATAGTTCTAATATAGTAGTTATTAGATGAATTGGAATCCACTAAACCTATTCATGTGAAGGTGGAAAATTTTGAGAAGATATCATCTGACCATGGGGCATGGATATATAGAGAGGTCATAATCAAGGTCATGAAGCATGGCATATGAGACTTCTAATTTAGTAGTACACAGATCATAGTGGGTAGGGGAGGGATATTCTAGAGAGTATCCTCTTACATTATGATTTTTATTCATGTTATAATTTAGAAACTTTTTTAAATTGGACTTTATATTTTTATGTGATTTGATATAGTAAGATAGTTGATGACACATAGATTGATTTGATATTTTATACTTCATTTCTATTTATATTTTGTATTTTTTATATGTATGTATGTGTGCATTTGAAATTTGTATCATGAATAAGAAATATATAGAATCATCTTTGGTAATCAATGAACACTAAATATCTTTATAGAATCTTAAATAATGAATTAGTTAAGGAGTGAAAAGAACTCCATAGTCACAATTGCATGTAATTAATGAACATGATTTCTAATTTTTTGTTACATTTAATTTTAGACTCTTTTCCTTTTCTTTTTATTTATTCTAACCAATGTGTTACTTGTTTAGTTTGATAGCCAATTCCATGTATTGTCTATTTTCTTGAGGCTATGTGGATCTACATCAACCTTGTTCATTTTTTCCTTTTCCTTTAATTTTATATCTAATATCTTACATGAGTTTATATCCAAGACCATAAATTTTATTTAATAATGAAGAGGGAGAGGAGAATACAACTATAGAAATAGTACTTTTAGGATCAATATCACTCGTGCATGCTTCCTTCTCATGTGTATATGCCGCAAGTGTTTTCCAATAAAATGATGGATATATATAGAGAAATGATATTGTAAGTTGTGGGATAAACATAATATTCACCAAAACCACAAAGTGTAATGCCCCATTGCGTAAACCCCAAAGAACAACTAAAAACACTACAATTTTTTTTGAAAACATAAAGAGTAAACACTAAATATACTAATGCAACTAACATAACTAACAATTACAAGCTAACCACCTAAGTCCCTTGGGGTACACGTTGTGACATTACGTAATCTATCACATAACAAATCTAATAAAAGTAATTACCAATTCTACTAACGTAACTCATTCATTCACATGTCTTCATTTAAACATTTATTAAAGATAAGAAATAAGACAAGAATAATCCATATAGAAAACATACATGTATTCATAAAAAAATGTACTTAGAAATATAATGAACATATTTTCTCAAACATAACACAACATCAATGATATTTAAAATTATGGATCAAGCATGAATTACATAATGTGTTTATACATTACATCAATCTACAAGTACATCTCATTGAGCAATTACTCAAGTTACATCATAAGTCTACCCATTCACACGGGAGAGTAACATATCATTATACAAAGTATAATATAAGTACAAGTATACATTAGGAAACATATAAACTCAGGATCGAGCTGTCTCTGCAAAACTCTGCATTGAAAGGTACAACAACAAGATAGGGAAACCAACAGGGTGCATAGCACATTCCACCCGACCACCCTCGTGCTAGGAGTAGATAAGAAAGGGTCCCCAACCAAGAACATCTAAACAAATACACAAGACTAAAATCCAAGCATGTAAAGCTAAAACACACATAAGGGAATCATAATATCAAAAGACCACTTCCAAAACATAACAACAATAAATCACCAAAACATATCATTAGACCACTTCTAGAGGTTAGCAATAAAAAGCAACTCAAGGGAAAGCTAGTGGAGAGTGTCATCGCACAGTCCTACATGGGTTATCTTGACTGCCTATCTCTAGGCACCGCCCCCATCTATGATTATCTTGACAGCCTCTATAGGTGCCGACCTCATAGGGTGACTTGTGCGGAACTATTAACCTCTCATGGAGACAAGGCAACGATCTTGTCAACCAAGACCTTCTCGACCCACCTTTAGTTTGTGAGAGCACTAACGGGTGGACAATGTATCCACAATTATCTTGCTAATTTTTAACTACCCACCCCCTAATTAATTAATTAGATTATCACTTATTACTCAAACTCTAATGTGGGTTATCCTGACAACCCCTTTGTGTGCCGATGCCCACGTAGAGCCACTCTCCCTAGAACCCAAAACACAACAACAAATTCCAAGGGGTTGTACCCACAAGTACTCTAAAACACAAAATAGAACAACTGCAAGGCAAACCATCTCACCAAAAGTCATATGAATCAACTCCCATAAAAATGGTACAAGCCAAGTGTAAACTTAAAATCACAACTATAGTGAAAATCGAGACAAGTAACAAATAAAATGGTCACATAATAAATCACCATTTTCCCATGCCTCTGAAAGTTTAAACAATAACCTTAACTCCTATAAAAAGGTCGACTAACTTAAGGGTCCCCACATGCTTATAACCCAACTCATGGAAACCAATAAAGAATTCAAAGAAAATAAAAGAATTAAATAATTATTCAACATTAAGATTTTGTTTAAGAATGCATATTTACTATACTTAACAATCACATTTTAAAATAACTCAATGCATGAAATCCACCATGGAAGTTAAACTATCAGTTAACTCAAACATTTTCATTCATTAAAAAAAATACTCATTTTGACTTAATAAAATATTCTCTTTCAGTTTGTCCAATAACAACAAGAAATCATTGCAAATAACTTTCGTAATATTTTTCTATAATTTGGACAAGTGTATATATATATATTATACATTTAATATCACAATTAGATTAACATTATAAAAATAATCCACTTAATTATAACTCATATTAATATATATATATATATATACATATATGTATATATAATAATGTATATACATATATATATATAATAATATATATACATATATATATATTTATTAATGTAAATTAATAATTTAATTTAATACTAAATTTAATAAATCTAAAATTTTAAATATTAATTAAAAACGAATTAAAATAAAAATCTTTTTAAACAAAATCATAGCCCCTGGGAGGAGTGGGGAGGCCGCAACCCCACCAAGGCTACCCCCAGCAACCTATGGCTATTGTGCGCAACCATGGTGGCTGCACTCCACCATGGGAGTGGGGAGGTACGACAGCAGCTGACCCTCCCCCCCATTAATACATATATATATATTTTTTATTTTTGTTTCTTTTTCGTGAAATAATTTCGTACGGAAATTTTATTAAGGTTTATTTTAAATAGCAAATTTCTCCAGAAATTTCCCATAACATATATTTATTATATATATATATTTATATAAAAATTATATGTTATATATATAATAATAATAATAATAATAATAATAATAAAACACTTATTTCAAACACTTAATTCGGGCATATCGACAAGATTCAACAGTAGAAAAATAAATTATTTACACAAAAGTTTTCTACAAAAATTGTAAAGAAAGTTACCACAAGAGTTTTCTAATTTCAATTTTATTTTTTGACAGAGGATTCCATTTGCAACCTACAGAGGTTTCTTACTATTTTCCTTTTGTAGTTTTCCTATTGTTTAACAATGATTTTATTTCATGAGGCTCTATGATTTTACTGTAAAAAAATTCTATAGAGGCAACAAAATAATAATGACAAAACTTCAACAACCAAGAACAAAGTTTTTCTACAGAGGAACTTTTAACAAACTTTTCTACTCATAAACTATCAACAAGCATTTCTACAGAGGGTTATAACTAATTCATGGAAATTTCCTCTTACAAAGATAATTTCAGGCAATCTTTTCAAAACAAGAAAACAATTAAATAAATAGTAAAGGAACCTATTTTCCTAAAGCTTGAAGGAACGAGGGTTAGAGCAAAGCTTCGCCTTCAAAGCTCACTTCTAAAACATTTCTAGAATCTTCACCTCCAACAAGTTGCAAAATATGAATCCAAAAAAAACATATGTTGAAACCTCCTCAAATTTAAAACTAGAAACCCCCAAAACCCAAAAACTATTCTACAACTAATTTCTTTCCGTGAAGAAACTTCTTGTTGTTCCCCGCATGCCAATATTCTCTTTGAGAATATTTTAAAACAAGATTTTTTATTAAATTCCCACTCACTCCTATGAATACTCTAATTATAATTTAACTAACTAATTTTAATTATTTTTATTTTAATAATAATAAAGCATTATAAGCTATAATTTAATTAATTTAAAAATTCAAAAATCAATGCCACTACCTTAAGCAAATTTAAAATTCTAATGCACATTATAACATCTATTATTTTTATTTAAACTATCCACTCAATCAAGAAAATTTAATTAATTATCTTAACTATAATTCTCTACAAATAATTATATCAACTAAATAACATTAATAAATCACACATAAAATAAAGACTAATTAATTAACACACATTTACATACTAAAATAAATAATCAACACTAACCCAAACATAAACAAAGACGAGGTTGAGACACAAACACCATTGGACTCACAACAAGGTGATGAACTTGGGACGAGGACACTTTCTTATCAACTCCCTTTTCAACATCATACCTATTGGGTTTATGGGACACACTCAAATCTGTCAAGCAAGTGGAGTCGAT
Source organism: Sequoia sempervirens (assembly GCA_007258455.2). Classification (NCBI taxonomy): domain Eukaryota; kingdom Viridiplantae; phylum Streptophyta; class Pinopsida; order Cupressales; family Cupressaceae; genus Sequoia; species Sequoia sempervirens. The sequence continues at coordinate 763,012,730 of VDFB02270651.1, forward strand.
GTCCAGTATATGCATCCTGCATAAAAACAAACGTCAAGTAGCATGTAAATCTCCATTGCAGACACACTGTGAAAGGTAATCGCATGGTAGCAAGGAACTTGCGAGCAAGTGATGCCACTCCGTCCTTTCACCAAGACTCACTGCAAACACATTAGTAACAATAGTAGAATAGAATCACAACATCACCACATATATAATTAAAGAAACCATAACATAAGCAAATAAAATAATCACCACATAATGTATCATCAAGCATCATGAGTAATGTCAAGTGTAGCAAACCAACCAAACTGTGAATCCACAAACAACCAAAACGGTGAACTGATCACCATCACAAACCAAGTACAAAATACACACAGAAGAGTATCAACAACATGAGTGGTATTACATCCTCCCCCCTAGAACATGGCTTACTCTTGGAAGCCATTAAAATAAATATGGGTAAGCCTCTCTAATACGGGATGCATCCTCCCATGTCGTTGAAGTCTCATCATTTGTCTTTTAGGCTACTCAAGACCTCTACAGAACTAGTCACTATATCCCATGCAGGTCTCAACCGTGATATTTACGTAATTGAAACTGCTTTACCGTGATACCTTTATGATATTGTTAGTAACAAGGGACAATCTAATTAACTCATTTACCTATCTGATTAATTATTAGGGTAAGAACAACTTTTTAATTTAATTCTTTCCTACTTGTTTCCCCTTATCAAACAAATCATTCTATTTATTAATAAACTACAACCTATACCATAGTATTATTATTAGTATAAACAAAATATATCTACACATTAAAAACATATTATAATCCATACATTCATGATGGAATACCTCATATGTTGATTAACAGAGACAATCTAAGTCATTTATTTCTGCATAAATCTTAATCAGCAATTAGTATTACCACAACACCTAATATGTAAATCTATACTATTAGAAAATTACAATTTCTAATGCATTATACCAATTCATACAAAGACAACACACGTTTATGCCTATATATAATCTAGCATATCAAATTCAAAATATTACTTAATGTAATAATTTAACATGGTATACGTCTTTGCTCACGCATTATAGTAAAAAGGAGAGAACACAATACCAAGGAGGATAACTACCATACAAGCAACACTGTCCTAAAAAGAAAACAAACTCCCTCAAAGGAAAACAAGTGAAAACAAGCAAGAAGCTGTGATAAATACTCCTCGAACATAGGAAGGGCTAATTTCACATAAAATGAGAATAACCATTACTAATTATGGACTACAACAAAAAGAATTAAAACTAGATCAACTCGAACACATTCCTAACAGTCATTAGTGAAAGTCCAGGAAAAAGAAGAGAACACAAACACAAATGCAACTATAATCCAATGCATCAAAAAATGCAAATGTCAATACGATGGAAAGTCACATGAGTTAAACACAAAAGATTTAACAGTGATCAAGTACAAAGGAAAACCAAGCAGAGAAAAGTTAATTTCCAACCATAAAGAAATTCAGCTATCACCAAGCATAAGCGTTTGAATCAATTTTTCAGACCAATGTATTACTTCGTCGAATACCAATTATAGCAAATGTAGTTTTGGTTCATGGGTTGAATTGCCAATCTTCACCTGAATAAAACCATCGAATTGCAAACATGCCCTCCAAAATGAATTTCCAACACCAATGAATATGCAGAGATAACTCAAAGATCGCCATGCAAGAACGATAAGCACAAGAATACCACAATGCAAAAACCTATCAATGAGAAAAAGTAGAGTTAATGGTTAAGGGCAACACCTTCTGCACATAGTAGAACTCCCTCAGTGCATTACATATATGATTGTCATCATGTGTGCATAAACTAGTGGTGCCTAAGGATCATATACTATTGTAGGCTAAGTATCACCAACAAAACCAAAGGAGGATAGGCTATTTATATCAAGTGACATTTAACGTGGTATGTTGGAAGTCTCATGGTATGCTATGCTTTGAAGGATTTACCACAATGGTTTGACATATAGGGCTCCAAAATCTCCAACAAACGCACTAGACTAGAGTAAATCTGCAAGGGATTACATCCATGGTTGTGCGATATAATTCAACCTCCATCAAGCATAAAGAAGAAAAAATGGACTCTTGACAAATTTAGCAGCTACCTATACTGAGGCAAACATACATGTATCAAAGCAGAAATTGAAAACTACGACAATTCGTGACTATGTGGTTGGAAAGAAAGGGTGCAAACAATGAAGGTTAATGGAATGATGAGTAATAAGGGGTATCAAATTTTAAAATACAATAAGGACCATGATATGCTTACTGAAATCGAATAATAATGCAGAGTATCGTAGTTATAACACAAAGAATAGGAACCCAAAATTGAATACCAAACCCAATCTACATTCTAGAATGCAACCATACTACCAAGATGGAGTCTTCATAGTAAATTGAAGGGTTTACTATTGATGCCAAATTAACATATAATGATCTTCAAGCTATAAGTAGTGAGCTAGAAAAGAAAGGAAAGAAAGACGCACCAAAGCTTAGAAACTTTCAAATAAATACCAATGGCAATAAGACTAGAGTATCAAATTCTATAATAAAGTACAAAGTTCTGCATTGAACATCAAGTAGTAAAATAAGTAATCAATCGTTTGCAACCACAAATAGAAAGAGAAAATTCCTAATGCATAAAATGGTTAAACGAATGAAAAATCCAACTATCAGGAAATCACCAACTAAGATAAGACATAACACATTAGTGTCAATAGTTCAAATTGCATCTAAACCTCAAAATACTATAAAATCCTAGCATGATTATTCACACAAGTATATTATTATTATTTTTAATTTCTCCATTTACACACCAGAAAATTTACTTTATTCACTTTTTCAGCACTAGTTCTTACACATTTACAACCAAAAGGCCAAGTTTCCACACCGCAACTTTCAAGAAAACACCACTCTGTAGTTCCTAACAAAAACATTATAATAGAGTACATCACACATACTAGTTATTCATACTGTTAACCAGTTCAAACAAAAGGGTGCACCTGCACCAATAGAAACTTATAGTATCAAGTAACCAGTTCAAACAAGAGGGTGCACCTACACCAACAGAAACTTATAGTATCAAGTACACTATTTAAAATGGTTCACAAAACAAAGGTGCCTACTCATGATTCCCCAGAGGACACTCTTTCGGGTCCTCATCTGAGTCCCTCATGGTCGTCTTAGAGGAGGGGCGATGTGCTCATAGGAATTCTACCTCCTCTTTTGTCAGCTTGGGGGCATGGGTTCCACACCCCAACGACCAGTCTCTAATTGCTGATGGCTTCTTGGTCCTAGTAACAAGTTTAGATTCAGCAATTTTTCTACTTTCTTCTATCTTGATCCAGACTAGAGTGTGTACCAGGGTTTCATCATCAGAGATTTCTTCTAGCGGTTGGACTACTTGCACTTTCTCTATGCCTGGCTGCTCTGGGTTCAGACCACCACCTATTAGATTGCTTTGGGAACTATGTAGTTCCTCACGTTTTGAACTGTGAGAACTCAGTGGTGATGGAATTTGGCGGTTGGCTCCATGGCCACCACCCCGACCTCTTCATCGGCCACAACCTCTACCCCGAGGCATGATCCTGCAAAACAATTGGGGTTATAAGAAATCAAGAGTTAACGCAAAGGTTTCCTAATAGACTCAAACTACCCAGAGTACCCAGTGTTTGCAAACCTGGCTCTGATACCAAGTTGTAACGCCCCGTTGCGTAAACCCCAAAGAACAACTAAAAACACTACAATTTTTTTTTGAAAACATAAAGAATAAACACTACATATACTAATGCAACTAACATAACTAACAATTATAAGCTAAACACCTAAGTCCCTTGGGGTACATATTGTGACATTACGTAATCTATCCCATAACAAATCTAATAAAAGTAATTACCAATTCTACTAACGTAACTCATTCATTCACATGTCTTCATTTAAACATTTATTAAAGATAAGAAATAAGACAAGAATAATCCATATACATGTATTCATAATAAATTGTACTTAGAAATATAATGAACATATTTTCTCAAACATAACATAACATCAACGATATTTACAATTATGGATCAAGCATGAATTACATAATGTGTTCATACATTGCATCAATCTACAAGTAAATCTCATTGAGAAATTACTCAAGGTTACATCATAAGTCTACCCATTCACATGGGAGAGTAACATATCATTACACAAAGTATAATAGAAGTACAAGTATACATCTGGAAACATATAAAAATTAGGATCAAGCTGTCTCTGCAAAACTCTGCACTAAAAGGTACAACTGCAAGATAGGGAAACCAATGGGGTGCGTAGCACTTTCCACCCGACCACCCCCATGCTAGGAGTAGATAAGAAAGGGTCCCCGACCAAGAACATCTAAACAAATACACAAGACTAAACTCCAAGCATGTAAAGCTAAAAAAAACATAAGGGAATCATAATATCAAAAGACCACTTCCAAAACATAACAACAATAAATCACCAAAACATATCATTAGACCACTTCTAGAGGTTAGCAATAAAAAGAAACTCAAGGGAAAGTTAGTGGAGAGTGTCATCGCATAGTCCTACATGGGTTATCCTGACTGCCTATCTCTAGGCGCCGCCCCCATCTATGGTTATCTTGATAGCCTCTTTAGGCACCAACCCCATAGGGTGACTTGTGCGGAACCGTTAACCTCTCGTGGAGACAAGGCAATGATCTTTCCAACCACATCCTTCTCAACCCACCTTTAGTCTGTGAGAGCACTAAGAGGTGGACGAGGTATCCACAATTATCTTGTTAATGTTTAACTACCCACCCCCTAATTAATTAATTAGATTATCACTTATTACTCAAACTCTAATGTGGGTTATCCTGACAACCCCTTTGTGCACCGACGCCCACATAAAGCCACTCTCCCTAGAACCCAAAGCACAACAAAAATTCCAAGGGGTTGTACCCACAAGTACTCTAAAACACAAAATAGAACAACCGTGAGGCAAACCATCTTACCAAAAGTCATATGAATCAACTCCCATAAAAACGGTACAACCCAAGTGTAAACTTAAAATCACAACTATAGTGAAAATCGAGACAAGTAACAAATAAAATGGTCACATAATAAATCACCATTTTCCCATGCCTCTGAAAGTTTAAACAATAACCTTAACTCCTATAAAAAGGTCGACTAACTTAAGGGTCCCCACATGCTTATAACCCAACTCATGGAAACCAATAAAGAATTCAAAGAAAATTAAAGAATTAAATAATTATTCAACATCAAGATTTTGTTTAAGAATGCAGATTTACTATACTTAACAATCACATTTTAAAATAACTCAATGCATGAAATCCACCATTGAAGTTAAACTATCAGTTAACTCAAACCTTTTCATTCATTAAAAAAAATACTCATTTTGACTTAATAAAATATTCTCTTTTAGTTTGTCCAATAACAACAAGAAATCATTGCAAATAACTTTTGTAATATTTTTCTATAATTTGGACAAGTTTATATATATATATTATACATTTAATATCACAATTAGATTAACATTATAAAAATAATCCACATAATTATAACTCATATTAATAAATAAATATATAATAATATATATATATATACTTATATATATACACACACATATATATATTTATATTTTTATATAATATATATATTTATTAATATAAATTAACAATTTAATTTAATATTAAATTTAATAAATCTTAAATTTTAAATATTAATTAAAAACTAGTTAAAATAAAAATCTTTTTATACAAAATCACAGCCCCGGGGAAGACTGCATCCTCCTTGTGGGGAGGCTACAACCCCACCAAGGTTGCGCCCAGCAGCCTATGGCTGATGTACGCAACCATGGTGGTTGTGCTCCACCATGCGAGTGGGGGGGGTACGACAATAGCCGACCCTCCCCCCATATATATATATATATATATATATATATATATATATATATATATATATATATATATATATATATATATATATATATATATATATATAAAATTTTATTTTTGTTTCTTTTTCATGAAATAATTTCATACAAATTTCTTATTAAGGTTTATTTTAAATAGCAAATTTCTCCAAAAATTCCCCCAGAACATATATTTATATAAAATTTATCTATTATATATATATATAATAAAACTCTTATTTCAAACACTTAATTCAGGCATATTAGCAAGATTCAACAGTAGAAAAATAAATTATTTACACAAAAGTTTTCTACAAAAATTGTAAATAAAGTTACCACAAGAATTTTCTAATTTCAATTTTTTTTTTGACAGAGGATTCCATTTGCAACCTACAGAGGTTTCTTACTATTTTCCTTTTGTAGTTTTCCTATTGTTTAACAATGATTTTATTTCATGAGGCTCTTTGATTTTACTGTAAAAAAATTCTACAGAGGCAACAAAATAATAATGACAAAACTTCAATAGCCGAGAACAAAGTTTTTCTAGAGAGGAACTTTTTATATACTTTTCTACTCAGAAACTATCAACAAGCATTTCTATAGAGGGTTATAACTAACTCATGGCAATTTCCTCTTACATAGACAATTTCAAGCAATCTTTTCAAAACAAGAAAATAATTAAATAAATATTAAAGGAACCTATTTTCCTGAAACTTGAAGGAACGAGGGTTGGAGCAAAGCTTCACCTTCAAAGCTCACTTCTAAAACCTTTCTAGAATCTTCACCTCTAACAAGTTGCAAAATATGAGTAAAAAAAAAACATATGCTAAAACCTCCTCAAATTTAAAACCAAAAACCCCCAAAACCCAAAAACTATTCTACAACCAATTTCTTTCCGTGAAGAAACTTCTTGTCGTTCCCCGCATGCTAATATTCTCTCAGAGAATATCTTAAAACAAGAATTTTTATTAAATTCCCACTCACTCCCGTGAATACTCTAATTATAATTTAACTAACTAATTTTAATTATTTTTATTTTAATAATAATAAAGCATTATAAGCTATTTAATTAATTTAAAAATTCAAAAATCAATACCACTACCTTAAGCAAATTTAAAATTCTAATTCACATTATAACATCTATTATTTTTATTTAAACTATCCACTCAATCAAGAAAATTTAATTAATTATCTTAACTATAATTCTCTACAAATAATTATATCAACTAAATAACATTAATAGATCACACATAAAATAAAGACTAATTAATTAACAAACATTTACATACTAAGATAAATAATCAACACTAACCCAAACATAAACAAAGATGAGGTTGAGACACAGACACCATTGGAATCACAACAAGGTGACAAACTTGGGACGATGACACTTTCTTATCAACTCCCTTTTCAACATCATACCCGTTGGGTTTATGGGACATGCTCAAACCTGTCAAGCAGGTGGAGTCGGTGTCCAATACCTGCATCCTGCATAAAAAAAAATGTCAAGTAGCATGTAAATATCCATTGCAGACACATCGTGAAAGGTAATCGCGAGGTAGTAGGGCACTTGCGAGCAAGTGATGCCACTCCGTCCTTTCACCAAGACTCACTAGCAAACACATTAGAAACAATAGTAGCATAGAATCACAACATCACCACATATATAATTAAAGAAACCATAACATAAGCAAATAACATAATCACCACGTAATGTATCATCAAGCATCATGAGTAATGTCAAGTGTAGCAAACAAACCAAACTATGAATCCACACACAACCAAAATGGTGAACTGATCACCATCACAAACCAAGTACAAAATCCACACAGAAGAGTATCAACAACATGAGGGGTATTACACAAAGTATAAAATATAGTAGATCCCAAGCATCATGTCATCATCAAAAGTATTATAAATTAGGAGGTCATGGTTTACAACATTTGTATCCTATAAATGGTTTTGTGTAATTTTTTTTTCAAACTACCCATTGGTTTACACATATTGTATGCTTTAGAATTAGCATATTTATGAAAAATATCACCTTTGTGCCAAATTTTACACCTAAGAACAAAGTGGAAAATGTGACTATCATAACACGTAATTATGGATGCATTTTAATTATCACAATATACAACGTTGAATGAGGAAATGGGCTCTGCAAGCGCTGCATGAGGCTGCAGCCATCTAGGCTCGCCCTGCATGTGGTCTTCTGGTGGTTGCATGCATAGTTGGAGGTCGTATTTGTTCTCTTCTTCTTTGGAGCTTCTTGGGGGTGGGTTTTTTATGCTATTCTGGGGGGAGGTTCTTTTCTTTTGAAGCAGGTGTGTATTCTGGGGTAGTGGGGTTGTGATCTTGGTGTCCAATGGAGTGTGCCTTCATTGAAGGGCTCTTGGTTTTGATTTTTTCCTTGCTTGCTCATTTTGCGTTGTGTACTTTTTGATGGATACTGGAGAATCTTCTAGGGTTTGTCCCAATATGGACTTCCGCTTTGCTTTTGGTTCGAAACCCTCTCCACAGGGTTCGAAGATTTTTGATAATAATCTTTTTTCGGTGGAACCTGAGAAAGTCGAGATGGGCTTGACAGGGGGGCCTAGAATCCCAAAGATTAATGGGTGCCTCGAACGATGTAAAGAGAGGCCGAATGTAGTCATTCCAATGGAGATGCTGGCTAAAGACATTGATTATTATGCACGACATTCTCTTTATTGCAAATTCCTAGGTTTGAAAATTTCTTTGCAATTCTTGGATATGTGGGCTCAAAAGACATGGATGCCTGAGGGAGAGATGGAGATCTGCCTCCTGGAAAATAACTATTTCATGGTTACATTTGACTGCTTGGTTGATCAGAATAGGATTTTTGAAGGGGGCCCATATTTTTATAACCAGGTGGGCTTATTCATTAAGCCATGGCATGCTGGCTTCAACCCGGCAGAGGAACTTCCAAATCGAGTTCTGATTTGGGGTCGTCTTCCAAGGCTCCCTGTGGAATGCTGGCGAGAGGATGTGTTGTACCTATTAGCCTCGAAGCTGGGGAAACCTGTGGGTTCGTCTCAGCAAACGCAATTCAAAAAGGTAATGACTTTTTCCCGGTTATGTGTAGAAATTGATTTAAGTAAGCCATTGCCAGACTCTTTAGAAGTGAGTGCAAGAGATTATTCATGGGTGCAAAAACTGGATTATGAAACACTTCCTTTCCGTTGTCATTTTTTTCATGAGTATGGTCACCTCCTGTGCAGATGTCCAAAGGCCAAGCCTTTGGAGGCTCAATCTTCTCAACCTTCGGCTAACCCACCTAGGGTGGATAAGGGCAAGGACCCCATTCAAGGTTCTGGTGGTAGGAAAAATGGTTTTATTCCTGTTAGAGGCTGAAATAGAAATATGATGCAGAGGTGGCAGCAAATTAAAATGTATTCAAACTCCCAAAAACATAGTTTTCCTCAAGAGAAACTTACTCCAACTAGCCAAACCACAAAACCTCATTTTAAGCCAATTTGAGGAGGGTTTAATGAAAATATGGGTTCCAAGACAAATCACAACATTCCAGTGCCTCGCGCCTTCATAAAATAACCTTAGAAAACTCAAAACACTATCACATATATAGTTCCAATCACATTTTTCCAAAACCTTACTTTAGTTCCTCAATTTCTCATGGAAACTCATGAAAACACCCTAGGGCATCACCCTAAAACCATAAAAGTTGCATTTCCTATCTCCCAAACCATTGGTACATGTAAAATACCATGAAACAAGTCATTCCACCGAGTTACAGGGCTGGACAGTAGGTGGAATGGCTATAACATCACTTTTACACCAATCAAACCCTCAAATTATTTAGAAACAGGCAGTCCCAGAAAAATGAAGAGATCTCCCTCAAAACTCAATATTAGAACCTCTAATTGGATTTAAATGAAAGCTATTTCATGCCCCTACAATATTATATAAGTATCAGAGCATATGGTGGTGGTACAGAACCGTACAATGCTTGCAAAGTTCAGGAAAATAGAAAAAACATGGGGTTTCAGACCACCCGGCAGTAAAATGAGGATATCTCACTCGATTCTCAATGAAATAACACCATTCAAACACCAAAAGAAATATTATTCAACTATCTATCCATCCATTATAGGATTGGATTGTGGAACAATACGTACAGGTCTTACAATGCTCGTGATCAACAATTTCTTAATGGAAAACACAAAAAACAGCAAATTTCTTATTAGAAACTCATTCCAAACTTCTTCAACAGCCTCCCCTTCGAGATATTACAACAATTTATTATGATACCACCTGAAAACTACCTCTTGGGGCGTTCAACTTCCATAACCACCCTTTAATTAGATTCTAAAATGACAATTTTGCCAATTTTTTCCCTTAATCACTATCCCATTACAACTTGATCAACTTGATTTTTGCAAATACCACCTAACTGACCTATTAAGCCCTCCAATACATTGAAAATGGTTATTGAGACCTTATTTAACATGGACTAAGACCCTACTCCCCATGTCCCTTAAAACTCATGATTTCACATGGCTTTTGCTTTATGAATCAAACTGACAAATTCAACTAAATGACTCAAAATCCTTTCAAATTACATTATGACTGGTCCTTTAGACCTTATTAAGCATAAAATAACAAAAGACACACCTAGGTATCAACTTAGACTTCACAAGGTGTAGGTGCTCCTACACCAAAATAAAGGTCATAAAAGGACTTTGAAGGACAGGCAGGAGGAGGACACCTTCAATAGGTTTGATGTGCTGGAGGATCTTAGTCAGCAGGAGGTGAACCCAGGATTTCTGGATCTAGATCATGGGACTTTGGATATTGATCAGCATGGCCCTTCAGTTGAGGCAATGCTTGCTCCCCAACAGGAGGGGGGTATGGGAGTGCCATGCTTAGATGAGGTCAGGAAAGATCATGGTTAGGTAATACTCAACTAAGAGGTGATTATGGATCCGCTTGTTGATGGGACTTTGGCTTTAGGGACAAATCATCAAATGGGGGTTCAGGATGAGTTGGGTGGTAGTGCTAAGGTAGTGAAAGATAGTGTGGATAAGGTTCACCTCTTGCAGAAAGTTGGTCTGGAGGTGGGTAAGAAGAATATTAAGGCATCCTCTCAGTTGGGTGTTTTGCAAAAAGTTCTCAAGAAGGGGGGCCGGAGAAAATTTCTAAGCTAGGAAGGAAGAAGGATGAGGAAAAGATTAAGATGATAGGGGAGACTTTGGTGGAGTTGGGGTCAGTCAAGACTCTGGATTTGCATTTTTCATGCCCCTCGAAATGATAGTTCTCTCTTGGAATGTAAGGGGCTTGAACAGTGGCCCTAGACAAAAAGTTGTTCGGGATTTGATTAGGTGTCATTCGCCTGATGTTCTTTTTTTTGAAGAGACTAAGCTCTCTATGGAGGGTATGATGGATTTAGTTCCTAAGTTATGGGGGAATGGTGGATGCCAATGCACTGGTGCTCAAGGGTCTTCTAGCGGGGTGGCGTGCTTATGGAACCCGTGTAAGATCAGCCCCCTTTGGTGGGTGTCTTTTAAGTCCTTGCTTTCCATGGTGGCCTCTTGTTTTATGCCAGGGGAAATTGCTCTCTTCTCCAATGTGTATGCACCTGTGGAGTTGCAGGGCAAGTAAATTTTGTGGTCCAACATTCGTTTAGTTCGCAGCTTATTTCCTTACCATCTTTGGATTATTGGAGGTGATTTTAATGCTATCACGGAGCTTGCAGAGAAATGAGGTGGTATTGCAAGGCTGCAGGCTTCTGCATTATTGCTCCAGGACAATATCTCTACTTTGAATCTTGTGGATATCAAGCCTGGAAATGGTCTTTTTACTTGGAATAATAGGAGAATTGGTGATGCTTCTATTTCTGAAAGACTTGATAGATTTTTGGTGTCTAGTTTTTGGGTGGGGGATAGGTGGTTGACTAGATCTGAAATTTTGGATTGTCATGGTTCTGACCATTGGCCTATTAAGCTAGTGGTTGATGTGCCTCAACAGTGTGCTAAACAAACCTTTAAGTTCCAACTCATGTGGCTTAGGGATGAATCTCTTCATGATCTGCTTCCTGGTTGGTGGGATCAGGGGAAGCCAACATATGGCACTGCCATGTACTCTTTCTCAAAGAGGCTCCAGTATGTTAAATACAGATTGAAAAGATGGAATAGGCAACATTTTGGTAATTTATTTTAGGAAAAGAAAAAGGCACAAGATAATCTGGACCTAATTACCAGACAAATTCAAGATCAAGGCCTCTCGGAGGAGCTAAGTTTATTAGAGGTTGCTGCAACAAAAGAGCTTGAGGAATGGGAGTTAAGAGAAGAGATTTTTTGGAAACAAAAGTCTCGTATTGAATGGCTCTAGGCTGGGGATCGAAACACTGCTTTCTTCCATAACTCAGTTAAGGATCGAAGACAAGGTAATACTATTTCTTCTATTTTGTTGCCTAACGGGGAATCTTTGACCTCTTCAGCCTCTATTTCAGCCAAATGCATTCAATATTTCTCTATCCTTTTCTCTGAGGATTCACCTCCTACGGAGGAGGATGAAGCTAAAATTTTAGATTGTATCCCAAAGCTGGTGACTAATGAAATGAATGAAGTATTGCTTGCTCCTATTACCTTGTTAGAGCTTGAGAAGGTTGTGTTCCAGATGAAGAAAGGTAAAGCTCCTGGGCCTGATGGATTCCCCATTGAATTTTTTCAGGAGTTCTAGGAAGTGGTTAAATTGGACCTTTTAGAGGTTGTCCAAGAATCCTTTATGCATAAAAAAATGTTGAAGTCCCTGAATGCTACATTTTTAGCTCTTATTCCTAAGAAGATGGGAGCTAACTCCTTGGATTTGTTTAGGCCTATAGTACTATGTAATGTTGTGTATAAAATTATTACTAAGTTGATTGTGGAAAGGTTGAAGCCTTGGCTTGATGACTTAATTTTTGAAGAGCAGGGGGGTTTTGTTGCTGGAAGATAGATCATGGATGGGGTGGTTATTGCTGCTGAGGCCATCCATTCTATGGAATCCTCAAAAGATAAATCTATGTTTATCAAGTTGAACATGGCTAAAGCATATGATCGTGTTAAATGGAGCTTTCTATTTAAAATCCTTGGAGCTTTTGGCTTTGCTGAGGGTTGGATTGAATGGGTTAGGAGTTGTGTCACTTCCTCCTCCTTTTTGGTGCTTATCAATGGTGAGCCCACTTGTTTGTTTGGTGCTTCTAGAGGCCTCAGGTAGGGAGATCCCCTATCTCCTTACTTATCCATCCTCCTTGCGGAAGGCCTGGGAAGACTCATTCGTGCTCAGGTTGCTAGTGGCTTGCTTCAGGGATGGAGTTGGGGAGATGATATTCCCCCTCAGTCTCATCTGTAATTTGTAGATGATACTGCCTTGATGGGCAGGGCTAAGGTTGAGGAGGCTCTCAATTGGTGTAGTGTTTTGGACAGTTACTTGGCAGCTTCTAGGCAGCACATAAATGAGGGGAAGTCCTTCATATATTTCTTCCACACTCCTAAGGGTATTCAAAGGAGAATTGCTGGTATCCTTCAGTTTTAGATTGGCTCGCTTCCTTTTTCCTATCTTGGAATCCCTCTTGCTGTTCACTCTCTCCCCAAGAGGTTTTGGCAAGAGAATCTTGATAAGTTCCGAAGATTGGTCAGTCATTGGACTTGCAAGTGGCTTTCTTCAGTAGGTAGAGTGACTCTTTTAAAGTCGGTGGTCTAGGCTCTTCATGTTTATAAATGCTTTGTTCTTTCTGCTCCTTCAAGTTTTATTAGAGATTTCAAGAAATTGTCTCGTCAGTTTCTGTGGGCTGGTAATCTTCTTCATAGAAAATGGAGTCTAGTGAAGTGGGATGTTGTTTGTAGGCCAAAGCAGGAGGGGGGTCTTGGTTTACTGTAGACTGATTTGAATGGGCAGGCCCTGGCTGCTAAGTTGTATTGGCGTTGGTGCTCTCAACAACATATGTGCTGGGCAAAAATTCCGACCTTCAAATATTTGGGGGCGGTAGAGAGTAGGGAGGTAGCAAGGTTCAATATGGAGGGGAAAGGCTCTGTGATCTGGAGTACCCTTAAATGTGGTGCCAAGCTGGTTAAACAGGAAATTTTTTGGATTTGTAATGGGGGTCGAGATGCTCTTTTCTGGCATGATTCTTGGGATGGACACCCACCCATTGTGTCATCTCATCCCCATCTCCAAGATTTGTGCTAGATTTTTGTGGAGGCGGGTTGGAGTCATGTGGCAGATTTCAAATCTCAATAATCTTTGGGTCAAATTTTTGTGTCCAGGTGGAAGCGCCCCTTGGATTGGCCTCCTGGTGGTGCAGTGGAGGATCGTCAAGAGCTTGCTAAGATTTTATCGGGTCGTGTCTGTAATTATCTCCAAGGGGGTGATGTGCTTGCTTGGGGTCCTGACTTGAAAAGCAAATTTTTGGTTGCCTTTGGTTATCAGGTTTTGGATAAACAGGTTTTTGGAAGCTCCCAGGTTTCTTGGTGGAAGCATGTTTGGAATAAATTTTCTTGGCCTAAGTGTAATTTTTTCTCTTGGCTCGTGGTTCAAGGGAAGTGTCTTGGGATAATCTTTGGAAATGAGGGTTTCAGGGGCCCTCCATGTGCATTCTATGTGGTCAGCATGACGAATGCTTATCGCATCTCTTTTTTCAATGTTCTTTTGTTAAGACTATCTGGCATCACTGGTGGAATCTTTGGAGCTTACTGTGTTGCCATGTCTTTTCTTTGGAGGATTTTTGGAAGAGATAGGGTTCTTCTCCTACTACAACCTCTTTTCTTAAAATTGCTTGGAGCATTGGTCCTAGTTTGATTGTCTAGAAAATTTGGTTGGAATGTAACAAAAGAATATTCTTGGATAAAAAATTGCTCGTGGGGCAACTTTGGAGGCAAATTCTTGGGGCTTTGCAGGAGACTTTATCTGCAAAGTGTGACTTGTCTGTGCCGATTGATCCTAGGGACTTGGGTGTTGTAAATGCCCTGGGTCTTGCCATAGGGGAGAAGAGTATTTTGAGCAAAGTGCATCGTAGGCAAGGGTGTGAAAGGGTTGCTCGTGAGGGATTTTGGTTCCTGCTTGCTCTAGGGGAGTTGAAAATTAATATAGATGGGTCATCTAGGGGTAACCCTGGGCATGCTGGGGTTGGTGGTATTGGTAGAGACAGCCTTGGAGTGGTGGTTTTCTTCTTTTCTATGTATCGTGGTTTTCAAACTAATAATCTTATGGAGGCAAGTGCTATTCTCTTGGCGATTGAGCGTGCAGTTGCCCTTGGATGGCAGCGGATTGTTTGTGAAGCTGATTCTCAGGTGGTTATTGATATGTTGAATAATCAAAATTTGGAGGATGTGAATTGGCAGCTAGCTGTGGTTGTCAAACAGATTATTTCTCTGTGCTCTACCTTGGAGTCCATTATTTTCTGCCATATTCTATGGGAGTGGAATAGGGTGGCTGATGGGCTGGCTAGATGGGCATCAGAAAAGACTGATTCTTGGACTGTGGATGATTGGGGCAATCTCCCTGCTGATATGGCCCATGTGCTTGAGGAGTGGGTTGCTGAGGATATGAGGTGCTTCTTGGGTGTGAATTAATTCTTGTCATTTTTGGCCCCTTGTGGCTCCTTTCTTTGGACTTTGTATTGCTGTTATGATTCAATAAAGTTTTTACCCTCCTTTTATTAAATAAAAAATAAAAAATGTAATTATGGATGCCCAAGAATGATATTATACATCAATTATCTAGGCATATCATGAAACAATACATGTAATGTGTATGTTCTAGTCTTAATTGGGAGAGTAATGGTACTAATACATGCTTTACCCACATTGTCAAATCCCCTAATGACATGTTTAGTTTGTTGTATCTTTGATTAATGTATTTACAATTGATTTAGACTGTTTTTAGTGTGTATACTTAAAATATATCCATTATCAATATTTTTTTAAAAGTGCATGTGATCACATCTCACCATAATGTGTATAGCTAATGCTCCGTCAATAATATTTACACACAAGAGTTCTTCATCATTGAATTACATATCCTAGAATGTTCTTAATGACCAATAAACTCTATCAAAGACAAATAAACTAATTTTTATCTTCTTTAAGGATTTTTTTATGACGTCTTTGTAAAAAATGATGTGCATACTAAATCCCAAATATATATTTTAACTTGTATTTTATAATTGTTGAATAATGTGAAAATATTTAGATGATTTATATATGAAATATGCATAGGATGTAGATTCATTATGTTGGCTGACAAATTTGGTTGTGGAGATGGATCGTATTAGAATCTTCTTGAGTTTTGAGGTGTATGCCCAACTATGTTTTAATCATTTAACTTAGGGGAAACATGAAAACTAGGCTTCATGGACACATGGACTATATGGATAGAATATAACTTATAATCAAAATATAAAAATTATATTGAAGGAATCAATATAATTTCATACTATCCTCATGTGGAATAGGGCTATAAAAAATGGACAATGAAATAATTAGCTAAATTCATTAAAAAGTGTAGATTAAAAAAGATGAATCAAACCAATGTAGGGATTTATTACTCAAATATAATCTAAATTGATTAATTAGTAAAATATCATCATTTGAGTACTCATAATTAGAAAGTAAAAAATATATGTAAATAATCATCTATAGAACCATCATAATCATCACATGATAATTCCTTGCTAATACCAATAACATTATCTTAAAATGAATAAGGAAGTGCATCAACTTCCACATGAATAGTTACAAAGATATAATTATAGGGTATGCCATCATCATGGGAGGTATGGATAGCTATAGAGAAAATATGAGATGTAAAAGAGCGATAATCATGAATCACATTGTCATGTGTGATGAAAATCATGCCATCTAAAGAGCATGGTACTATGGATGTAAGAATGTTATTACACATAGAAGGAACACCATCATAAGGTACAAAATATCATTAATAGGTAAAGGAGATGCGACCATATCATCTATCCATCTTGCAAGGTGTATCATAAGGCAAGACCTTGCTAGATATATACTCATCACTATCACAATCCATAGGATCATCATGAAGCTCATAGATAAATAACATAAGTATAGCTAAAATAAAATGGTGAATATTAACAAACTTAATAAATGAGGGAAAATATAAGAAATGCTAGAACAAAATCTCCATAGAAGAAATGTCCTTATCCTTAGCATAAAAAGTCATTAAAATATTAAGGATAAAAGGGTGATGTGTTACAAAAGATAAGAAAAAATAAAATTAGAAAATATGCATGCATATCAATAAGGAGAATGACCTAGGAAGATCCACAATTATAAATTATCCAAGGGCAATTGCCATGTGTGAGGGAAATCATGTTATCTAAAGAGCATGGTACTATGGATGTAAGAATGTTATTACACATAGAAGGAACACCATCATAATGTACAACACTGACATTAATAGGTAAAGGAGATGCAACTATATCATCTATCCATATTGCAAGGTGTATTATAAGGCAAGATCTTGCTAGATATGTACTCATCACTATAACAATCCATAGGATCATCAAGAAGCTCATAGATAAATGAGCTAGAACAACATATCCATAAAAGAAATAGCCTTATCCTTAGCATAAAAAGTCATTAAAATATTAAGGATAAAAGGTTGATGTTTTACAAAAGATACGAACAAATAAAATTAGAAAATATACATGCATATCAGTTAAGTAGAATGACCTAAGAAGATCCACAATTATAAATTATTCAAGGGTAGGATGGTGAGATGAAAGATTTATATCATGCTATATATATGCCCACAAGCTAATCAAAATATGATAAGTAAAATCCAAACCTTAGGAAATATGAAAGTGAATGAGAAAATCAAAAATTACATTGGCTAAGAAAACCATAAGAGGAATGAAAGTATAATCATAAGGTCAAACCTTAGGATATGTAAGAGTAGAAAAGTTCACCAAAATTTGTAAGAGATTATAATTATTCTTACATCAATATAGTTTAATTAAATAAATATATGTAACAAAGGCACAATTAACCAATCAACTAGGATTTGATAATTGTAATAACTGAATATTCATAATTAAAAGATGAGTGATAAGGAAATTAGTTGTGGGAACTACACTCAAGAATAAGTCCTAATCTTGTGTAGGATATAGTCATTCTAGTATATAAGATAAATGTTTGTAGTATACAAATGATTTGGGCTTTGTATAGTCTCTAAAATAATTTTAGGTCAAATCTAAAACCCTCATTATCAATCTCAAGCATTGTAGAAATGATATGTTGTAAGATTGCTTTGCAACTCATAAGATCACCTTGATAAAATGTCAAATTCTAAAACCCGCATCACCTCAATTTTTGCTATCAAAATATGTATAAGGATAACAATATTTAAAAACACCTGAAGAAAAGTTGGTAGATTGAAAGAGTTAAGTTCTTCCTAGTCAACCCCTTGACATACCAACTTTATGACCCTATGCAAATGCTTATAGATATATTCTCAAGAATAAAAATGACCTATATGTAAATTTGGCTATGATGATTTCTTTTTAAACTTCAATTAAAATATTTAAGAATAATTTCTCCTTGATTAATTTCACATTCAATATTTTTAAATACCAAAACATTTAACACTATGTCATACAAATATATATCAAATTAATTTAGAAGAACTATAATTTTTTTTTAACAATTTAAATTCAAAAGTTCCTAAACCCCATGATGTTAATTCTCAGTGTAGAACAAATTTGATCCCAAAAATAAAAATTCACATGACTTAAAACGTTCAAAAAACTAAAATTTTGTTAATAGGAAAGTAAATTTCAAAGAGCCCAAATTAATTTAACCTATTTAAAATATTAATATAAAAGCAACAAAAAGTCAGCATATTGATGTACCTCGGTACAAATAGCCTCTTCTATTCTCAATCCACATTTTTATTTCTTTAATAATAAGAAACTTTCAAGTACAAATCTATTCTTAACATTAGTACCACTCTAGAATCTTCAAATGTCCCTATTCTAGTGTTTTTAGTGTCCTTGAAGTGGCCAAAAAATTATTTAATTTATAGCAAAAAGGTAAAATTAATTATATTTTATTTCAATTATCTCATAACAGCTTTACCGGAAGTCATGGCTTTTTTCACTTCAATGTCATTCTTTTCAATGTCATTCTTGACAAGAATCTAATACCTACCATGAAGATTAAGGAGAAGTTGTTCAACTATATTTATGTAATTTAATAAATTTCAATAATTTGTCCCTTTGGCAAGTTGGTGTAGAGTCAAGCCAATACTTGGAATCTATTTTTTATTCAAATAAGCAATAAGAAACAAGATTGTATTTTTACGAGGAAGGTCCCTCTTATTACAGAGCTTTGGGAAGGACAAATTCCCAATTTGACCCAACAATTAGGGATAAGAAGGCATTTATGTTTGTCTCTGGATTATATAGTTATTTGTATTTTTGTTTTTATAGAACGGATTAAATATTATGAGGGAGCATATATTCAAAATAGAGGTCGTCTTTTGGTTAAGGTGTTACAAGTAGGGAGATTCCGTCCACTACACTTGTTTAAAAATTGACCTTGACCCTTATTTTTTTAGAAAATTTAAATATTAACAAATAATGGAATCAAGGAACATACCATCATCCTCACCAATTAAACTACAACCCTTAAATAAGAATAAAAACTTAATTTAAAATATACTAAAATAAAAACAAACTCAATTAATAAACATATGTACATCGAGAATATCTAACACAATCAAAACAAGTGGTATTAGAGCATGATCTTGGCACCATGATGACAAGGAATCTTTTTTCAATTTTGGAGGATTTTGTGAAATACATATCTCCTAGATTTTGGAGATTTTTTTTTTTTCTGATTTGTAAAGGGTTTTTGAAGAACATATTCAAGAAGTTGTAGTCTATATTTTAGAGGAATTGGACCAGAATTGAGAAATTTATTGCAAAATTAGGGTTTCAAGCAAATTCGCTCTCAAGACTACAATTCTACTAATTTATTGGAAATTTTTCTAAGTGGTATCTTATCCCTAGTAAGTTATAGTAAATTTTTTAGAGAATTTATATTTCATTTGTGTGATTTATTGCAAAATTATTGGTTTCCATCATGACAAGGCCTCAAACAAGAGGTAAAAAGAATGTTGTCACATCAAGAAAATCTCATGATAAGGATATAGTAATAATAGAGGATATTACTCCCAATGAGGAAATTAGCAAGGGCAAGGAAGAAAATTCATTAGAAAAGTTGGATATAAGTGGCCCAAGAGGATATATATCAGACATATGAAGCATGTTAAATGCTTATATAAATGTACCAAGAAAGGATGTCTCGAGCAACCAAGGCGAATCATTGAGGTCAACTAATTTTGATCCAAATGAATACTCATATTTATGAGTAGGAGGCCACATTATTTTCTACATGGGTCATTCAATGAAAGATAATCCTAGGTCAAATCAAGATTCTACATGTAAATTAAAGAACTATTTAATATATTCTTAAGGTCGAGGCACTAAGAAGAGGTGCACAAAGGATGTATGGAACAAAGGAATGAGGATGCACATTGGGTATAAAGTTGGTCATCTACCATAAGCATGAATGAGAAAAGGTGATGCATACAAGATTAAGGGGTCTTATCAAATTACCCAATCTTGCAACCTTAACATCTCATCCAACCCACATTCTTGCACACATATCAAGACAACATATCTTTCAAAACAAAATTTGAAACATATCATTATTATTACTTATATATGTGCATCCATACAAAAAATTCCTCAAGAACAATTACATATAGTGAAGATTTCAACAAGAAACAAAATTCAAAAAAATTCAAGGGTTTCTAGGCACTTCATGTCTTTAAATCTTCAAAGTCTCATGCTTTTAACTTTCTTGGCTTCACTTCTCTTTGTAAATCTTATTTTTTTCCTTCATCTTATAGCTCTCATGACTACCTTGAACACATAAAACACACTTGCAACATTTTTCTTCTCTTCTTCTATTCCTCTCCTCTTGGAAAGCTAATTTTCTACACTTTCCTTCATGCAATCTACAAATTCTATCCTCAAAATTATTGTTGTTGATCGATAACTCTTGACACCATTACAAGCTATATAAATATAGAGGGTTTCGACTATGTGAAACACCAAAAAGTGGATTCCAAATATGCTCTTTCATTGACCCTTAAAATTTCTATAGAAAATGAAATAAAACATAGTTTGTTGCTTCCAAAAGTGTCATTAAGTTTTTTTGTACCATATCCAATGTATTTTTATTGCATATTCCTTTTAAAAATGAATTAAATCAATAACCAATTTTTTGGAACTATAAAACTTTGAAAATTTTATAGTGGTTTACACTCATAAGTTTCCCAAAAAAGTCCATATCTTGAGTATAAAATTGATATAATTTTCTCCGCATATCATAATCACCAATGATCACATTAGTTTTGGCCCTCTAATATCTTGAAATCCTTCTAAGCATAAATATGTGATAAATAATTCATATCGGCAAGAGTTGGTGCAGGTCTCTCCGATCCAAAAGCCATCACATTCCTATGCAGTTGTTTTCAACATATCAACGAGAGGTCAAGAATGCCACACCAATCGGATTTCATAAGAAGATGTGCATCAGGAAGATACAGTTCACGGTCTCGCCGATGAAGAAATTCATCAGCAAGACAAGCACCATCGGGGTGAGATAAATAGGTCATACTAAGCATATATGTCTTACCAATGAAGTACCATCAACACGAAATCTATCATGTCTCACCGATGAAGTATTAAGAAGCATATTGGAAATACAAAAGCTATCGGGGTAAGTTTGAAATGTCCCCCTGACTCTCCATGTCACACTGATAGGATTACTTCAGCAAGAGTCTTGGCGATATACTTAAGTTCGAAGGAATGAACATCGAGGAGACTTATAATGTTGAAGAAATTGCTAAATGTCTCAGCAATACAGGATCTCTTGCCGATAAAGATACGAGTGGATCAAAGGGTTCATCAGGGTGACTCTTAGCGATAACTATGTAGTATGGATTAGAAGGATAAGTTGTGTGATATTGGTGAAAAAGGATATAATGTCTCCTTGACCAACAGGGTGTTCAGTGAACATTGGTTGAACCTGAATAAAAAGGATCGCCCAGAGTTTTGAATTGTCTTGCCGATAAAAAAATCTTTGATGTGACAGTGGGAAATTCGAAGATCAGCTACACTTGTGTTCAAAGCTAAGGCATTAATGGCGACGCTACCACACAATGTGTTGATAATTCCCCGAATTGAAGAGCAGTAATTGAAGGAAAATTTTGCAGAATTGGCAGTAGGAGAGCGAATGAAGGGTCAGAAGATTTTACAGCTAAAGATTTTCAAACAAACTTGTAAGTTCTCTACAATTGCATTTTTGGTTCTGTAATTTATAGAAGGTAAAATGGAAAGTACCGGCTTAGGGAAAACAAAAAGTAAGAGGTAGAGTGAGAGTAGTCGCCCTAGAGGGAAAAAATAAAAAAGTAAAACTGATAATGAGCCGGAGGTAGTCGAGAGGAAATTGAACCAAGACCTTATTGATCAGTTGTCTAGCTCAAGACCTAAAGCTAGGTGCTCCACACAACTTAGGGAAAAAGTAGAAAAATTGGAGGACAAATGCAAGGAAATAGGTGATATCTGGACTCCCATTAGGAGATATGAGCTATTCATTTTTCATTACCACTGAAGGAATCAGTATGAACCAGTGTGTAACCCTTGGAAATTTAACCTAGGAAAACTTGTCTGCTCAAATGCGTTTGTGGACGTAGAATTGGTAAAAGTGTTAGCAACTCATTATGACCTGAAGTTCAAAGCTATTTGTGATCCTTTAGGAAAACCATTTATACACATTACAGAGTCTACAATATGTGAAGTGTTTAACCTAGAAGGGGTATGTGATGAAAAAATTGTACATGAGGAGCTAGAACGAGAGTTATGGAGAATGAATACCATATACAAGGGTTGGAGGTTACCACTACATAGACTAAAGAAGGATGGAAACTAAATTCGACTAGAAGATAATGATTGTCCCCCATTTCATGTTGACTTGTTTGAACCATACCTAAAATACACATATTTTTCAGCGTGCCAGGTATTAGGGATGGAGGCCCTTGAGTACATGTCAACTGTGCTAATGGTAGTTGCAATAGATGTTCAATGCCATAATTCTAGACCTTTTGATTGTGCCTCACATATTGTCAAAGAGCTTAATGCAGGATTAATGGCAATAAAAAATGGATCTCCTGTTCTGCATTTCAAGAATTATTCACTTTTTATGCATATAATATTGTACTATGGGCAAGAGTTGAGGTTGTGGCCTGAGAAGTTAAGAGTTTTTCAATATGGTAAGGAAGGAAGATTATTACCAGTGCAAATATGGACTACCATCTGGGATTGATTTTCCAATTCTTGTTTTATACATTTTGAAGAGTATTTTGTGAAACAACTGTATAGATTATATAACCATCCTTCTGAATATTCATTGTATGATGAAATTAAAAAGGTTTCTTAGACCTAAGGACTTCAATGGGCCAGTTAATCACAATTGGGGAGATTGGTATTGCTTAGAAGGTGCAACTATGATCAAAGTATATGGATTTGAAGATGCACCTTTTATTCTGCCCAAAATGGTGTCTGATAGGATTGCTCATTTGGAGATCACTAGACAATTGGATTATTTGGATGTTATGAACCTAAGTTCTTTTGGAAAATAGGAACTTATGCACAACACACTATGCTTTGGTGATTTTACTATGTTATGAAGAGATGGGTATGATATGGTTCTAAATAAACTTTTGCAATACAATATGAAGAAAGGTCCACCATGAAAGGGATTTGATCTGCAGGGGTACATCAAATTTGCTAGGAATAAAATGAACTTGGGTGGGTATGATCATATACCCTATCAATATGATGATCTTATCAGGAATATGGAAGAAGGAAACATGAAAGCAAAGGACATGTGGATTAAGGAATGTAAATCAATGCTGCAAGCGATTCTGGAGATGGCCACAAGAAACAATTCAACACTGGACGAGGCTTGTGAGAAGAACAAAAGGATGGTGATAATGGAAATAGCAATCCAGAATGCGCTAGGAGATGTTGACACACATGAACAAGGAGATTACTTGGATCATTTGTCAAAAGTCCATTTATGGCTAAATAGAGCCTAATTTATAGTTTCATTATTGTTGTTAATAAAAAAAAATTTCGAAAAGGATGCATCCTTTCACAATTTTAATATATTTATATTTGTTTCATAATGTAAAAATAGATATAGGCGCATAGAAGAAATATACAATAGATAGTTTTCAATGATGTTTTCATCAAAAGGACCAAGATGTATGTGTAAATTTTGAAGAAGTTAATGGAAAATATTAGATTCAGTGGCTCTATGTTGGTATCAATTGTTTGTTAAGTTAATTGAAGATATTATCAGTTTGTCTCCATATTTAATACTTCTCTGTTGTTTAAATTGATATATCAAGCATATTTTCAATTTATCAGTGCACATTTGTTGTATTTGTGTGGCATAATTAATTGGGTCTTTCAAGTAAAGATTAAAATCCTCTTGATTATTCACAACTTATAATTATTATTTTGGATCATTAAAGAAGAATCTGATAATTATCCTTGCCAATTTATACAAGTTATAAACATAGAAGTGCCAAATAGTTAGAATTATTGCCAGTTATAAGTCACCTAACTCTAAATTCTATTTGACTCCATATACCCAATAAGCACTGGTCCCATACATCTCATTTCATTCATTTTATTTTAACATCTATTAACTGAATATATTGATCTTTACTTTAAAAATACTTATACAATCTATGCCAAATTAGGATTTCATCTCTCCACATCAAATTGCCATTGTGGATAGATTTCTTAGGAAGGAAAGAGTCACATAGTTCAAGTCTGCATCACTCACATAGGTAGACCCACCTAGGTTCAACAACACTTGAAGAGAAGAAGGTCTAAACCATTCAGCCTTGTATGTCACCCTAAAACATACCAAGAGTTTGGCAACCTTATGAGGTATTTTACTTGCATTTTTTAGAGCTAACAGTTTGGCGACTCTACTGGGGAATCAACTCAGAGTCAGGGCCTTAGTCATAGAGTCAAAAATCCTATATAGACTCCATTGGGAATAAGAAGTAAGAACATTTTCTCACTTTTAAGAAAGTGAGTGGTGACTCTGATAAAACAAAGTACACATCAAAATATCACAATAATTCAATATGCATGGTAGAAGGTCCCAATACAAAGGAGGTCCTACTAGAAATAGTAAATGGCCACATAAGGATGATAAGGGTAAGAAGGTATCGGATGATATGTGCATAACAAATAAGGACAAAGCATCAAAACCGCACTGTGAGACATATGATTGCTATGATACATGGATAAATAGTTCAGGTGGAGAACCTTGTACTTCTGAAGAAAGAAGAAATCCTTTTTATAATCCTAAAAAATAAGTGGAATTTGATGCTAAACTTGAGGCTGAAAGAGTCAAGAATCAACAGGAATATGATCAAAGAATGGAAGGTAACCAAAATGAGCCGACTAATAATGTAGCCCCTCAAGAAAGTTATGAATTTTTGACTCAAGAAGAACTAGAGGCACACTTGAAATTTGAGAGGCAAGAAGTGGAAAAAGCGAAAGAAGAGCTTGAACAAAAGAGGATCCAAATGATAAAGGAACTCCAAGACTTAAAATTATAAAAAGCTCAAATTAATGCTTAGACTGGTAATTTTTCTAAATATATACCACCTCACAGGAAAGGAAACGATAATGCAGGACCTTCAAATCCACCAAATTCTCCTTAGAATCAAATGGGAAATCAATACATACAACCAAATGCTCCGCACAACCCATCACGACACCCAAATACTCAACCAACTCATGGTCAACAATATGTGCCACCTCCTCATACATAGTACAACAATCCATTGTACCAATATCAACATCCTCACAACCCACCTCCTCAGCAATACACAACCATGATCAGACAATTTGACTTAAGAAGATTTCAATGATATCCTTACCCTATGGATATCAGTTGGAGAGGCCTTGCCCCAACATTCACAGGAAGTAGTGCCATTATTGCAGAGGAACATTTAATGAGTTTTAATGTTTTTATTCAAGATCTGGATATGCAGTATGGAGATATGTAGATGAGGCTATTCATGATGTCCTTAACTGAAGAAGCTAGAGATTGGTTTAACAATTTACCAACAACTTCTATTGATTCCATTCAAGAACTTCATGATCAATTCCTTGAACAATATGGGAACCAATGTGCACCAGACTTTGCTTTCCATGAATTAGTGGGTATCCAAAAGAATCAGAATGAGTCAATTTATGACTTTAACCGAAGGTTCAACAAATTGCAAAACAAGATACCACTTGGATCAAAATTGGAAAACCCTACAACATTGAGTATTTATCTGAAAGCATTTGATCCGAAAATAGGGTATGAGCTTAGAAATAGGTGTGCTAGAAATTTAGTTGAAGCTCAAAAAATAGCATTGATTATTGAAAATAATATGAAGGCTGCAGGAATGGTTGGTAAAAGAGATCATCCTAGGGTTCCTCAACAATTCAACAATCCTCAACATAGACAAGAGAATATATATAGAAATGAGAGGCTGAGGTTACATGACATGCCTTACAATACAAATTGGAAGAATGGGAAGCCTGTAATGGATAGACCTAGAAACAAAGAGACTCTTGACCCTTTAAAGAAGAGAGGAGCGTATATGGTCAACAACAGTCCTTGGTGAGAAATTTGTGACAGACCACATTCCCCTAATCACTGTGTTGTAGCTTAGAGAATGAAAGAAGAGGAAGTGCTAGTAGATAATGATGGGGAAGATCATATAGTATATTTAATCTCCAATAATTTTCATCCTGTTGAAGAGCGATATTCATCTTCAGAAGAAGAAGGTTATGAGTATGATGTTGATCACCAAAAGTACAAAATTCACATGGCAGAGCAGCAAGTCTTTTATGATCATGAAGAAAAAAATGATCAACAATGCCCTCTTAGTGCACCATATCAGTCAGGCAAATGCAATATAAGGAGACCAAATGAGGAAGAGATTAGGAAATTGACTATTGTTGCAGTAGAATAAGCCAAAAGAAAATATTGGTTGAGAAACAAAACAATGGATGAAAATGAAGGTGTTCCAAGAGGGATATTTATGAAAGAAAAAACACAAGGAGCACCAAAGAAAATAGAAAATAAGAAGCCTAAACAAAATGTAGAAAAGCATGTTCAGAAGGAGGAAAATAAAGAGCTGCATAAAAATAAGAAAAATCTTGATGACACAAATAAAAGAGAAAAGGAGGAGAGCAGAGGAGGGTTAATGGAGCAGAAGAAGATAATCAAATCAGAAGGTACGTCCTTTGATTTTACACAGGCTTTATCCTAGGTAAAAATGTTTGTCCCATTACTTGAAATGATGAAAATTAAGGAGTATAGGGATAGTGCCATTCAATTAATATCTGATGGAAATGATAAAAAACATAACTTCTAAGAACAAAGGGATTACTAAGGTCAGTAATAAGCAGGAAAAGGTGAATGTTCCAGAGGTTTTTCTTGGTGATACTATAGTAAATTCTTCACAAATTGATCCATTTTTTACTACATTGCTTGTAAACAACAAACTGGTGAGGGACTCAGGTGTTGCTATCAACATTATGCCAGTTAGAGTCATCAAACAATTAGGCATGTGGATGGATACTCATGGTGGCAAGTGTTATGCTATGGATAGCAAACCTATTCCAGTAGTAGGGATAATGAAAGATGTAGAGGTGAAGTTGGCTGCTTATCCACAAGCAATATATAACATTGATATAATTGTGATTGATACGTCTCCTCACACTACATCAGAACAGGAAAATAGCGCTGGATTTTAGTGTATTTCAGTCCATGAATTGGGTGAGTTGGCTGGTGCTAAACTCAATGCAAACAAGCATGGTCATCTTGGCATCAACTTTTACACTGAATTTTGCACCGGACATAACACCAGAAATAGTGCCAGAAAATTACAGTGCCTCCGTTAGCGCCTGAAATAGCGCTAAAAATAGCACCTTTGTTCATGCCTAAAATAGCGCCTAAATTAGCACCCAATTAGGCTTCCAATTTTGCTTCTATGTCTACTCCCATTTTTGCTTCTAGTTTTACTTTCGGTTTTGCTTCTGGTTTTACTTCTAGTTTTGCTTCCAATTTTGCCTCCAGTTTTGCATCCAGTTTTGCTTCCAGTTTTACTTTCGGTTTTGCTTCTGGTTTTACTTCTAGTTTTGCTTCCAATTTTGCCTCCAGTTTTGCATCCAGTTTTGCTTCCAGTTTTGCTTCTAGTTTTGCTTCCAGTTTTGCTTCCCCTTTTGCTTCCCCTTTTGCTTCCAATTTTTCTTCCAAGTTTGCTTCCAATTGTGCTTCCAATTTTGCTTCCAATTTTTCTTTCAATTTTGCTTCCACATTTGCTTCCAATTTTGCTTCCAATTTTTCTTCCAAGATTGCTTCTAATTTGGCTTCCATTGTTGCTTCCTTTTTTGCTTCTAAAAATGCTTCTTGTTTTGCTTCCTTTTATTAATTTAATATGTTTTATTTCAATTTAATTAGTTAAATATATGGTGCCTCTTAAATAATTTCAATTTAATTAGTTAAATATATCGTGCCTCTTAAATAACTCATATGATTATAGACTAAGTAATTTAATTATTTAACTCATATGATTAAATAACAAGACAATTACCCATGAAATTTTTGTATTGCTTGTAAACATAAAAAAGTACATCTATTGTTCAGTGTCATTACCCACCAAAATTCCACAAAAAATAACAAAAACTAGAGGCACCTTAACGTGCAGAGTAAAACATTAAATAAACCCCATAACTGTTTACCAGTAAAATCCTTACAAAAAATAACCACAATTAATAGTGTTTAGAGTTACACGCTTTAATACAACAAAAGTAGATGGAGAATTAAAAATTAGACACAGACAAACACGACCAGTCTTAACGAGCTCCACCCCGACCCAACAGACACTTGGCTATCTCCTTCAGAGGCTTCTTCTTGCACTGCTTCGTTGACTTCTTCTCCTAGCGCTTCCTTTTCGTTTGTTCGATGAAGAGTTTGAGCACTTTCCATCCCAAATGCGCTTCCTCACTACAATGATCTTTGTATTTTCCTTTGGGCCAACGAATAAAGGGTTGGAGCCCTCGTCTCCCATAGAGCTCCTCAATTTCATCATCTACCAGTCCTTTAGAATAATCTAAACCTACACCCAAAACTTCCCATTTGAGAATGGACTCTATGCCTACCAGAAAATCTTCATGCATAATTTTCTGCATCACCATCCTCACCATTTCCACTAGTTCACCTAAATCCAAGCCTTACGCCACAATTAAGGAGTAAACGTCCATGTTGGTTTAGTATCTATGTTTTAGAGAGCTGAAATCCCTACCACAAATCATTTTTGCACACTGCACTAGCTACTCATCGTCAACAAGGAAAAGGACCTCCAGTCATTTTCTAGACGCCTCTCCATAAAATGGGCCCAAAGATATTCATGACCGAAAGGTGAAATTGGATTCCATTTCTCCTGACAACCAACACTGCCACCACCAAAGTTTTTTGCACAGTTTTTCTCAATCCTTTCCAAATGTAATTAACACATCTTAATCGAGGGCTTGCATTTAACACCATCTTGGATTGCCCACACTTTCTATTAATGAAGTACTACTTCACCACCACTTGCCACCCCTGCCTCCACTTGTCATGTCAAACCTACTTCACTCGCTTTGCCACCTTGTTCATTTAAGGCGTTGTCCACTAAATTAACACCTCTAAAATCCTCCAACCTAAATTCCCCCATTTCACCAAAATTTAAAGCCCATTTAGATAAGACACCTGCTTCCACATTACCACCTCTTTTAATGTGGCTCACCGAAAAACTTTCAATTACGTTCTGGAGGTGCCAAGCATTAATTTTACCTTTCATCACCACCTAAACTATTATTGTAACATGATCATGATCTATAATTAAAACAAGTGAGTCAAATATCTATAATTTAATTGAATTTGAAAACATCCATCCTAAGCAATAAATTAAAATCATCATACGTAATAAATATCCATCCAAAAATCATCGACCACTTTTAATATATATAAATTGACAATTCAATACTGATAAGATCATCATCATATATAACTAAAACAAGTGAAAATAAAATATGCCAGTACATCAAAAACATGTCAAAATGATACATGTCCAACAATCGACATAAGTGAAAATGATACATGTACAAATGATATAAATAAAATTGATAAATTATGTAACTCAAATTGATACAAGTCAAGATGATACATGCCCCAATGATATAGTGAAAAATTGAAAATGATACATGTCAATATGATACAACTCATTATATATAGTAATCGTAGGTCATGAAAATGATACATATGATAGTAACCATGAAAAGAGTCATCATAATGATATATCAACAATGATCCATGATGTAGTCTATATGATCATGAATGTCACCGGTTACTATCACCAACCTCATCATCATCATCATTACCATCATCATCATCATCATCATCATCATCATCATCATCATCATCATCATCATCATCATCATCATCATCATCATCATCATCATCACATCGCCATTGTCATCATCATTGTCATTGGCCTCTTGTCTTTCACATCTACGTCGCCATCATCCTCTACCATGTGATTTGATTAGGAAGAACCAATATTTTGTGGATCTATATCATGTTGAGGATCATCTTGATCTTCTGGAAGACCCGTGTTCTATGAAATAAAAACATTTAGAATGAAAAGTTATTATTTATTTCATGCAATAATTTATTTTTCTGTTATATATCTAATATTACAACATATGAGCTAATATTGGCATGGTGTGATGGTTTATAGGTGGCATTGTTGTTCTTGCCACCAAGGTTCAAACCCCGTTGGGGTGGTATTGTTGAATGGTTGTATTCCGGTTCATAGCTCCGGTCAAAAGCGTTTACCCCTTGAATAAAAAAATATTACAACATATGAGATGAAACCATAATCATATTACATTGTATCAAAGTGCACATACCATAATAAAATTTCAAATTCCCTAGCTAATACTTGAGATTGACATTGTTAACCTTGAGAGAGTATGACTTGGGAAAAAGACATTTGATATGGCTATTATTTTCAAAGACTTCAAGTGGGATGTACTCTGCATTGACGCCATTCCTCAATCTTCCCTTGATGGCATCAAGGGATGGCTGAACTCCATGGATATTTAAAGTATTATGAAAGGAGAATAAACTTGAATTGGCGGCCAATTTTGAAGAGTATTACTGATGCTCTAGATAAATTTTTTGAAGATGGTGGTTGGGAATTTTTGAATATGGAAGCTAGTGATTCTGATTCTGATAATTCAGAAGAGTTAGATCAAGGTTATGAACCCTCTGATGTAGAAGGGGAATTAGAATCAGATTTTGTGTAGCCACCATCAGGAGTGTTATAGGCCAACAAGATGGTTGCAGGTACCGACTTTAATGCCAACTACAATGGAAACATTGAAATTCCCTAGTAGTATTTATGTTAACGAAATTTCCTTTAGATGCAAGGATTCAAAGCACATCAACCATTGGTACAAATGATTAAATCCCATAGATGATTTGTAGTAATGAAAGAGTCTGAAAAGGCAGAGAGAGCTACATTGGTGACTCAGGAGAAACTTCAACTTTCAAAAACAAAGCCAATTAGGTTGGCAGACATGTGGATTAGGCCAACATTTGGTGGAAGAGGAAGAAATATGAATGGAACTCTAGAGGCCCACCATACTGGATTTTGGTATTCAACCATGAGAGTAGAAGAGAGAGCTGATATCATGTATCAAAACATTAAGCATGCATTCTTCCAGCCAACGGAGAAGGAGATGATTACTTTTCTTCATTTTCATTTGCATAACCATATCATGGTGTGGGAACCAAGAAGACCAAGGATGTCCAGTTTTATGTGGAGGTAATGGATGTGGTCCAAAATTTAGGAGGGGAAAAAAGGTCAATGTATGATCCTGATGAAATTGAGGAAGAACAACAAGAGAGGGACATGAAAAATAAAATCAATACAGAGTTTCAAGGATTTGTCAAAGCGAGTAAGAGAGCTTATATGGGAGCAACCTCTTCTAAAATATTTTGAATTAGAGTTTGATATACCATTTAGAGAGCTTGGTTTTCATGGAGTTCCTTTCAAAGCCTCTGCTTTTATTGTTCCTATGGTAAACTATTTGGTAGAGTTGGTGGAATTACCTTTCTTAGTAATCTCTATTAGTGAGATTGAGATTGTTAACCTTGAGAGAGTATGACTTGGGAAAAAGGCATTTGATATGGTTATTATTTTCAAAGACTTCATGCGGGATGTACTCTGCATTGACTCCATTCCTCAATCTTCCTTTGATGGCATCAAGGGATGGATGAACTCCATGGATATAAAGTATTATGAAAGCATAATGAACTTGAACTGGCGGCCAATTTTGAAGAGTATTACTGATGATCCAGATAAATTTATTGAAGATGTTGGTTGAGAATTTTTGAATATGGAAGCTAGTGATTTTGATCCTAATAATTTGGAAGAGTCAGATCAAGGATACGAACCCTCTGATGTAGAAGAGGAATTGGAATCAGATTTCATGTAGCCACCATCAAGAGTGTTACAAGCTAATTAACAAGATGGAGGGAATTCTTATATAAGGATAATTTTCAAAGTTGTAGGTACTGGCTTTAATGCCAACTACAATGGCAACATTGAAATTCCCTAGCAGTATTTATGTTATGGAAATTTCCTTTAGATGCAAGGATTCAAAGCACATCAACCATGTGGCACAAATGATTAAATCCCAAAAATGATCTATAGCAATGAAAGAGTCTGAAAAGGAAGAGAGAGCTACACTGGTGACTTAGGAGAAACTTCAACTATCAAAAACAAAACCAATTAGGTTGACAGACGTGTGGATCAAGCCAACATTTGGTGGAAGAGGAAGAAAAATGACTAGAACTCTAGAGGCCCATCATACCGTATTTTGATATTCAACCATGAGAGCAGAAGAGAGAGTTGATATCATGTATCAAAACATTAAGCATGCATTCTTCCAGCCAGCAGAGAACGAGATGATTACGTTTCTTCATTTTCATTTGCATAACCATATCATGGTGTGGGAACCAAGAAGACCAAGGATGTCTAGTTTTATGTGGAGGTAATGGATGTGGTCCAAAATTTAGGAGGGGCAAGAAGGTCAATGTATGATCTTGATGAAATTGAGGAAGAATAGCAAGAGAGGGACAGGAAAAATAAAACCAATACAGAGTTTCAAGGATTTGTTAAAGTGAGTAAGAGAGCTTATATGGGAGAAACCTCATCTAAAATATTTTGAACTAGAATTTGATATACCATTTAGAGAGCTTTGTTTTCATGGAGTTCCTTTCAAAGCCTCTACTTTTATTGTTCCTATGGTAAACTATTTGGTAGAGTTGGTGGAATTACCTTTCTTAGTAATCGCTATTAGTGAGATTGAGATTGTTAACCTTGAGAGAGTATGACTTGGGAAAAAGGTATTTGATATGGCTATTATTTTCAAAGACTTCAAGAAGTATGTACTCCGCATTGATGCCATTCCTCAATATTCCCTTTATGGCATCAAGGGATGGCTGAACTTCATGGATACAAAGTATTATGAAAGAATAATGAACTTGAACTGGTGGCCAATTTTGAAGAGTATTACTGATGATCCAGATAAATTTATTGAAGATGTTGGTTGGGAATTTTTGAATATGGAAGCTAGTGATTCTAATTCTGATAATTAAGAAGAGTCAGATCAAGGATACAAACCCTCTGATGTAGAAGAGGAATCAGAATCAGATTTCATGTAGCCACCATCAAGAGTGTTACAAGCCAATTAACAAGATGGAGGGAATTCTTATATAAGGATAATTTTCAATGTTGTAGGTACCAACTTTAATGCCAACTACAATGGAAACATTGAAATTCCCTAACAGTATTTATGTTAAGGAAATTTCCTTTAGATGCAAGGATTCAAAGCACATCAACCATGTGGTACAAATGATTAAATACTGAGACAATTTGTAGCAATGAAAGAGTCTGAAAAGGAAGAGAGCTACATTGGTGACTTAGGAGAAACTTCAGCTTTCAAAAATAAAGCCAATTAAGCTAGCAAACATGTGGATTAGGCTAGCATTTGGTGGAAGAGGAAGAAAAATGACTGGAACTCTAGAGGCCCACCATACTAGATTTTGGTATTCAACCATGAGTAGAAGAGAGAGCTGATATCATGTATCAAAACATTAAGCATGCATTCTTCCAGCCAATGGAGAAGGAGATGATTACTTTGCTTCATTTCATTTGCATAACCATATCATGGCGTGGGAACCAAGAAGATCAAGGATGTCTAGTTTTATGTGGAGGTAATGGATGTGGTCCAAAATTTAGGAGGGGAAAGAAGGTTAATGTATGATCCTAATGAAATTGAGGAAGAACAACAAGAGAGGGATAGGAAAAATAAAATCAATACAGAGTTTCAAGGATTTGTCAAAGCAAGTAAGAGAGCTTATATGGGAGCAACCTCATCTAAAATATTTTTAACTAGAGTTTGATATACCATTTAGAGAGCTCGGTTTTCATGGAGTTCCTTTCAAATCCTCTACTTTTATTATTCCTATGGTAAACTGTTTGGTAGAGTTGGTGGAATTACCTTTCTTAGTAATCTCTATTAGTGAGATTGAGATTGTTAACCTTGAGAGAGTAGGACTTGGGAAAAAAGGAATTTGTTATGGCTATTGTTTTCAAAGACTTTGAGCAGGATGTACTTCGCATGTACGCCATTTCTCAATCTTCACTTGATGGCATCAAGGGATGGTTGAACTCCATGGATATAAAGTATTATGAAAGCATAATGAACTTGAACTGGTGGCCAATTTTGAAGAGTATTACTGATGATCTAGATAAATTTATTGAAGATGTTGATTGGGAATTTTTGAATATGGAAGCTAGTGATTCTGATTCTGATAATTCATAAGAGTCAGATCAAGGATACGAACCCTCTGATGTAGAAGAGGAATCATAATCAGATGAGGAAGGTTCAAAAGATGAATCTCTTGTGGAGTCAGAGTAGAACGAAGAAGAAGAATATTCTAAAGAGGAGGAAGGTAAAACATGGGATGAATAGAAGCCGAAGCTAGAAATGCATATAAGGAAAAAGGAGACGAGTCTCATAGTGAAGAGGAAAGGTGGCAGCGAAAGGTGAGAGATACAGGGAAGTCTCAAGCACCTAATATTAGAGATTCAAGAGGAATGCCTGCCAAGAGGCATAAAGTCAGATGAATTGAGTTCATCTACATCCTCCTACTATTTATTCATGGACATAAATGGTCATCTTGTAATCATAAGATTTGAGCTCTATTTACTCATCCTATGCATCAATAAACAACTCAACACAAGAGATGTAAATTGACATATTAACACAACAATATCCAACTAAGTTATTGAAACTCAACTATTGATACCTCATTCTCCATCCAAATTACAAAATCGTTCCACTTTTTTTTTTGTAACATATTCTTTTCAAATTGCTTTGGATGGCGGCCATATTTCTCCTCCTGTCAAAACATGGCACATGGACTAGTTAATCTAATTAATATGTAATCATTTACTTTTTCCAATGAAATAAAAAAAATCATTTAACATATTAAATATACTTACAAATGTATAGATCAAGGCTTGTAAACCTTTCTAGCCACTGCGATGTGTTCCACGAAGTTTCTCAAGCCTAGCCTTGGAGTCCTTGTCCTAAAACATATACTAATTCAATTTAACTATGCACAAATAAAATTTAAATATCGTTCAATAAATTTGATATAATCTTATGAGAAAATTCAAATACCTGCATACTCTCCTCATTAGACTTCCTTCATGCATCGAACTTCTCATATGCTTTTACATGCTCTCTCCATACTTTCACACTTACATCCATTGGCCTTTTTTTCTGCCTTAGCTTAGGAGGGATTTTTTTTATCTTCTTTGTTTGGTTACACCGAAATATCTTGTAGTTTTGAGACATTCATAGCTTTATCTTCTTTACAGACCAAGTTGTGCCAAAATCAGTCTCCATGTCATGGATAACTACTTTTTTCAGGTGCATTGGTATCTTTGAGAATGGAAAATGTAGATGGTCTTTGAACCATTGAAGGCATGATTCCTTCAAACTATTCACAAATGTTTTCCCAACATCTGGCATTCGAACTTCCCCTAAAACCACCTCGTATTCTATCTTCGTATTGTAGCTACCAATGCAAGATTGATAACATGGCATGGTGGAACTTTGTGTCCTAGGAGTGGAAGTCTCTGCTCCCTGTTCCACATTCTTAGAGTTTACTGTCACTGATTTCTTCCTAGATCTTTTTCTCAATCCAAGACTGGTTGGGGAATCAATTGATTCCCTTTGACACAATTGATTTGTTTGCAATGTTTGAGGGGTGTTAATAGATTGTTTTTCTATGTATCTAACAAGTGTTGTCTAGTCCACATTAACCAATTTGTTCACTGCATCTACCCCAAATATGGAAGCCAATTCCTCTATCTTTCTCAGTCTCATGTCCCTATATACATATATTTAAATTATATTTCTTCTTTTAAATTTAGAAATAAAAAAATAAAAAGTAAAATTCAAAGAAACAATGGAAACATTCACAAATCTATAAATTGACAATGAATTACCTCATTGTGGCCAAAGTTTGTTGTCAATGCTCGCTTCCCTCCATTGCTTGAGATTTTGAAGTGACCTAGGGAAAATTATTTTTGTCTAGTCTGTGGAGGAAAACGAAGTACGCACTATCAGGTATGAAAGTTTTCGTCTAGTTTGTGGTATGAAATTTTTGTTTTGTGGGAAAATATGTTCATTGGGTTTGCTTAGTGTTGATAACCTAGGGAAAATATTTTCACTCGGTTTTCTTAGTGTTGATAACCTTATCATGAAAACTATTTCATAATGCAATCTTGCACGAATTTTTCATGGCATCGATGACTATGGCGTGGCTAGGAAAAACCAGCTGTTTCTGTGTTTATTTTCAGTAGTTGATCAGCAGTGAGCAACCCAATTCCCATATTTTCCAAGTAGTTCACTATTTCCTTGATACCCAGGTTAGGGAAAGAATATGGAGGTATCCTCGCTTCATGCTATAATATTTTGAGCTAAAGCTCAAATGGGTAGGGTAAATTTTTTTGTTGGTTTCTCAAAGGTTTTATAATTTATAATGATGGGACAATTTAGAGGTTGCCTGAACTAGTTAGGCCACAAACCAGTAAACAATCACAAATTCAAATGCAATACAAAGAGTAGTAAACAATCACAAATTCAAGCAAGAATTTTTTTTGTAACCTTACCTATGGTGTCAAAAACTAAATTGAATTTCTCATAAAAATTCAACTTGAAGGCTGACAATCTACATAAGTTATTTGAGGAGGAGAAGATCAACAAGACAACTAGTTTTTTGGTCAAAATTCATAAAAGAAGGTCCAACATGGAAAAGAGTTTGGAGATTCCTTAGCTTTTTGGTTCTCGGTTCCTTAGGCCACTTGGTCTCATGGACATCATTAAAATATCTCATTCATTCATTCATCAGTTGTTGGTAGCACCCTACTCTCTTCCTTCACGCAACGGTTTTTCCCTTTTTTGTCATCTGATTTCTTCCTTCACGTAGGAAATTTTTAAATTTTTTATTTTGATTCATTAGTCACGCTTTAGTCAATGTTAGTTAACACCAACTTTAGCGCCAAATTTTGACCATTAATGTAATCTATTTGGGACGTATAAGGTAGCGTCAAGTGTGCCTAATTTAGTGCCTACCATTTTTGTATAGTGATTATTTTCATTGTTGTGTATCATAAGACCCAGAGTGTTGGAAATAATTCCAACTCCTGCCTTGTTTTTTGACCACTGCTATCCCATGGCTCTTTCATCAGCTCGATGCAGTAGAGCAGTTTTTACGCAAGGTGCTTCATCCTTCTTGGTGGTAGTGCGGTGAAAGATTATGTGGTGGCACGTGAGTCTACCTTCTGTTCCTAATAGTATTGCGGTGACTCATGCAGTCTCGCAAGTCTTCTACCATTGGCATGCGATAATGCGGTGACCACTGCTGTCTTGCGGCTCCTTCATCAACTCACTGCGGTAGAGTAGTTTTTACCACAGTCCCACAAGTTGCTTTTTCCTTCTCAGTAGTAGTGCAGTGAGAGCTTTTGTGGCAGCATTTTTATTCACAGAGGAGGCCATGGAGAGAGGATGTGGATGACATAAAAACACTAAATCGCTAAGAGGAAAGTGGGTGGAAATAGATGAGACAACGAAATCTGTAGATACAATAGAGGTAAGAAGAGAAAGCAACCTCAACCAAAGGAAGAAGGTGTTTATGAATTCACAAATGCTACAATATAGAGGAGATAAAGTCATTTTTTTTTCCATGAGGCCTCTGAGGTCCAACTTATTGGTTGAAAATGCACATGAATGGTGATTAAATGTGATTCTATGATTAAGGGAAAAGTTTGAAAATTAGGATAGCCAAAACATGATATTAATATGTCAAATATATGACTAAAGTGAGGTTTTGTGTTGGATAGCATATTTGTTGAAATGATATAATTGGTGTACTAAACATTATTTACTATGTTGTGTATTATAGGGGTTAGATGAGGCCATGGCAACAGATCGTGTCATATCAAATGAGGACACAACGGATGAAGTGGGACATTAGGTACTCAAATTTTGACTCAACTTAGGAAAAAATGATTTGATGGCATTTTGTGATACGTCCATCTTTTTTCACAGTATTATTGAAATTTATAATGTATTATCCAATCTTGACATAAATTAATGCATGTTGTTTATAATTTTAGATGGATATTGGAGCAAATGCACAGCCTAAGCATTCAACGAGAAAAAGAACAAGATATGTGTGTAGATGTGGACCTAAAACTGTTAAATCACGTAGACGACAGTGGGTGGAAGAGGATATGACAATGGATACTGCAGACACAACAAATGATTGCATTGAAGAAGAGGTAGGTCAGGACTATAGTACATGGGATGAATACTTTGAGAAAATTGTTGTTTGTGGATGTTTTGTATATGTCGTGGAAAGAAACAATTCAAACAAGTGATTGTACAAAGACATTACATATATGATGTGATTCTCGTCGGTAGTATGCCTCCTAAAATCGATTCAAATCCAATAGAAATTATGGTGAGGAATTTTCCAATTTGATATAAATAACATGTATACTTCGTTTAAACATTGTTTTATATTATTTAAATAACTAATTTTTTCTTAATGGATACTTGCAGGATAAAGTTCTTGGTTTAAAGTTTCTTGGATCACCGACTTTTAGCCTAGAGGGAAATGATCATTTATCAGATGACACATCTAACAAAAATATGTGCTAATATACCAACTCAAAAGATGAGGAATTGATGAAAACAAGTAACAAAAAAAAACCGGTGTGAAGATGCATAATTTTCTTAAAGACAAGGGGAAGGTGGAATAAATACCCTATGAGAATGAATGTGATGGAGATGATGAATTTCCCCTAAGTTTGAGATCAATTTACAAAGATACATTTGATCGTCAACTATATTGCGCTTGGTCTAGTCATCAAAAACTACCTAGAGTGTAGGAGGTGTTTCAATTTTTGGGATACAACTACATGATACGACCCTCTGATATTCATGGAGTGAATCTAGACCTCTTTATTGTCCAAAATGTACATGTGGGATCCAAACATAGAAACAATTCAGAACAAACCACTAGGAGATTAATTCCATATTATGGTCCATGATATTACAATGGTGAATGGAGAAGGCTAGCAAAATATAAGCCTAGCATGTCAACATATGGTCTAAATTCGAATATGTATACACATCATCTCCAATTGGAAAGTGGAAAAGAAATGAATAGAGGTCATCTTATGTATATAGATGGACGTGCATACACACACAAAAATATTGCAAGATTTATAAATAGTAGTAAGGGAAGGGACCCTAATGTAAGACCGAATTGTCAATTTGTTGAGGTTATAAATGATAAAGATGGAGATAAGGAAAGAGAGGTTGATAGATTGATAATGGTTGAGGCTATTATGGACCTTACCATTAGGGATGAGTTATTGATTAATTACCCCTTTTTAAAATGCACTCCTGCATGAAAGAAGAGGGAAGAACAAGGTCTCCTTAAGGATGTTCTTTAGGGAAGAAAACCAAATAATAATAAATGAGTGTGGACTGATGTTTTATAAAATATGTTGTCAAAATTGTGTTTTATAACAATTATTGTATAAAAGAGGTAGTCTATAAAATAATGTTCCAATTGATGTATATATGTTCATACAATTTATATAATGTCTAACATATGTATGTCGTTCATGTGCATGTATTTTTCTATGAAGATATTTTGGACCCGAAATGGATATTTTTCATACATTATGATCCAAGGTTAAGGCATGTATTTGATGATGCATTAGTGGATACTGAGTAAAACAATGATGGCCAAAAAAATGAGAGTGAGGGATTAGAGAACATCAAAGAAATTGAAATCCATGATGATGTTGAAGATGGTTATGTTCAGGCACAAGAAGACAACAATCCAGAGTTAGATGATGATATGGAAGACAACAATATGGATGGTATAGAAAATGATTATCCAAATACATCTGGTAACAATATAGATGGTCTACAGTCAAATTTCAATGATGATGAAGATGATGCAGGTCAAGATGAGGAGGATAATAATATTAAATACTTGAAAGAACATATGAACATTGACAATGATACACTGGATGACATTGTAGTAGACAATAATGTTAATGACCAAGACTTCTAAATTTTTAGAATTATTTGCAATCCATGTTTAAAAAAGGATGATTCTTATGGCCTAAACTTTGAAATGCTTCAGTAATATTATGTTGTACTTGGACAATTGAAAACTTGTTTTATTCTCCTAGCAAGCTTTTTTATTTTCCATTATAATTCTAGACCAAACAACATTTGCAGAGATAGGCTTTTACACCAATCTTAATTTGTATGAAGTTCACGAACCTGTTGTCAAGCAATAAATTCCTTTCATAGACAGGAAATGTAAAGGCTTCATTTAAGAAAAGATAAGTAGTCTCTTTCTAAGGGTAATCCACATGCAAAAAGTAAAAAGCACATAAAAAAACAATTGTACAGTAGAAAATTAGATTCAATCAGTTATGTCTAATTTTTCTTGCACAGTTATTTGAAATACTATACATTTCCCTTGACAAAGAAAACACGTGCTTTCATTTATTTTACTATATATCTTAGAAGTGAAATTGTTGTTACATAATGATGCACTGAGAAAATAATATATACAAAAAAATGCATAGAAAATGTTTGAAATTTAACATGCAACCTACTATGTTATGCTAAAATGAATCAAGATTAACTAGGACAAGAAATAAAATTTAAATTTTGATGATTGTACTTAAAAGTGAACAGGATATGAAAAGTGTGGACAATAATGGTGCTGAAATTGAAAACCTTGATTCTGATGATATTACTGTTTTATGTCATTTGAGATAAAGAGCACATACAATTTTCTATACATAGCAAATGAAGATTTGAAACTAGTAAACTGAAAATGTAAACACTGTAAGATTTTTCCTTAAACAATAATTCACATACTTACAAAAAAGGGTGAAGCATTTTTTATTCAAACTCTATTTTATTTAATAGACATAACAGTAAAAAAATATTTACAAGTACAAGAATATATACACTGTTTCATAGAAAATAAGGAATGTTTCATAGAATATACAAGTACAAGAATATATCATCATCATCATATCCTTAATTAATACCTATTGCAATATCCTTAAATTGTTCAATCTTTGGTATGAATTGTTGGCAGAAAAAATTAGGATTACTTGGATGCTTCTTCCATTCATTTTGTATCAACATATGTTCATGAAGACACAAAAGTTAATAAAATATTAATGCACGTAACTCACAATTATTTAAATAAGCAACTTTTTTAACTTTATTATTTTTAAATAGTTTCCATTTTTATGTTGAACATGTAACAAGGAAAAATAAGCTCAAATTTTCAAATTTTTTAGCAGCTCTACCAACATCCACAATAAATGCTTTACTGTATTAGCATATTCATTCACATAAGCATAGTATTGAGGCTCAATAATTGATATTCATTCAAATATAAGAAGAAATAAGTATGGAAAACATAAGAAAAATACATGACAACACAGTCATGGAGAATCTCTGATAATAAAATGTTGTCCATTATATTGCTTTAGTTGATATATATTAATAACATAAGTCTTCAAAATGGAAATGATATATGATGATGACAATTTAAAACTAGGCCTTGGTTTCCTATTTATATAGGAAGCAACAAGCTACAAGCCTTTTACAAAAATAAATGACCTTTCATAACTGCTTCTTTTACTAACAACTATTTAATTAGAATAATTAAGGAAATAACAAGACTTAAGACATTTTGACATATGGTTCCATTATTCATCATAGAAGACTTGTGATCATTGATGTGGAAAAATCTTCCTCTCCATGATGAACATCCAAATGCTCTCGCCTCAGTGTCCTATTCTTCTGAAATAAAATACTTTTCCTTCCACTGATACACCATAGAATCTGATGGCCACTTATATTCCTGGATATTTTGCATGTTTGCAAGATGATTTTTCCATCAACTATCTAGTAATGCCTTTGTATCATTGAAAAAATTTAGGTATCCCACATCAAGAACAATCAACCCATCCATGATCTGATTTAGCCTGGGAAGACTGGTATCATCATCCTCTGGTTGTATATGAGATATGCACTTATGAACAACCTGACTGAATTCTTTCTTCTACTTATCCAAGTCCCCCAACTGATCACCATCTCTCATGATTTTAGGTATATACCACTATTTGCAAGTATGGAATAAATCCATTTGTGTTACAATGTTTTTATCAAACCCTTGTACATACTGAAATTCATCAATAATCATCTTCACAATTTGTTCAGTTGGATTTAATGTTGTGGGTGCATCAGGACTTCTTTTTAGAACTTTGCATAACTTAGCCAAAGTGTGGTGAATAGGCTACCACCTTTTGAACAAAGGATCTAATAAAAGCATATGTGTCTTTATTTGATCCA
This sequence comes from Sequoia sempervirens, assembly GCA_007258455.2. Lineage (NCBI taxonomy): Eukaryota > Viridiplantae > Streptophyta > Pinopsida > Cupressales > Cupressaceae > Sequoia > Sequoia sempervirens. The sequence goes on from VDFB02270651.1 coordinate 763,056,004, forward strand.
TTTCTTAATAAAGTGTTTTATAACTATCATGCACATTCTCTAGTTATCTATAACTAATTTTATCCTATGCTCAAGAATATTTTCCATAACTTCACAAATTTGTCTTTTCACTTCATCCTAGGTTTGATAGCTGGCCTTCTTTACATCATCCACTTCCTTCTCTAGAATTTTTACCTATTCTACAGAAATGTTCTTCACAATATCCATAGGAGCAATAGGGGGCCTGTATAACACCATCTCCTTGCTTTGTGAGGTTCTTGCTCCTCTTAATTGTTCTTTCATTTTGACATTCTCCATGAAAATTTTATTAACTTCATCATTTAGGAACCTTTGTTCCTTTTCATACTCCAATTTGTCTTCTAATCCCTTAATAATTTCTCAAGTGAAAATGGCCAAATGCATGGTCATTGTGGCTGCCTCCAAAGGGGTGGTATCTTGTATTGTCCTTACCATCGCTGCCCCTTTCATCCCTTGAATTACATCCAATAATTTTGGATTCTGTGTATTTTTCTGTTTGATCCATATGGATAGGGTTTCAATCTTTGGGTTATACCAGTTCCACTCACACCTTCATTAGAGTCAAATTCTACAACTAGCATTGGATCTTCCTAAGCCCGCACTTGATCAAGCAGAAACATTTTCTTTAATTCCAAGCTAGGGAAAATGAGCATATTTCTCTTCAAGACCATTTCTCTAGCCTTCTGGGGGCTAATGTCAATGTTTTCAACTCTTAATTCCTAGAAAGTCTATGCTACCATTTCATTTTTATCCAATTCTTCAATTCCTACTTTAGTTGATTCCATCCTCTCTTGAAATTATTTTATCTTCATCTTCAACCAGAAATCCTTAAACTCACGAGTCTTAATGAATTCATCATCTTCTATGAATCTCCTGGCTGCAATTTCCCTTTCATCTTCATGTACCTTTGTACTTGTTTTTTCTACATCACCCATCCTTTCCTCATGTTTATGGGAACTAGTCTCAAGGATGGGATAATCAACTTCAATATCACCTTTCAATGACTATATACTGTAGCCACTTCCTTAGTATCACCCACCTCTTCAGTATCCTCATAAGGTACTAACTATTCAATGCTTCATGTCTTCTGTCTTTTGGGAGGTAACTCCTCCATGGGAGGTTGGAAGGTTTCAGATGGGGTATGCTCTATAGTTGCACCACTATGATGTTCGAGATATGTTTCCTTCTTTCTATACAAGTATTCAAATCTACCAATTATCAATTCTATCCTCTTGATGGTGTCCTTTTCCTCAAAAACGTATCCTAGGAAATCCTTGGACCTCCGCTTCGTCCTTTCTTCAACCCTCTTCATATATTCCCATTTTTTCCTTCTACTAAGTACATCACTATAAGTAATGCAGTTCCTTATGACATCTTCAAAATCCACTTGGTGTGGCACTGTCATTTTGGTAAGAAGATTTTGCCTTATGTTGTTCATATGATTTTCAAGGTCAAAGGCTCTTTCTTTTCCAAATTTCAATGCATATCTTGTCTTGAAATAATATTGTAACTCCTCTAGTGTGTTTGAGCCTACAGTCCAATCTTTACACTTGGTTTGGTTTGGCAGGAAAGTTCCTTTCTGCTACTTGTGCATTACATGTTTCTCCATCCACATCATTTTCCACATAAATTCAAGAAATGCTAATCTGAGGGGCACAAATTTTGGAAGTATGTGTAGAGCAATAGGGCATCCATAAACTCTTATTATTGTAACTTTCAGGAGGAAGAACCAATCTCCAAAATTGTGTGTATGACCCTGCTCTGGTCTTAAAGCCAAAGGTATCACTAGTTGCAACATTTTGGTTGGAAATATTGGTATTGCATACCCAAGAACTTGAAGGATTCTATGTACAAAGTATTCATAGAATACAACAAAGCTTAAATTCTTGCACCGACTGTCCCAAATATAGCACCATTTTTGGACAAGTGTGGGATTCCCTTGCTCATATACTATAGCCAAGTCTATTCTTTTAGTCCATTGGTCCCTATTCTAGTACAATATCAAATGACATAGTAGGGAATAGTGTCTGAATGTAATCAATGCTCTATCCTCTATAACTTGGGAGAATTAATCATCTAATGCCTTCTCAAGGTATGAAGCAAAGTCATATTCAATATTAGTTTCAGGGTTTTGAATTCTCATGGCCATCATCATTAGGCCTATTGGAATTTTATCTTGAGCATCTATCACCAACACTTGGCAAAGAGATAAATATGTATTCACAAAGTAATACTGAAAATCTATCACATTAAATGGTTTAGTAGTGGTAGTAGAGATGGGGAATGTTCTGTTACCAATGCCTCTTTTCATATATATTGGTACCTCATCACTTCTATAAGTCTTTTTTAACCTAGCATAATCCTCCTCACTTTTCTACTGGTTTATCTTGGTCAAAGCCTGCTTGTTTAAGCGAAAACACTCAATGATGGCTTTTCTAGTTACTTCTACCAATACTTTTCCATTTGGAAACCTTACTGTTTTGGTAGCTGAGTGATAGTGTTTGGCTAGCAATCTGATAAATTCTACGTCAACAAACACATTTGGGACAATCAACCTTGCTATATCCAACATCCAAGCGTTTGACATTGGAATCTCCTTATTTCTCTTACTATAAAAATACCAAAATAGGTCCCATCTAGATTTGGAAATGAGGGCATCCCTGCAACTTTGTGCGGTGTCCACGAGAAACTTCTTATTACCCTCTTTAGTAGACCCTGGAAGTATATCTAATATGGACTGATGGAGTGGTCTCTTCTTTACTTTAGGTTCTTCATCTTTAATTTTAGGATGAATTTCTTTTACTTCTGATTGTTTTCTTTTAGGAGGCATGTTTCAATTTTCTCTACTATGGCTTTAGATGACAAAACCTTGAAATATTTTTTATATTAACAGAGCACTTTTAGAGAGTTTTCATGCACTTACCTGAGTATTTCACACTTGCAGGACTTCTTTTTCTCATATCCTTAGCTCCTTCCATGCTAGTGCACTACAATTGAGTGTGATATTGGGAAAAATCACTTATCTTTGGATGGCATGGTATTCAGTCATATTAGTTTTGGCAACCCTTAATAATTTAATAGCATTTAATTTTGGTGACTGATGTTAATTTTCTACATTTACTACTATAAATTGTAATGATGCCACGTTTACTGTACTACTACCTTGCTCAAGGCTTCTTGCTGCAGGGTTGCGGTGTATACCGCTCTATCACATATGTTGCTCACCTTCTCAACGGTATAGTTGTGTATGCTTTTGATCATCACCTGAGTGTTGATGAGACAATCTTATTTGTCTTATTGATATCTCAATGTCTCATTGACATTAGATCTTATGTTCCTTTGATGTTGGTTTCCGGTGTCAATGAGACAAGTTAATATCTCTTGTCGATATGCCACTATCTCATCGATATTTTCCTTTAGTGGCATTTCTTTATATATCGGTGTAACTCTGACATGTCGGGGAGACATGTGATTATCACTGTGGTATAGCGATGGTATGCCCTTCCCTTCTGTTGTTTATTGCACTACCGCCTTGCTCAAGGATTCTTGCTACAGGGTTGCGGTGTATACCACTCTACCGCATATGTTGCTCGCCTTCCTAGTGGTATAGCAGTGTATGCTTTTGATCATTACTTGAAGAGTGTCAATGAGACAATCTTATTTGTCTTACTGATATCTCAATGTCTCATCAACATTACTTCATTATATCCAAGAGTTATGTTTCAATGAGACATATAAATAAGTCTCTTCAACATAGGGGTGTCTAAACTGATGCTAAGCCTGAAGCTAAAGTTAGAGCTAAAAGAGGTGCTACACTCGAAGCTAATATCAGTGCTAAAGATGACATTACTTAGGGGGCTAATTAGCACCTAAATTAGTACCGACTTGTACTATTTGATGCAATAAATTCCAAAAATTGTGCCATCCCGATAAATAGTGCTGACATTTTCAAAAAAATTCCAAAAAATACATTAAAATAGTGGGTGGAAGCAAAAAACAGAGAAAAAGGTGGAGCAAATCACAAGGATTTTTTGTAGTGTCACTTTGGAATGCTCTTATCAAGGCAATGGACTGCAACAGTTGGATGGAATGTTCAATTTGATTTATCCTATGCCACCATACCCATAAATGGTGAAGAAGTCAAGTTGTATAAAGAGCCAAGGATGAATCAAATTATAGAAAATGTGGCTCAAGATCAATTAAATTTCTTTTGTGATGTAGATTTGGGGAGTTTCAGGGTAGAACCCTCTCAGCCTGAACTAGTGAATACCGACTTGATTGATAAACATGTTTCTAAAGATCATCATGGTGTATGGAAAATTTATTTTGATGGAGCATGTAGTCAAGAAGGCAATGGGGCGGGTGTAGTTTTTATCTCACTAGAAAGTATCACATTCAAATATTCATTTCTGCTGACTTTTGAGTGTACTACAATGTAGTAGAATATGGGGCTTTGCTAATTGGTTTAAATATGGTTGTAACACATAAGATCAAATTGTTGATGGTTTTGGGAGATTTTGAGTTAATTGTTTCACAATTTAGGTCAAACTATGTAGCAAAACACAAAAGGTTGAAACAATACATGAATGTTGTATGGGATACAATTGAGTTATTTGATGCTTTTTCAATTGAATGGATAGACAGGTCAAAAAAATAATGGCAGATTTTTTTAGCAAATGTAGCCTTGAGAAGAAATGATACCACCTTGGCTAGAGTATCCCAAGTGGAATTCAAGACAAGACCTACTATCCTTGACAATATATACAGCTAGCAGGTTTTCAATGATGACATCAACCTTATAAAGTTTCTTCATTACATAGATCAATACGAGGCTCAGGAGATTGACTTCGATGCTTTTGTGGAGGAAGTAGATGGGAAATAGACTGTATTTGGGAAGGAGGTCCTACAACTTAAGACCAACAAACTCCCCAAAGGACTTCTAGCATTAGAAAGAGTATATGATAGAAATGATCAATCTCTCATAAAGTAGACACCAGTCAAAAGAGAGGATATTGAAGAAATAACTTTGGGGACTGAGCTAGCACCGAAAAAGGTGTATATTGGAAAGAAAATAAGTCCAACAATTAGAAGAATGTTGATTTCATTGTTAAGAAAGTACAAGCACGTGTTTGCATGGTCCTATGAAGATATCAAGGCATATAGGGAGGACTTATTTCAACATGATATCCCATTGAAACCAGATGCAAAACCATTCAGAAAAAAGATAAGGCCCATCAACCCAACTCTAGAACCAAAGATGCAGGAGGAACTAGAAAAACTCAGAGATGGAGGCATTATCAAACCCATTAGACATTCAACATGGTTCTCAAACTTGGTTCCAGTAAGAAAGAAGAATGGGGACATCAAACTATGTGTAGACTTCAGGAATTTCAATGTTGCCTCTCTTAAAGATAATTACCCTCTCCCTAATATGGAAGCTATAGTACATAAGGTGACAGGATGTGAGTTGTTATCAATGATGGATGGATTTTTTGGCTACAATCAAGTCAAAGTTAAGGAATCTGAGCAATGCAAGACAACTTTTACCACCCCTTGGGGGACATATATCTATGTGAGAATTCCATTCGGTCTCACAAATGTAGTGGAAACTTTCCAAAGGGCCATGGACGTGGCATTTGCAGATTTGATCAATGCTATAATGGTAGTGTACCAAGATGACCTCACTGCTTATTCAAAAAGGGCTGAAGATCATGTAGAGCACTTTGAGAAAATATTTATCAAGGCTTTGGAATACAATATTAGTCTAAACCCTAAAAACTATCACTTTGTTGTTACAGAAGGAAAAATTTAATGCATATTGTATCAAAAGAGGGAATTAGAATAGATCCTAAAATGGTGGACTCCATAGATAAAATTCCCATTCCTAAGACTGTCAAGGCCATTCAATCATTTTTTGGGTAGATTAACTTTGTTAGGAGATTTGTGTCCAACTTTGCTGAGATTGTTAAACCCATCTCCAAAATGTTAAAAAAGGGAGAAAAGATAGACTAGACTACAAAATACTTAGAAGCCTTTATATCCATCAAAAAAGCCATCAAAGAAGCCCCTATCCTTAAATCTCCTAAATTTTCCAAACCTTTTCAAATATTTTCATTTGCCTCATTCCACACTATTGTTGTTGTCATGTTACAAAAGAATGATGAGGGTCATGAGCAACCTATATCCTTTTTCAGAAAGTCACTACAAGGGTTAGAGTTGAAATATGACATTATGGAAAAGCAAGCCTTTGCATTGGTCAAAGCAACAAAAGTTCTTAGACCATATCTTGTTGGAGCCAAAGTAATTTCCTATGTCCCACATGCAGCTGTGAAGGATATTTTGACACAGTCAGAGGTAATAGGGCAGAGATGTAAATGGATTAATAAAATCTAAGAATTTGATATGGAGATTCAAATTACCAAGTTGGTAAAGGGGCAAGGTTTGGCCAAACAAATGGCAGAGACAAACATTGAAGCAAATAAAATCTGCAATATAGAGAGTGAAGAGAGTGCAGTTGCAAGCATTGAACATACTTCTTGGTACACAAACATTGTGTATTATCTTAGATGCATGAAGTTCCCTGAAGGATTGAATGACAACCAAAAAATAACTTTGAAGCTGCAAGAATCTAAGTAATGTTCATAGATGGTGACTTGTTTTGGAAAAACAGGGATGGGATGTTATTATTGTGTTTAGATGAGTCACAGGTTGGACATTTCTTAAGGGAGATGCATGAAGGAGTGTGCAGAGGTCACTATTCTACCAAAATGACTGCACACAAGATTCTCAGGGTAGGATATTACTGGCCTAAGGTCTTTAATGATTCCTTTTCATATGTAAGAAGGTGTGAAGCTTGCCAGAAGTTTTTAAGGAAAAATGAAATATCAGGGAGCCTTACCACTTAGACCTTTATAGGTTGAAGCCCCTTTCTACCAATGGGGAATTGATTTTATTGGAGAAATATAGGAAAATTCAAGTGGGGGACATAAGTGGATATTGGTAGCTACTGATTATATCACTAAATGGGTAGAAGCCATCCCAACTAAACAAGCAATGAGCAAGGTGGTAATAAATTTCTAAATGGAAAATATTCTGACTAGATTTGGTACACCAATAAGATTGATCACAGACAATGGGATGTGTTTCAGGTATGATGAGTTTAGAAATTTTTGCAATACGTATGTCATTATTATCTCTTATGCAACCCCTTACCACCCACAAGCAAATGGTCAAACAAAGTCTAGTAACAAAATTCTTCTAAAGATCATAAGAAGGATGCTAGACAATAACAAAAAAGCATGGGATTCGAAGTTGAGAATGGTTGTGTGGGAAAATAGGATCACTGTGAAGAAGGAAATTGGAAAGTCTCCATTTGAACTAGTATATGGAACACAAGCTAGGATGCCATTACAAAACTTACTGCCAGTTTATAATTTTATCCTTCAAGAAGATATAGAAATTCCAGAGCCAATGGAGGAAAGAATGGAGCAACTTGCAGAACTAGATGAGATAAGGAGAACAACTCAAAATCAGAATGAGAAGTTGCAATCACAGATGAAATATTTATTTGATAAAAAAGATAAGAATAAAAAATTTGAAGAGAATGAATTGGTATTGATGTGGAATGCTAGATGTCAAGAAAAGGGCAAGCATGGAAAGTTTGAAGCCTTATGGTTAGGGCCCTTTGTTATCAATGGAAAAGGGGAAGAAGACTCATATTACTTGCAAAATATGTCTGGTGAAGAGCAAGAGTTTCCTGTACATGGGAAGTTCCTAAAATATTTTTTCTCTTGAAAAACATAGAGGATTAAGGGTTTCCAATGCATGGAACACTCTTGAAAAACCTCTTAATTTTTTTTTCCATTCATAGTAGTTTAGGGAATCAAAAGGAATAGAAATTTCCAATACATGGACTGCTAAAATTCCTTCTAGAAATAAAAATTATTTCCATGTACAGTAGTATAGGGTCATTTCCATTATTTTTTTCCATCTCCATATCCATTCTTTCCATCCTCTTCACAAATCCATTTTCATAACCTTCAGAGTCTAGTATGCTCTTCTAGAGATTTGAATCCTTAAAATGATCTCACAATAATTCACTCCTAGACGGAGCCACTATTGGAACTATAAAATTTTGAAAATTTTATAGTGGTTTACACTCATAAGTTTCCCAAAGAAGTCCATATCTTGAGTATAAAATTGATATAATTTTCTCCGCATATCATAATAACCAATCACATTAGTTTTGACCCTCTAATATCTTGAAATCCTTCTAAGCATAAATATGTGAAATAATTCATATCAGCAAGAGTTGGTGCAGGTCTCTCCGATCCAAAAGCCATCAAATTCCTATGCAGGTGTTTTCAACATATCGATGAGAGGTTAGGAATGTTACACCGATCGGATTCCATAAGAAGATGTGCATTGGGAAGATACAGTTCATGGTCTCACCGATGAAGAAATTCATCGACAAGACAAGCACCATCGGGGTGAGATAAATAGGTCATACCGAGCATATATGTCTCACCAATGAAGTACCATCGACACAAAATCTGTCATGTCTCACCGACGAAGTATAAAGAAGCATATTGGCAAGAAAAAAGCTATCAAGGTAAGTTTGAAATGTCCCCCCGACTCTCCATGTCACGCCGATAGGATTGCATCAACAAGAGTCTTGGTGATATACTTAAGTTTGAAGGAACGAACATCGACAAGACTTATAACATTGGGGGAACTGCTAAATGTCTCAGTGATACAAGATCTCTTGCCTATAAAGATACGAGTGGATCAAAGGGTTCGTCGGGGTGACTCTTGGCGATATCCATGTAGTATGGATCAAAAGGATAAGTTATATGATATCGATGAAAAGGATATAATGTCTCCCTGACCAATAGGGTGTTCAATGGACATTGGATGAACTTGAATAAAAAGGATC